>CM028378.1:159736712-159841396 GCA_013146195.2 Codonopsis lanceolata
AATTACATGACAATTTCACCGTAACCTCGATTTTCACGAGGACAGTCTCAACTTTGAATGCTCTTCCCAGAACTTTCTATCGTGATGGGCTTTGGCTTTAACTTGTAGTTAACCATCGTCGACTTCCGGTCTACGTTCCTCGAGAAGGTCAAGGTCGGTGCAGGGCGACCTCGTTTGTCTTGCTTTCGTTATAATGGGCCACTATGGCGGGAAAGGCTTTTGAGTTGGAATTACGACCTCGATCCACGTGAGAGCAAAAAGGTGTTTAGCTATTGATCCCCTTACGGTTGTTCTAATTGACCATAAAACCGTTAACTCGTGCGCCCATTTTCTGCTCGATCGTCCAAATTTTGTTTGAGGCGTGCATGATTTGTTGTTCGCGGCTTACGCTTGTCCGTTGCCTTGTGGATAGCTTGCAAGCGAGATTGCCAATGCTTAACATACATCTGTTACATTCTGGCGTAAATTTAATGTACGAAATTGTGTGCCATGATCGAAAGCAATGGCTCAGGTAACCCAAGCGACACCAAATGTGGTCATGCGAGAAGTTGATTATGTTGTTTTCGGTGATGGTCGCCAATGGTTTAGCTTCAATCCATTTGGCGAAGTAATCAATTGCCACCACTTGCATATTTGAGCGAGGCCGTGCTAGAGGAAAGGTCCAATTATGTCAATTCCCCATAATCGAATGGCCATCTTTGCCCTTCTTGAGTGCGCTCGGTGGATAGGCGATCTAGGTATATCTGCAAACCTTTGACACTTGTCACATTTACGCACATATAAGGTTGCATCTTTCCTTAACGTGATCGGTAGTAACACGAAACAAAATTTTTGTGCCAAGGTTCGTGCCCACTGGATGACCGCCACATTCTCTTGATGAACCTCGTATAGAAGTTCTTGAGTCATTTACGGTCGAACACAACGAAGCATCGGTCTTACCCTTGATCGCATGCAGTACTCCTCAGACCACCGAGTAGCGACATACATGGTTCCAGACAACTCTTGCTCGGTTTTTATCCTCTGGTAATATACCTTTCGATGAAATCTTTATATTCATCGATCCAACATCTAACTTTCTTTGGTTCAATATCCATTATTCGGTCCTTGTCAATCAAAGGTGTTTCGAGATGATCAATCATTGCTTTGAAGCCTTAACACGAGATAATTAAGCCCTACGCTATTTTGGAAAGGTAGTGCGCTTTCGCGTATTATCGCCGATCAATCTGATGATCTCCCGGAACTTGAAGCTCTTCAAAATTTCTTTGACTAGCTCGCGATGCTTGACCAATGTAGGATTATGGTGCATACTCCCCACGTACTTGATTCACTACTAGCGTGAATCAGAATACCAATAACAGAATCAACATCCATGTCAGTAGCGAGTTCGATTCGGCAATCATGACCTCGTACTCGGCTTGATTATTTGAGTAGAATTTGAATCTAAGTGCCATCTCGAACTCGTCGATCGATCGGGCGTGACAAGTAAGATATACGCTCCCTACATTTTACTTGCGGCGCCATCCACGAATAATTCCCAACAATGGTGGTTTGATCTTAATCGTTTTTCTTGTTACGCGAGGCGAGTTATGTCGGGGCGACTTGTTCTTCATGGTTAGAAAAGCTTGTTTCTACCGGAAAAGTCGGCCAATGCACGTGCCTTGATAGCCTTTCGTGGTTGATAGTCGATGTGAAACTCTGTGAGCTCGATGGACCAACCAAGCATTCTTCAGAAAAATCGGGTTTGTGCAAAATCTTCGTAATGGTGAGTCGGTGTATACAATTATCACGTGTGCGAGAAAAGTAAGCTCGTAATTTCCGGCGGCAATGACAAGAAGAGTAGGCCAACTTTTCTATATTAAAATATCGGCTCTCCATAGGTGTGAGAGCTTTTGACACGTAATACGGGTTTTTGAACATTTGACTCATCTCCCAACCAAAGCGGCGACGCGGCACAGTGCGTGGCGACCAAGTCTAATATAAATTTTCTCCCGTTTTCGGGCTACTCATTAAGGGTGGTTTAGAGGTATTTCTTCGATTGCTTGAGCAGCTTACGCATTCTCCATTCCATTCAAAATTCTTATTGCCCGGAGTACTTTGAAGAAGGGTAGACATCGCTCGGCGGGCGGAAATAAACGGCAAGCGATAGCGGTTCCGTTCAAGCGTTGGGCGTCTTTAATACATCTAAGCGACTTCATGTCGAGTAAAGCTTGAATCTTCTCGGATTGGCTTCTATTCCCCTACGGTTAACCATGAACCCCGAAAATTTCCCGGCCGGAAGCATAACTTGCTCGGGTTTAGTTTCATGTTGTTCTTTCTCAGATTGGTAAATGTTTCTTCCAAGTCTTTGCTGTGGTCTCTCCCCTTTGTCTTGATGACCATGTCATCAATGTATGCCTCCATGTTTCGGCCAATTTGCTGTCCAAAAACTTTGTTGACCATACGCTGATAGGTAGCCCCAGCGTTTTTTAACCCAAAGGGCATCATTTTATAACAGTAGAGACCGCCAGCTGCTCGAAATGCGGTCAAAGCCTTGTCCTGCTCGCACATTTTTACTTGGTGGTATCCTGAATACGCATCCAAGAAACTGAGCATCTCGAACCCAACAATGGCATCAACCAGCCTATCAATGCGAGGAAGAGGGTAACTGTCTTTTGGACAAGCCTTATTAAGATCCGTGAAGTCCACGCACATTCTCCATTTATCATTGCTCTTCTTAACCATTACTACATTGGCAAGCCATGACGGATAATGAATTTCTTCAATGATGTCTGCTTTCAGTAGCTTCTCTATTTCCATCTTTATAGCCTCATTCTTTTTTGTGGAGAATTGTCGAGGTCGCTGTTGAATTGGTCGGTAAGCTGGATCCACACTTAGCCGATGAAGAGCTACCTCTTCACTTATGCCCTTCATATCTTCCACCGTCCATGCAAACACATCAAGACTTGACTTTAGTTGTTCGATCAACCGTGTCCGCTCCTCGGGGGAAAGTGTTGTCCCAATTTTGATCTTCTGCTCTGGAAAAGATGGGTTGATGGCGATTTCCTCGAGCTCATCTTCAGCCCGGAATTCCGGCTCCTCATGGACCTGCAATGTGTCCATTTTAATTTTTTCGTCGCCTTTTGCCCTCTTCTTACGAGCGGGCTTTGACGTTTCCTCGGCGGCCTCTGTCTCCTTGTCCTTAGGGTTATCGACCTCCATACTTTCTGGTCGCGAGCATTCCCCTTCAGAAATTACTGCTATATTGTCCGGAGCTTTTCTTGGAACAACAATTTCTTCATTGGGGATGGAGAGTGCGATTTTCTGCCTTTTCTTCTGCGTTTCCCGAACAAATTCCCACATTGCTCGGGGTTGACTGTGAAGGATTCCAATGCCGATTAATGTGTAAAACTTTGCTCATTGGTGGATGCTGAGGCTACCATGCAGGCGAGCCATAGGCGGGATGCCCGTGATGGCATTGTATGGTGATTTTAAATCGATCACGAGGAAAGTTATGACCTCTAACCTCGTATGTTCCCATCGCTTTATGTAAACTTCGAGTCAAGCGTGCCACTTAACAGGCTTTATGATTTGTAAAACCTTCCAAAGTTCCCAAGTAAGGTTTTAATCGGGCATCGGTGAGACCAATCTCCTTAAAACAACTATAGTAAAGCACGTCGGCATGCTCCGTATCAGCAGCACTTTTCGGTGCACACCGATTGTTAATCAAAGCCGATACAACCAAATTTGCTCGGAAGCGGGGTTGTGCTTGCCGGCTCGGCTGAGTGGCTGGATGATGCGCTCGCCAAATCGAGTTCTTGGTGGCATATTCATCACTTTGACGGTGAATAAATATGTTTTCCCGTTGAGTCGGTGAGCTCTTCCTCGAGAATAACATTAACCACTCCGTTTATACGGGGGGCATTTCCTCTGTTTCATTGTTTCCCGGCGGGGAGGATCACGGCGTGCCACCATTGTTGTTCCACTTGCTTAAACCTATCAAGGCGTCCTTGATTAATCAAGCGTTGGATTTCTTTTTTGAGGATGAAGCATTCCTGACATGACATACTTACGTCATTGTGATAGGCACAAAATTTTGTGCTATCCGGTATATAGGCGATATCAGGATTCATGGAATAGGGAGCGGGAAGATCATTACGTATTTGCATCATAATTTCCTCTCTTGAAGTGTTTAAGGGAGTGAAATCTTCTGCTCTACGAATCGTTGAGTGGAATCGAAGTCTGTTAGGTCTCTCAGAAAATTATTGTTATTTCAGTAGGAATTGCCGTCGTTGTCGAACTATTTTCAACCTTTTTCCTTTCCTTTTCCCTTCCGATCTGCTTCCTTAGTCGAGTGAGCATTTGTGCCCAGAGCAAGCATCTCACCACAGTGGCCGGGAGGATGCATCACCAACTCGCCGAGGCCCAGCTGCATATTGTTTAGGAAACATAGCGTAACCTCTCCTTCGGTCATGCAGGTGACTTGTTCGAGCACTTTGGTGAATCTTTCCACATAGCTATGGGAGGATTCGTCAACTCCTTGAACCAACTTTGCAAGGTCAAATCGACTTTTGGGGAGAGCTCGGCCGGTAGAGCCAAATTACGCTAGAAACTTCTCCGAGTCCTTCCATCTTTGTAATAGATCCCTTGGAAACGCCCGACCAACTCAGGCTTTACCATGTATAGCCCATGAAATGCCTTCATTTTCAAGGCTTCATTACTAGTGACCAAGCACTGAGCTTGAGCGATCATGACCAATCTCTGCTCGGGTTTTCAGTATTTATCAAATTCGGAAAACGGCTCCTGCTTATTTGGAGGTGTGTTTTCGATCCGATGCTAGAATGGACTACCATCAGTAGATCGACCCGATCCATCGGGCGGCGACCGACTTCCACCCATCCATTCTAGCTGCACGATTGCGAAAACCTCGGCCATTGTGTGAGGTTGGTGTAATGTTGTTGGAATTGGAATTACCAGGGCAGAGCTATAGTGGCGAGAGGTGTCTCGGCTTCGTGCTCGGAGTTCTTTGGGGACCACAGGAGGTCTTGTGGTCTCATGGCGGTACTGCTTTTGTCATGTTCGCGGCGTGGTGAAGTTAGAGTCGAGAGCGGTGAGAATAGCGATGCAGAGAGTGATATGAGCGTTCATGTTCATCGTTTCGACTCCGCTGTGGTTGTGATTCATCGACCACCTTGTGCTCTCTGCACGCGGCGTTTATCGGCTTCGCCTTTCCTCATGGATTTCCATGGCATTAGCATCGATTGTGGGCGCCACCACTTTACTTGCGATTAAATTTGGACCACGACCGATGGCGAAAGGGGGTTTGTGTGGGGCATGGCGCCAACACTAAGCACACCTTTCGACCATATGTGGAACAAACGGCGGGCCTGATAGGTATTAATTACTCCTCATGGGAGCAATTGGTTGACCCAGCTAAGTTGTTGATTGAGAATAAACATCTTGCTCGGAATCTTGAGCGATTGCGAAAAGCTTGTGCGTGTGCTTGTTCATTCGGTGGGATAGGCTGCGCCAGCGAATTAAGTCAAGCGACTTCTCGGCGTTGGTTCAAGCGATCCGTAACTCAGCCAGAATTGGCCGCTTTCTTTGTTTGCAATGATTTCTCAAATCATCTTTGAGGTGGATCGGTTGTTGGGGCGAAACCAACTTCACCGGTTGGTGCATGTTGTGCGCCACTTGAGATCTGGTCATTACCCGCCAAGTGGTGGGAGGCGTTCGTGGAATGCGGTCGAGGCGGGGAATTCCACCAGTGCATTTACTAGCGGGGGCCAATCTCGTGAGCAGACACATCACCGCTAACATTTCCACTTGCTCCAACGACTGTCCCTTTCGTTCTTGGCCATGCTAACAAGATTTGATAAAAATGAATTAAAATTTCGTTTCAAGAACGAAACCAAGCGATCTTTGCATCGGTCTTGGGCGTTCCTTGCGGGTTGTAGGATATCTGGGCTTATCTGAATGTAAGATCTCCTAAAATCCTGTCAAAAGAAGAACATCTTAGATGGAATGCAAGGCAGGGCCTCGCGAAACCCCTCAGGTGTGAGAGTAAGTATTGAGCTTTAGTTGAAAGCAAAATAACAGGGTTTCGGTGTATAGAATAGTGCGTACCTTTCAAATGAGATTTTATGAAGTATATATAGCCTTTTTGGGCGTAAGATCCGGGCTAGGCCATTATCAAGGAGATAATTTAGGACTTTAATACCATGAACACGGGTTGACCGCGTAACTGAAGGAATCATGGCTAAAATCTCGGGATCAATAAGGTTATTTCAAAATTAATATCGAGTTCATTCGAGCAGCCTTGCTCCCTGATCGCTGAGTGATAGACAAATTCCTGCTCGGGATAGATGTATGATGATCATTCGCAGCTATCCTGCTCGGATAACCTCTTTCTTGGTCTCTGTCATACACGTGACTATCACATGTTGGCACATGTGCTTGGCTCGTGACCAAAGCTTGGGCCGAGCTCATCAGATTTCATTAAGTTGTTCAATTGTTCTAATCAATTCAAGCGATCTTTCAAATTCTTCTATACTGGTTTCAGACTTTGTTGTTGGTGCTGTAGATGTTGGGGCTGGTGCTTGTACTAGTGCCGGTCCAAGTTCTCCTAAATTGTTTATTTCAGCTTTTTCTTTCTTATCAGATGTCAAACTAAGATGCAAAATATACAGATTTAGTATTTGATTTTACTACACTAATTTCATAAAATAGTTTCACTACTTACCTATTATGTAAGTACATTATTTAAACTGATTTTTCTTATCTGGAATAAAAATATGCCATGTCTTTGATGTCACCATTGATAAGCACATTGATCACGTAGAATGTGTTTGAAACTTTGACCACATCCTTAAATTTTTGAACACGGCATAACTGCAGTAGGACAACGACAGGTTCTTCGATTGTTGCAGTAAGTTGTTCATAGTGTAGTCGACATATTCCCCCCATAATGTACATGGTAAAGTTCTCCCTCTACAATTATCAAGTATATTAAACATAGAAAACTATGGACTGTTGCTTAAAAACTAATGAAGAAAGTGTAGTATGTAATAATGGAATGTACTCATGGTCTTCCAAAATTATATCCATCATCTTAGCTTGCCGTCCAGATATTTCCTTGGTTTGTGGAGAATTGCAAGCAATCAACTTCCCTATTACATCTTCATAAAGAGAACCAAATGAATGAGAACAAAATTTGTATGCTAACTTAATCACTCTTGAAGAAAAACATTAATGCACCTACCAATCAGTTGGCACTCTTCTACTTCCTCGGGATTTGAAAAATATTCAAATAGCTTTAGCTCGTATATGTTCCATGAGAATGTTTCGTCAAATATTTCAGTCACCATTGTTTTTCCCATAAAAATAATCTTATATTTCGAAATGGTTGTTTTAAACTTCTTTAAATTATCTGTTACAATAAAATCCTTGATACCATAGACATGATGTTCCTGGAAAATAGTTCTGAACTTTCTTATATGATGTTGCTTTATTGTTGCATGAATTTTTGATCCTTATGTATATATAAAAACGAAGTAAGCAATTATAATTAAAAAATGTACTAAAAAATCTGGAAAACGTGAAACCAAAGCTTCAACGAATTTGTATTGTTACCTCATTATCATGAAATATGCATTCCAAACTTTGAATAACTGAAAAGTCCCCAAAAGTTGACACGTTATAAATGAGCACAAGTTTGACTTTCACAACCCACTCTATTTTTGTAGGATTTAATTGCCGAACCAAGCCGAAAAATGGAGCCATTTGTAATTGCCAAGATTCCAGCGTTCAACAACAATTGTGTGGCAAGGGTGGAACAATGTGTTGTATTTATAATGGTTTTGTACACATGCAAATTTGACATGTGTACCTGAGGGGTGCCACTTGTCCTGTAAATATTTTTTGGTTTTTCTTTTTTTATTTTTATTTTTATCTATACCAAGTGAATACTGTGGGCAGTAAACCGTTGGATTTTACAAAACAGTGGTACAGTAACAGTTGTCCACCATGCCAAATAGTGGGACAAAATCTAGAAAGCTGGTATAGTAGAGAATATAAGTGAAACAAAATGATGTGATTGACATGATTGATCAGTAGAAAACAGTGGGCAATCAATTTTTGAAGACCTGTTTGTCTGTTTTAATTTTTTGGTTTTGTCTATAAATATTTTTTGGTTTTTCTTTTTTTTTTTAATTTTTATCTATACCAAGTGAGTACTGTGGGCAGAAAACCGTTGGATTTTGATAGTGGTACAGTTACATTTGTCCACAATGCCAAATAGTGTGACAAAATCTAGAAAGCATGTATATTAGATAATATAAGTGAGACAAAATGATTTGATTGACATGATTGATCAGTAGAAAACAGCGGGCAATATATTTTTGAAGACATGTTTTGTCTGTTCATGGTTGTACAGAGCTAATGTCACATTTCATTAAGAGATACATAGGAGTTTATGAGATACATTGGAGTTTCTATCTATTTTTAATTGTGGGATTTGGCGGAAAATGCTAAAAAAAGGAAACTTTTTTTTTTCCTTTTAATAGATATATAGATATAGATATAGATGTTTACAATCTCATAAAATTTCAACTTTATCCTTTACAATTGATATTAGCTTGTTGATTACTCTAGAATATTATTATAATTATGATAAACTCTCGTGCTAGTTATATATCGCTTAGTTATTATACTTTCAAACATGGAATAGAGAAGTATCATCTAAACATTTACTACAAAGTTATTTAAATTGTTTGATTAGTAGTGAATTAAATTAAATAACTAAATATGTATTTGAGTATGTTCATTTACCATTTAAAAAAAATGTTCATTTACCATTTTTGACCCTCTAATTTATTAAATATGTGGTTAATTGTTTATGTAAACCTCAAAACTTCAAGGGTACAAATGTTGTTAATATAACAATAACGTATTGATTTGCAAATGTTCCAATATTTCTTATTAGGATTAATCGCATCATTGGTCCCTTAATTTTGGATCATTCTCATTATTAGTTCCTTAATAAAAATTTGTAACAATTGGGTCCTAAAAGTTTCAATTTTTTAAGATGGATGTTGTTAGAAAAATACTGTTAAGTTGGTCATGCATTTAGTAAGGTATAAAATGAAATTTTCTCTGACCTAACTTATATCACAATTTGTAATCGAGACCCTATGGTTTCAAAAATGATCAAAAGACTTTCTTCCCTAAATGTTTTGGAAGGGGAATTGTACCTTACAGTTTAAGGGAGTCCATCGTGATCGGATTACACGAGTTTCCTCAGCTCTGATATGACTTTATAGAACACATATCTTCGGTTATCCTTGGTATGACATCCCAAATGTGTCGATTCCTCCTCGTTCATTTACAAATCTTGGGCGAAGGTGGGCTTACTGGATAAAATCCAACCCCAACTCCAGTCCCACCAGTTGCGGATGAAAGTGTCGACAATTTTCCCCATCGTCGAAACAGATTCTGATATGCGAAAAACACTTGAGGTTGTGACAGAAATGTTGGTGAAGATCGTTGAAGGTTGGATGTAAATGAAGTGGGATGAGAGTCTTCTGTGCATACCTCTAGTTGCACCACACGACACTTTTGGTTCAGATTGGGAATTGCGGAATATAGAGCTCACAACTGCTCCAAACCATACCCTCTACAGGAATGTGTGCTTATAGAAAGCTATCAAGGTTGAGTTCGATTTGAGGGGAAATACTTTTTGGTAATTTTTAAAACACTAGGGAATCGATTGTAAATTGTGATATAAGTTAGGTTTGAGAAATTTCATTTTAACCCTTACTAGATGCACGTGAGAGACACATGAATAACTTAATAGTATTTTCTAATGACATCCATAAAAAAGACTGAGACAGTGAAAACTTAAAATTTTTAGGGCTCAATTGTTATGCAAATTTCTTAAAAAACTAATAGTAAAAATGATCAACGTCAAGGGACCAATGGTGCAATGCAATTAACTTTTATTATTAATATACGTTGGGGAAAGTAAATATAAATAGTACGGAGTAATATTTTAACCTTTCAATGTGTATTACACTTTGATATTAAAATCATCCTCCATAGTATACTTTATTGCCCTGATCTAATGATCTTGCGAGATGGGAGTTGGGACTAAGTTTACCAAGCTCTTGTTTGCTGGCCACTCACGTATTATTTTGTGGTGGGGTGACAAAATGAGTGTTATGGATAAATGGATAATAAGTTATTTGTAATTTTGTCTTTGCAGCGAATTGTCCCCCACTTACTTTTGATGGAGCGGGAAAAATGAAATGATGATCCGCTTTGCGCCTTAGAAAAGACTAGAGCACGCGCCTCCCGGTCGTCACAACAAAAACACTATTCAATCATCGCCCACCTTGGAATTTCCCCTTTCGGCTTGGCTTTCTCTCTCATCAACATTCGAGATAAAGAAAGGAGGAAGCGGAAAAAGTCGTTTAATTTCAAAATTCAAACCTCCCTTCTACTTTTTCCAGCGACGACACAGTCTCCGACTCCGACACATCTCCATCTCCACCCCCCACCCCCCCACACACACACTCTCAACAAAAAAATTATAGTAACAACTTTCTTCTATGAGTGAACTCTTCTATCTCCAACTTCGGTAATTACTCTCACTCTTACTTAAATTCACTTCACTAGTTGAGGTTATTTTGTTTAACCTGATGCGTTCCTGTTACGTATTTGTTCATTTTCTTTGGGGTATTCTTGTTTATTTGCCTAATAAATTTCTGGGTTTGTTTTTCTCTTGTCTTGGGGTCGTAGAGATGGATTTCCACAACATGAAAAGGAAGGAATTGCAAGCATTATGCAAGAAATACAACATTCCCGCCAATTTGTCCAACTCCCAGTTGGCCCTAAATCTCTCTTCCCTTCTCCTGGTATCCCACCCATCTCTCTCACTCTCTTTCAATTATCTTGGTTAACTTCTTCTTCTTCTTTTTATAGATCCGTCCCATAAAACAAATCTTATTTCCTTATTTAGTTTGTTCTGCCCACGAAATATATACCGAACACAAAACGCAATACTATGAAAAAGTTAGGGTACGCTTTTCTTAGGACGGAGATAGTATTTTCACTAGTAATTTTCTTTAAAAAAACATAGTTTTACCTCAAAGGCAGATGCTATATTGATTCTTAATTTTATGCTGTTTAGGAGAAAGTGAAACTGAGTCAACCTGACCGGACAAGCTCCAAGGCTTCGGTTGAATCTGTTCAGGAAAAGGATTTCGGTGTCACTACTAGGCAGTCGAAGAAAGTTAGATTCAGTCCAAATAATGAATTGTTTGAATATGTGGAGTTGAGTTCTGGTCGTAAGGTTAAGACCAGGGTGACACAGACAAAGTCTGCCATGAAGCCTGCAGCTAAAAAAAAGGTCAACCCAGTTGTTGAAAAGGTTGATGTAGAGTCAAGTAAAGAGGTTGTGGGTAAGACAGTTAGATCTTTGAGGTCCAGGGTGCAAGCGTCTTTAGTGGGTGGTGTAATTCCAGCAGAAAATCCTCCAGTAGAGATAGGGCGAGCCAGGAAAGTGGGAAAAGAGGCTGATACTGTAGATTCTGTAAAGGAAATTATGATTAAAACAGTCAGGGTTACGAGATCTAAGGGGCAAACATCAACAGTGGGTGGTTTAGTTCCATCTTCAAAGCAACAGCCTAAGAAAAAAAGATCCAAAGCGATGGTAAAAGATGTTGACAGGGTTGAGCCTGTGGAAGAAGTTGGGGGTAGTCCAGTTAGAGGTATGCGGTCTAGGGTGCAAACATCAGTGGAAGGTGCTGAAATTCCAGGTTTAAAACCTCAGGTTGAAAAAAAGAGAGGCAGAGGCCTGGTGAAAGATTTTGAGCCTGCGCAGTATGTTGTGGATGGCCCAGTTAGAACTACGAGGTTTAGGGCGCAAACATCAGGGGAAGGTGGTGAAATTCCAGCTTTAAAACCTCAGGTTGAGAAAAAGAGAGGCAGAGGACTGGTGAAAGATGTTGAGCCTGCCCAGGATGTTGTGGATGGCCCGGTTAGAATTACAAGGTCTAGGGCGCAGACATCAGTGGAAGGTGGTGAAATTCCAGCTTTGAAACCTCAAGTTGAGAAAAAGAGAGGCAAAGGACTGGTGAAAGATGTTGAGCCTGCCCAGGATGTTGTGGATGGCCCAGTTAGAACTACAAGGTCTAGGGCGCAAATATCAGAGGAGGGTCGCATGATTACCGTGCTCAGTTCTCCAGTTGAGAAGAAACGATCCAGAACAGGAATGAGAGTTGATGATAGAACTGTTAAGTCGACAGTTGCTGACAGAACTGGAGATCTACCCTTGAAGAGATCTCTGAGGAAGAGAGAGGTTGAAGATGCAGATCTAAAGGGTGTTCAGAATGTTAGGCAGAAGAATCAAAAGCAGAAAACAGCAAAAGGTATTGATGAAGTTATTGAAGATGAACCTTTGGCAACAGATGGTGGAATTACGGGGCCCGAATTTTGTTTGAGGCGGTCAACAAGAAATGCAATCAAAGTCGAAGATTCTAAAGTCTTGAATAACAAATCTGGTGAATCAAAAAAGGTTGGCCGGGGTAACATCACAAGGTCCAGAAACCAGTTGGCTCTGGAGGAGAATAGTGATACCAAAACAGAAGCTGCAGCTGTAGTTCAAAGAAAATCTGAGGTGGTGCTTCAAGCTGATGAACTGTTGAGCTGTACCAGTAGAAATGCTAATCGGAGAAAATCTGTTATGCATCAGGAAACTGAAAATGGAGTTAAAGTTCAGGGGGTGTCTGAAGTGGTTCCCAAACTTGAAGAACCTGCAAGGCATCCAACTAAAAAAGGTAGTAAGCGGAAATTTGTCATGCCTAACATTGACAAAATCGAAACCGCTGAATCGATTTTGGAAAAGGGGGACATCTTAAAAGAAAATGAGATGGTTGTACTACCTGCTGGTCCTTTGAGAAGATCGCCTCCTCAGACTTCATTACTGGAGTCCACTGCTCCCACCGATGAAGATATGACATCTTGTGTTATTGCTGGCAGAAAGGGGTCTGGTAAGCAATCATTTGCAATTTCTGGTGGGAAAGTTGCAGTAGCTAGTGCTGTTGGAAACAACACGCCAACAAAGCAGAGAGGAGAAATTAACTTAGAGGAACATGCTGTTGACATTGAAGGTGCTCTTCCAGTTGAAGAATCTTCCAGACGGTTTACCCGTAGTGCCACTAAAGGTGAGAAAAATGCAGCTGTCAGTCTTTCTGAAAAGGGTGTTGGAAAAAAGAAGCAGCAGAGTAGGGCTGCGACACAAAGTTCTTTAGTTGCAACTCAATCGGCTGAGGGAACTTCAGCCATCAAAGAACAATCCAAAGAGGCTCAATTTTCCTTGCCAGAAGTTACTGAAAGCTCAACTGATCTGGTTTCTCGAAGCAATCCAGTTAGTAAGGATAGTAGTACAAAAAAGAGATCAGAGCGGCGGAGTATCCGGTCATCAAGGCAAGAAGGTATTGAGGAGGTTTTTGCTGAAACCTCCATTGTAGAGGAAGACAAAGGTGGAACATCAGCTTCGAGATCTAAGAGGTTTAAAATTGATGGGGGAGAGAAAGATAAGGAGATATCTGTGAGGAAGCAAAGAGGAGAACCTGTTTTTAAAGAAGTCTCACTCGAAAAATCATCTAAGCGTTTTACTCAAAGTGCCACCAAATGTGAGAATAAAACTGAATTGCGTCCACTCGAAACGTCTTCCGGGAAAAAGAAGCTGCAGAATAGGTCAACGCCACCAAAGTTGGTTGTGGATGGAGACTCGAGCGATAATGGACCACCTTGTATAGACGCTGATTGGTTCACCGGCAGCCCTGAAGTTATTACAGATAGAAGTTCCAAAAAAAGCTCAAACTCCAGTAGGAGTACTCGTTCTTCAAAGCAAGATGGAATGCAGGAGGACCAGGAGGTCCATGCTGAAACCTTTGATTTAAATGAAGCCAAAGGTCCGTCATCATCTTCAAAATCCGGAAACTTTCAAACTTATGACAGGCAGGAGCGTGCAGAGATTTCTGTTAGGAAGGAAAGGGGACACCTTACTTTTGTAGATGTGGCCGTTGAGGTTGAGTGTGCTCCTACTACTGAAGAATCTTCGAGAAGGTTAACACGCAGTGCCTTCAAAAGTGAGAGACATGCAGCAGCCAATCTTACTGTTGGAAAAAAGAAGTTTCAGAACAGGTCAGCGACACCAAAGATGGAAATGAAAATACCATCAGCTGATAGAAATTCAGCTATTAGTGGATTAATAAATGTTGATGATGCTCAGCTGTCTTTGCCGGAAGTTGTGGGAACTGCAAGTGGTCCAGCTAGGGAAGTGATTAATGAAAGTAGTTCCGAGTTGAGAAAGAAGGTAAATAGTAGTGCTCATGTAACAAAGCAAGATGGTACAGCGGAGGTATATGCCCAAACTTCCAACATAAGAGAAGGCAAAGATCAGACATCAAATTTGGAGGAAACGTTAGCTTCAAAATCTGAGAGGTTGCAGATCGATGACATAGAGAAGGAAAGAGTGGTTTCCATCAATGAAACTGTGATCACAGAGAAGGTGATTATTCCTAGAGATGAACCTTTGCATGCAATTAATGCAATAGTAACAATTACTCCTGTTTCCGAGTTGGGATTGCCAAACTCTGAAATGGAAGTTCCCTTAGAAGAGGGAAATTCTGCGCACTGTATATATATTGTGCCAGAAGTTTTAGAAAGTGCAGTTGAGCGCTCAATTGAGATTGAGCTTACTTCTGGTCAAGAATCTGTTAGGCAGTTTACAGGTACTGCTGCTACGAGCAAGTCAGAATCACCAAATTTGAAAATGGAAGTTCCATTAGAAGAGGACACTTCAGTCCTTGAAGGAGCATCTAGTACAGCTGACGTGCCAGAAGTTTCAGGAGGGGAAACGGGTCTAAATTTACGCAGTAGTGACAATTTTTTTGAGGATAATAGTTCCAGGCACATAAAGAAGTCCAGTACAGGTCCTCTTGTACTTGAGGAAGGTAGTTCTGAGGAGGTTAATGCCAAAACTTTAAGCTTGAATGAAGCCAATGTACTGGTAACTTCGGTTGAGTTATCAGCTTTGGAATCTATGAGTCCCCAAGATGCGAGAGAAACAGTAATGGAGCATTCTGTTGGTGAAGCTGTGCATGTTGCAGAAAATGTGAATATCTCACCTGGAATCCAGAAAGAGAAATCACTTCAGTGCTCTGTTGAGATGGTCAATGAGGATCCTGGCGCCCACTCCCTAGAAAGGAGTGGGCTTTCTGGCTCCAATAAATTGGCTGACCAAGAGGCAATGGAAGACTTGAGGATTACTGCTGATGCTCTTTTTGATGGGACCACCTCTACAGCTGTAGACTACTCATCTGTTAAACTGTCAGATTCTCAGAGTAAGTGCATCGTATTTACTTATGTGATCACTAATTGCTGTACATTTTCATTCTCAAGGTTCATTATTTGATTTTTTTTTAATTTCCAGCCAAAGTGAAAGAGATGCATGAAGCAACAAGCAAACATGTTCAACCTAGTCCGGCAGATGGTTATCATCTTGTTGGAGACAATGAAGTTAATGATTCTAAGGATCGGATATTCCTAGTATCCGAAGATTGTAATAGGCTTGCCAAAGAAACTACTCAGGATTCTTTTGTGGAGGAATATTTTCTTGCATCTAATCAAAGTGGGGGCTTGAGGGAAAATGATGAAGAAATTGTTCAGCTTGGTGGAAGAGATAATCAAGACAGTAGTAACTTATCTAAAGAAGGGAATCATAATACTGAAGAGACTGGAAACAGTGAGGAGTCTGTGAAACCTTGTGAATCCCGTTCTTCTCCATCAAGGCAGAGTATAGAACTAAAAGTTTCATTCATAGAGAGCAGTTGTGCCGAAGTCATTGAAAGTGCTGAGAACACTTTGTCATGGAGCAGTGAAGATCCTCCTCAACATGTTGATGGGATGGCAGTGGTGACTACTACAAAATCTTTTTCTATAAAGCAAAAGAGTTCTGTAAAAAATTGTAGTCGATCTTCTGGCTCAAATAAAGTTGTAGATTTAGTAGCAGTGAACCTGGAAAGGGCTCAAGATTTCAACTTGCAGGTGTTGCAGAGTAAACACAAAGTGGGGGAGCTTGATTTGGCTTTGGAGAATCCAAACAGCAATGATTCATCTATTGACCAGTACTCTGATTATCCTGAAAGAGTGGAGAATCCAAGTAAAATTTGTGATGAGGCTATTCCTGGAACTGTTGGATTAGATGATATTGGTAAGAAGTTATTTTCATTTTGTCTTGCATTCTGTTCACATTATATTTAGCAGTGCTCAAATTGTGTCTATCATGTTACAGGATTTGTGAACAAAATGGAATGTGCTGCAGCTGAAGATGATTTTACGTTCTTTCAAAATAAGTCGAATTTTGTAGAGTCGTCTGAACTTGATGAAGGTGGTCACACCAAGGGAGGTGAAAATGCTCCCAGCAGTTCAGGTGAAATTTACGGGTCTGGTTCTCTTAACAGAGGAAAAAACAATAAAGAGATTGCAGTGGAGATGTTTGTTAATGATGGCAAGGATTCAGATTGCGGCGTTGACATAGATGACACTGTTCCACTTTACCCAGTAGTAAACACCTGTACAGTTGATGGAAATCATCCAGAAAATGAACATTGTGACTGCGGCCTTGGTTCTTCTAGGGTGATTACTCTTAAAGCTGATACTGGTCCAGTATGTATAGGTGTGTGCTCAATTCGTTCATTCTTTAGGCATCTTGCTTGTCTTCTTTATCTGAGTGCAGTAAACTTTTAGGTATGCTTTTACCTTTTTTGGTCTGAAGCATTTTTACTTTTGGCACTTCTCTGCCTTTCTTTCTTATTAGGAACTTTGACCTAGATGAACATTCTGTTAGTTGTTTCTTTTACTACAAGGAATAATGACTTAGGCAAAGTGATGCTTAGTTCTTTTTTGGTTCTTACAATTTCCTTGCATGATGTTCTTTTTCCTGCCAGCCTCTGCCATGGTTGATGAGAATTTCTTAGATGGTCTGCATACTCCTTTGAAGAACAACGATGAAAACGAGTTAGGTTCGTTCAATATTCCCCCTTTTCACAAGAAAATGATGCTCATTAATTATTTATTTTTTTCCTTTTTTTTGGCTGGTAAAATTTCCTACTGCATTCATCTGTATAAATTCTAATGAACAAGGATGAATTTCTTTTACTGAAACCAAAATGACAGGAACTACAAATAGGAATGCGATGGGTTATAGCTTCAACATACAGGAGTCTAAGGACACAGTTCTAGCAGAGGAAAGTCAACATGAGGAATGCCTGAGTAAAGAAAATCATGTGCAAATCACCAGTGAAGCAATGATTAATGGGATTTACAGTGGAATTGAGCAAGGTTAGTTGGATGGTCTATAATTGATTTAGAATGTATTTCAGTTGTTTGCTCTTAATCAAGTTCATTCCCATACTTATTATGAACAGATTATCAACTTCAAAAGCTCTTTGAGACTCCTGCGACTAGAGTAGATCCTTGTGAAAAAATAACTTCTGGGCAGGCAACTGAGTTGACAGGTATAGTGATGTCTATGCATAAGACTCCTAGCAACCTTGGGGATGAAACGTCTTTGCAAGGGTTGCAAAGTGCAAACATAGATAAAAAAACTGTAGGGGAAGGGAATGCAGTGTTGACTACGTGTGAAGATATACCCTATGGGGGTGTAAGTGGTAACTGGCATGGTTAGTACAGCAATCCTCTTTCTCACTCTATACCCCCCTCAAAATGCATTTTGATTGCAAAGCTTTTCTTTATGTGCAGAAGACACACTGCAAACACGTTTTGCCACACAAGTCAGTAGTAGTAACAGTAGCGAAGACACAAGATCTTATGGTCACAAAGAAATGGGCCAAATGGCAAATATACCATTTTCTGACAGCAGGACTCGAGAAATTGGAAGTGGGGAAGCCACCTCTAACTATTTTGAGAGAGACTTGGAAAATGAGATGGTTTCAGAACGTAATGTTGTTGCAGCACTGAGTGTTTCAGATTTTGATAGTAAGTGTTTACTTGTTCAATTATATTTCGATTCTTTGAGATGCATGCAGGAGTTTTTCTAATTTCACATTCTAGTATTGTAGCGTAACATCTTAGGATGAATGTTTCATGAATGATATGGTGCAGGGGACGGACAAGATGTTCATATTTCTTCAGGGTCCCCCAGTGTAGATGCAGGAGGAAGTGAGTTGAAGGATGCTCTCTCAGACGATAAAGCAAGAACATTCCAAGAATTTTCCGACGGGCTACAATTTAACCACAAGGATGTCCTCGAGGAAAATTACTGTAACAGTAGCATAGGTTGTCAGACATCACATAAGCATCTACATGGCACTGAAGTGATCACAACTGACCAGAAGGTTGAAGCAGATTGTTCCCAGCACAACTTGATCAATGCAAATCATGCTTGTAAGTGCAAGATTTTGTGGACAATTTTATTTGTCCAATAACTCCAGCCCTTCATTGTTTAGTCTACTAATTATGCAATGCATGAATCCTGTTGGATTCCTTTTGTAGTCAAGACTGTATTAGGATTGCTTCTTGTTAGTAATAGTTTGACTTTTAATTTTAGGCGAACATAGAATGCATGAGTTAAAAATGAAGATGATCATCCTTGAAGTGAGAGAAAATTCTTCTGTGCCTGCTGAAGAACAACCTGGCGAACCTGAGGATGACATGACACAAATACATGTCAGCACTTCTGATGGAACCTTGTGTGAAGATGATGGACTCAGAGAGGGATTTGATGTGGGTGGTGACACTGCAGTTTATTTTGATTCTGAACATAATGAGAACTACACCCTTGAAAATTTTGATGGCAACACACAGGATAAGTTGTTAACAGAGGTTGCAGGAGTAAGTGGTCATGAATATTCTGCTTTAGATGAGTTTGGAGCGAAAGGTGAGGTAGTGGAAGCAGAAAATAGTGGTGGTGTAGAAGGTGTTAGGCTAATGGTTGGTCAGAATTGTGAGGTGAGAGAACAATTGCAGTCAGATGAAGCTGCTTCTGATAAGAAATCAAGAACAGATCCAACTGATATGAGTTCAAGAATAGATCCATCTTCTGTTTCTGATGATTTTGCTATTGATGAAGGTATATAATGTTTCATCATACAAACATTTCTGCTTAGGTGCTTGTATTTGCTTCTTCCTTTTCATAAAGTTTCTGGATTAATCATATCCTGGGTAAAAATGGTGACGCAGGTCAAAGGGAAAAACCAGATGCCAAAGCAGAGGAAGACAATAATGTGTCTGCTAAGCGGTTTGATTCTACATCTGGTGCAGCAGAAAATAACAATGTCCGAACCTGTTTGATTAGAGGGACACATGATAGCCGATAGGCGAGTCGTCTTAGTTGATATGAAAGAAAAATGCACAAATCATGAAGGGTGAACATGCTGGTATTTTTTCTGCTGCAAGACTGGTGACAGGTAGACGTGCCTTCAAAAGAAATAGATTAGGATTATTGTCAATCAATCAATTTAGTTTGTGGATTTGGCCTTGTGAACATCGTTCCAGCATATCTCATGCTAAAACCTTAGACCTTAGATATAGGTTTAACGTTACTTGTTTTGTATGAATTTATTGACTTGTAATTTGTTTGCTTAACAAATGTCATTGTTCTGTTTCCAGCTGCAAAAATTGGTGTTGGGGTATCTGGCCTTGTTGATTTTAAGACTATTTGTAATCTTATGCTTATTAATAACGTACTCTCTCCGTTCCAGGTAAAGAGTTTTCGTTTGAAAGTTCAACTTTTTAAGAAAATAACATTTTTAATAACTCATTAGTAATAAAATGATATTTTTATACTTTAATTTTTAAAAGTAGATTCTTTAAATGAAACATTTTAAAATGAAATAGTGAATTTTTTATTTGGGAAGGAAGGAGGGGGGTTTTTTTTTTTTTAATTACACTAAAGTTACTCCCTCTGTTTTCAAATTATTGTCCCTTCGACCCGACACATCGTTTAAGAAGTAATTAATTATATTATAAATATTTGATGAAATATGTGGTTTTTTTAATGTTCTTGAACATGTGACTATAATTAAAATAAGTAGAAAAGGTAAAAGTAACTCGATAAAAGTGTTTTCCTAAAAGAGAATGTTTTGAAAGAAGATAATTATCTTCAAACGGGTAAAAAATAAGATGAGGACAATAATTTGAAAGGTAAAGACTTGTGTAGGACAGTCCCATTTAGAAATTCACAGGTCATAATAAATAAATAATATGTTATGAAAAGTCATTAAAATGAATCTGCTGAGATGGTTGTAGCACAAGCTTATACTCCCTCCGTCCCTAAATAATCGTCCTAGTTTTTTTTTAAAATAATAATAATCGTCCTAGTTGACCCGACGCACAGTTTAAGAAAAAACAATTGACTTAATTATTTATATTGGTTTAATGTGTAAGCTTATACTCCCTCCGTCCCTAAATAATCGTCCTAGTTTTTTTAAAAAAATAATCGTCCTAGTTGACCCGGCACACAGTTTAAGAAAAAACAATTGACTTAATTATTTATATTGGTTTAATGTGTAGTTTCCTTTAAAGCTCATGTGTATGTGACCCATAATTAAAGTAGTGTGAAAAAGTAAAGGTAAAGTGGTAAAAATGATGTTCTAAAAAGGTAAATTTTAAACTGAACAATTATTTTGGAACGGACGAAAAAGGAAAAGAGGACGATAATTTAGGGACGGATGGAGTAGTTTGGAAATTTGAGGCCTGGTCCAAGTTCAAAACTCTACAGCGCTTTTTTTAAGTTTTATTGTCGAAATATGTTATTTTTTTCCAGTGCCCCTGCAATTTCAAGGTTTGCCACCGAAATTCTTATGTTTCCCACGCCTTACAGTTTAATCTTTTGTCAGCCCCGTCAATGTGCCATTTTGCTCCAGTGCCCCTGCACTTTCAATGTTTGTCGTCGAAATTCTTATGTTTTTCACGCCTTACAGTTTAATCCTTTGTCAAGCCCGTTAGCATCAATTGCCTTGAGATACTTGACGGGTCTTAATGGATTTTAACGAAATTTTAAATGACACGTTTAAAGCCAAACGTGACACATTGAAGGACAAAAGTGACACATTTTAAGGTTGAAAGTGACACTATAAAGGGAAATTTATTATAATTTTCATTAAAATTCAAAGTAATACTCTTAATGCTAAAAAGTGGCACCCTTAATACTAAAAAGTGACACATTTAATACTAAAAAGTGATACCCTTAATACTAAAAAGTGACACTTTTAATACTAAAAAGTAACACATTTAATACTTGACGGACCTTAATGGACTTTAACGAAATGCTAAATGACACGTTTAAAGCAAAACGTGACACATTGAAAAGACAAAAGCGACATATTTTAAGGTTGAAAGTGATACTATAAATGAAAATTTATTATAATTCTCATTAAAATTCAAAGTAATACTCTTAATGCTAAAAAGTGATACTTTAAATACTAAAAAGTAACACTCTTAATACTAAAAAGTGACACATTTAATACTAAAAAGTGACACTCTTAATACTAAAAAGTGACACTCTTAATCTACTATCTACTATCTTCTATCTACTATCTATCTACTACTATAAAAGTCTAGGCTGTTTCTTTCAATTTATTGTATGGACAAAACTAATCATGCACCTAATAAACATCCATAATATAATTAAGGTTAAACCAGTAAATCTACTACTACTACAAAAGTCTAGGTTGTTTCTTACAATTTAATGTATGGACAAAACTAACCATGCACCTAATAAACATCCATAATAGAATTAAGGTTAAACCAGTAAAATTTGTCATAAATAGAAAATAATATATAAAAATAAATAACCATAAATTTAATAAATTATTCACTATTAATTATTACTAAACAAATAAATTTGCACGGACTAATCAATTCTTTGAAGGATAAAATTGAATTTGGTCCCTCAACTTATACATAACTTTAAATTAGATCCTACCTTTTTTTTAATTATATTCATTTTGTCTCATATGTTTATTTATTTATTTTGTCATATTCCCTCTTCGTGTCATTACCATTACAAATGTCATACAATATTTTTGAATATCACGAAAATACACTTACTCAGTTAAGAGAAAAAAATAATATGATTTACCTTTTTAAATTTGTTTAACATTTGTTACGGTAAAATTTTGACTACGACAAGCAACCTTAAAAGACTATCATATTGGTCCATAAGTTATAGATCTTAAATTAACAAATCTATATTCAGTTAACTAAATAACTTTTATTATGACCATATTTCTCTTTCTATATAAGTGTGAGTGCTTTCTACGTACAAATTAGTGTATAGGTAACAATAAAGATAATCAACCTTAAATCTTGTTTAAAAAAAACAAAATGTATAGACAAAACTAATCATACACCTAATAAACATCCACAATAGAATTAAGGTTAAACAAGTAAAATTTGTCATAAGTAGAAAATAATGTATAAAAATAAATAACCTTAGATTTAATAAACTATTCACAATTAATTATTGCTAAACAAATAAATTTGTATGGGCTAATCAATTCTTTGAAGAATGAAATTGAATTTGGTCCCTTAACTTATACCTAACTTTAAATTAGATCATACATTTTTAAAATTATATTCATTTTGTCTCATATGTTGATTTTTTTTGGTCAAATTCCCTCTTCGTGTCATTACCATTACAAATGTCATACAATATATTTGAATATCACAAAAATATACTTACTCAGTTAAGAGAAAAAAATAATATGATTTACCTTTTTAAATTTGTTTAACATTTGCTACGGTAAAATTTTGACTACGACAAACAACCTTAAAAAACTATCATATTGGTCCCTAAGTTATAGATCTTACTAACAAATCTCTATTCAGTTAACTAAATAAATTTTGTTATGACCATATTTTTCTTTCTATATAAAAGTATGAGTGTTTTCTTACATACAAATTAGTGTATATGCTACAATAAAGATAATCAACCTTAAATCTTGTTTAAAAAATAACAAGAAATTTTTTAGGTAATCAACCATAGATTTTGAAGTAAAGTTTCTAAAATACTTAAAATTTGTTATGGTGAAATTTAGGTAGACATATTTTTTTAAACTACTGTAATAGATTTGTTGGTGAGTCTCGAGATTTTAAACAAATCGGTGGCGAGTTTACTAATTATCAGTGAACAAATAAAGAGAAATGAGTTTTTTTTTTTTTTAAAAGAGCTATTGTTTAAGATGATGAAGAAAACAATGATAAAACACATTTTATGAATATGTGCATTTTGTCGAAGAAGAAAACAAAAAATTACAGTTTTCTCCCTTTAATATTTGAATGCTACAAGTAACTCTAAAGACTAACATATTGACACCGAACAAATACCTCCAATCAATTAATTAATATTTTCACTATCCTTTAAATATTGAAATTTTTGAATAAACCCTCAAATGTTGAGAAATGTATAGAAAACGTTAAAGTAAGTATGTTGTCTATAGTTATTTCATTTTGTAATATATATATATATATAACAAATATATTGTTCAACTTCAAATAACAAGTAATTAATTAATAAACAATTTTGTCCAAACCTACATAAGTTAAAAGCAATAACGTACTAATAATGTGGTAAATAAAAAAAATGTAGTAGAAATAGCATTTCACTAAAAAACCATTAACAACACGTGCAACATATGTGCAACATATGTACAACGTGCGTGCACTTGACTTGACTAATTATTATAAACAAAAAAGCCGAACTTTACACCTTCAGTTAGAATTAGGGGATATTCGAGCAACATCATATTTCAGAAAGGGGAAAAAATAAAATAGATGAAATCTATAATTAAATTTAAAAATGAGATTGTATTTTGAGAAGAAACTAATATTTTTTAAAATATTACCAAAATGCAATAAAAAGCTTACAAAAAGATATTATTCGAGTAAATAATATTTTTTAAAATATTATCGGATCTGACATGAACGCACAGTCTGGATCACTAATTATTGGAGACAGAGTTCCATCGTAATCTAGAAACACCACGATTTTCTTCCCGTCTGCCATGTCCATCATCGAGTTGAAAGAGTGAAGTGCAGAAGGGTGTTCATTCTATATTTTAAAAAAAAAAACAAAAAATCAAATGAGAACAATACAGTATGGAACCCTTCTACACTTCGCTCTTTATTAGTTTCTTCTCAAAATACAATCTTATTTTTAAATTTAATTATAGATTTCATCTATTTTATTTTTTTCCCTTTCTGAAATATGATGTTGCTCGAATATCCCCTAATTCTAACTGAAGGTGTAAAGTTCGACTTTTTTGTTTATAATAATTAGTCAAGTCAAGTGCACGCACGTTGCACATATGTTGCACACATGTTGTACTTGTTGTTAATGATTTTTTAGTGAAATGCTATTTCCACTACATTTTTTACTTATTTACCACATTATTAGTACGTTATTGCTTTTATCTTATGTAGGCTTGGACAAAATTGCTTGTTAATTAATTACTTGTTATTTGAAGTTGAGCAATATATTTGTTATTTCTAAATTATATTCCCTTTGTTTCTAAATTATTGTTACTTTTGACCAGACACACTGTTAAGAAAAAAATAATTTATTGTATTGTAAATATTGGTGTAATGTATGATTTTTTTTTTCTTTAATGCCCTTATGTATGTGGTTATAATTGAAGTAGGTAAAAAAAGTAAGGGTAAAGTGGTAAAAATGTTTTTTTAAAAGGAAAGTTATGAAAAAAGACAATTATTTTAGAACAAAAAAAAAAGAAAAAGAAGAAAATTATTTAAAAACGAAGGGATTATGTGATACTTCATTAATATAATAAAATATTAATTTGATTTAAACATTATTTTGTATTAACATGAATTCAATAATAATAATATGGTTGGTATTGAATTGATTATTGGTTAATCTATTCATAGTTAATATTTCGAATCAATTGTTATGGTAGGCAAAATGTACAAAGCTTTACTATATGGTATCAAAATATGATTTTACTATTGGATAATTTTGTTTTTACAATTATAACATGTAATTCATCTATTTTTTTTAATTTCAGTAAATAATGATCCCACGTTTTCTTAATATTCGGTTGATAAAAAATATTTTTTTTGATATTAGTTTTTTATTATGTAACGTGACTCTAGCCACAAATTTTATGGATATAACATTTAGGAAAAAAAAAATTATGTTGTTTATGTGGACGGTAACCAAATATCATGTTTTTTTTTACTTAGAAAATTATGTAACATTGTTAGATAACTTAACAAAAGCAAATAATTAAGGGGTAATTTTATCTAAATACGTGTTTTATTGATGTAATAAATAGTAAAGTATCAGATAAATAAAAATTATAGTGAAAATAGACCCTCCCTTTTTTAATAGTGTATTATCGTACCTAGTACTAAAAAGTGACACATTTAATACTAAAAAATGTTACTTTAAAACTTACGTTGATTGCTAAAAGTGACAAATTTAATGCTAAAACGTGGCATTTTCAATGTTAAAAAGTGACACTTTTAAGGTCAATAACGACGATTTTTATTTATAAGGCAAAATGACACTTGTACGATCAAAAGTAACACATTTAATACTAAAAAGTGACCTTTTTAATGTTATAAAGTAACACTTTAACATCAAACGTAATGATTTTTATTTTTTAAAAAATGAGACACTTTTCAAAGTAAAAGTAATACATTTAAGATTAAAAGTTACACATTTAAGCTAAAAAAGTAACACTTTTTAAGGAAAAATTATAATTTTCATTAAAAACGCAAAGTGATACTTCTAAGGCCAAAAGTGACACATTTTATACTGTAAAATGACACTGTTAATAGTAAAAAGTGACACTCTACATATATAAAGATGATGGGTTGTGCTGTAATTTTCAAAAACTAAGGGGCTGCATTGAGATTTTTAAAATTTACCCAATTTAACCTGAATAGATCCATCTTACGAGATCCGTAAAACCATCTTACAAGAGACCACCTCAATTTGAAAACGGAGAGAATATATTTTGGATATTAAATGTCCTGTTGGTGAAAAGAAGAGAATTTAGAAAAAATATGAAGATTTGATATTTATATTTAGCTTTTAGAAATGTGACTAGTCATGCAGGAAATATCTGAGCATGTTACGTAGGGAAATTTGCAAGAGTAACAAAGAGTTGTGTACTCAGGTCATCTTCCCCAAAAAATTTACCCATTCACCCTTGACCAAGTGCTTGTGTACTCATGGACGCCTCTATTTAACAAAGAATGCAAACAAGTTAGAACTATCACACTGACACAGCAGCAAGAAATATGAGCAATGCCAATTTTGATGGAAATAATAATTGATAAAATAATTCTTGGGAATAATATCCTACAAACATCCCTAATATAACTCCCTTATTGAGAAGGGGATATAAATTATGAAAGAACTAACTTTATCTTCTCCTGGGATTACAGACAATTTTTCTCAAGTCCATCCCTTCCAACCCACAAAAACCCACATGTAATAAATAATCAATGAAGAAGAAGAAAAGAAAAAGAACTTTGCAAAACAAATTTTCAATGTGTCGGGTCCCTTGCCTTTTTATCTACACACATTCACCAACAACTTCTTTTCAACTGATCTCTATACTACCTCATAATTCATTCTCACAGACGTCAAGAGATACTTCTTTTATCTTCTCGCCCAACCCTCCACTTTCTTCTGTGATATTCCCATACACCTCTTTCTACAAGTACCAACTACAAGCTTGCATATCTCCTGTACCTCAGTTACAGTCCAACCCACAAACTTCTAATACAATTCCACCTCTTGACACAAAGGGGTTGATTCGGACCCACAAAAGTGAGAAGATAGAGGCAAGAAGAATTGACCACACAATAAGAATGGTTGGCACGTTGTTCTGTTTACCCATCATACCTTTGAGGAAGGGGTAAAGATGGAGAATAACCCAGATGGCAAAAAACATCTTCCCAAATAGCGGCCCCCAATTATCGTAGCCATTGCTGATGGCATCGGAGACCCCAACTATGACTCCTATGATGTTTATGATCAACAACGTGAGAGGAGGGATTAATAGAGTGGTCCACTTAAACAGATAGAGCTCAGAGAATGCCCCATCGTCTCCTCCTTTAGAGGTAACAGTGAAGTTAGTGTCAACACCAGCCAAGACCTTGAGAAGTCCTTGGAAGAGAGCAAACAGGTGAGCTGAGACCCCTCCAATAACCCAAAACTGCTCGTTCCTCCACAAGTCATCTATCCCGACACCTCCCCATTGCATTTCCAGGATACTTGTTACAGCAATCGATATGAACATAAGCATGAATACAATACTAGCATAATTGCTTATCTGCAGATAATATGAGACAACTGTTAGCAGGAAACATTGAATTTAATGCACAACAGCTAACCTGTCGGTTTTGAAACCCATAAACATTTAAAAACGAGTGAAAGAAGGGAAAATAAATTTTTTATCACCATGTATGTAAAACAATTCTTCGACGCGTCTTACCTCAGGGACAATAAACTTTCCAGTAAGAAGACAGACAGCAGGCAGAGTACAGTAAGCGACCAAGGGAATAGATGTCAACGGATAGACAACAGAGTTTATATAAGAAAATCTCTCAAGTGGCTTCAAGCCACAGCCATAGCCATACCAAATTGGACAATGTCTGCTCAACAAAATCTCAACAGATCCCAGGGCCCATCGTAGAACTTGGTGCAGACGATCTGAAAGATTAATGGGGGCTGATCCCTTAAATGCAGGTCGTTTAGGTATGCAATACACTGATCGCCACCCATGGCAATGCATCTTGAAACCAGTTAAAATATCCTCAGTCACAGAGCCGTAAATCCAGCCAACCTGGTAAATAGTAAGAATGTTGATGAGACAATATATATGAAATGTCCTACGTGTATGATAGAGACCAAGGCTAAAAGCTTCAACAGTTGACAGACACAGTCGTGACATACCTCTTTCCCCCATTCGGATTTATCTTCATAACCACAACTAATGACATGGATGGCTTCTTTTAAGAGAGATGCAGAAGTTGCTCCTGGAGGAACTCCCCCATCTTCTAGAAGTGTTGAGGCAATAAAGACAGGTGATTGCCCAAATTTCTTCTCGAACTTGATCTGGGGCATCAGGGATGATTTTTCACTATCTATTCCTGCAATCAGGATTCAAGTTAGCATGCACTAAAGGGGTCTGGGAGGGACGCCAATTATGAATAGAAGAAAGGAAATCTGATCAGTAATATAATTAGTCCCTCTAGAGTCTAGACCATTCCTTACCTTCAATTCCTTCCTCAATATTCTCAAGTGCATGTATCTGTGTTGAAGCCTCCCTGCTCTTTGTCTTCTTTTTGTCATCTGTCTTCACTTTCTTATTCTTCTTGCGAGATGCAAAGCAACAGCAACACCATTTTGGCAGGCAGTTGCAAGTCTTGCCTGGTGGCTTCTTCTTAGTTGGAGCATCATATCCATATAGTGCTTGCCTCCGGAAGACACATCCAGTTCCAACATAAATCGGCCCTTGGATTCCGTCTAGTCCTTTCATATTTATCTGTTTTCAGTTTTACAACTTATTAATAACAGTAAAACAGCAGATCATATTATGCATACTCATATGTATATGCAAAAGCAAAACCGTAAAGGAGTTTGTACGTACATCAAAAAAGACGACATTACGATTTGAATATCTGTCATGACGATCGATCCCATCAAATCTCTG
Organism: Codonopsis lanceolata; assembly: GCA_013146195.2. NCBI lineage: Eukaryota > Viridiplantae > Streptophyta > Magnoliopsida > Asterales > Campanulaceae > Codonopsis > Codonopsis lanceolata. The sequence goes on from CM028378.1 coordinate 159,765,467, forward strand.
AGGAAATTGGACATAGCATATTTTCTTTCCAGATGTAGGGTCCATCATAAAGCACATAGATTCACGAAGAGCCTTACTATTGTTTATATAATGATCACAATCGACATTGAGTAGGTAAGGCGCATTTGAGATGACTGCCGAGACCCGTATCTAAAAAAAATTAAGATAAAGAACATCAATTAGAAACAAAACATAAAGTCGAAAACATAAAGAACATCAGATTGGATAAAACCAATAGAGACAATTATATTTGTACCAGAGAATTCATAGCACCAGCTTTTTTATGGTGGTCAAATCCAGGTCTCTTCTCACGAGAAACATAAACAAGACGAGGTAGCTCATTTCCTTCAATATCACGGACACCATTATGACCCAAAAACACCTGTTCAAGACAAAATAAAACAGAACATAATAGTCTTAATGTTAATATCAGTCGGCCATCACATCAGTCAACGAGACTTAGCAAAGCATGAAAGAAATTAAAAGCGTAGCACACACCTGGATCATTCCTGGATGATCTCTAACATTGTTCCCTGGCCAGGGAGTCCCATCCTGCATTGTCCATCCCTCATCGGGAACCTTCTGTGCCATGGCAACCAACCCATTTATCCGAACTTTAAACTCCTCATAATCCCTCTGCATTGACAATAATAACAATCAGTCAATCCATAAATTGGTCAAACTTTCACCACATATCATGCTATTCTCAAAGTAAAACATTTGTATCAAGGAAAGGGGCAAATACCTTCATTGCACGACGTTCTCGCACAAATGTTGGATGTACTTTATCTTTAAGGTAATCAACCTTTTGAGCAAAATACCACTCTGGAGCACGAGGTTCTATGCTGAACTTCTTGCAAAATGGGACCCACTTCCTTGCGAACTCGGATGTCTCAGAGAGGGCTTCAAAAGTAAGCATGGCAGCACCATCATCTGAGACATAGCAAGCAACCTTGTCGATCGGATAATCGACAGCAAGAATTGACAGCACTGTGTTAGCAGTGATCAGAGGAGGTTCTTTCAGGGGATCCACCGTACTTACAAAGATGTCAATAGGGGCTAACTCAGAAGGCTTCCCTTCTTTCTCATACCTGAGATAAAGATTCAATTTGGGGAGAGAGTGAGTGTGTGTTTATGAAAGAGAGAGAGAGAGAGAGAGAGGGAGGGATATCAGGGTCACATACCTCAGTGACAGTCTATCTAGGTAAGTTTCGCGCTCAATCGGGAACCATTTCGGGAACTGATCAAATATCCAAGATACAGCGAACCATATTTCACAAATTATAGATGTTAACCACAATCCGTATGCATCATGGACAGGGTGGCGAATTCTATAATCAAAAAAGAGTCCAAGAATTGCAAGACGGATTAAAATGACCATTCTGTATGGGTTTATCTTGCTTGAAGGAATTGGTAACTTTCTGGAGAGTGGTTGCCTTCCTTCATCCATCCTAAAGAGAAGGAAAAAATTAAAATAAGTCATTACTAATGCATTACCTGAATGGAAACAAGGACAGTATTGCAGAAGTAATCAAGCAGGCTCCAGTTCATTCTAGTTTATCAGAAGTCTGATTTGCATATCAAAGAGTAGACAATATATTTGCTATACATATTTGATATCAATAAAATTGAAACAAGTTAGATATGTCTATGATTTACCATGCTTCCATGCTAGATAAAATGTTTAGTGCTGGTAAAAAATCACCGCCAGTGTGACACATTAATAACTTATAATTGTTTCCTCTGCTTGGATTGAAGGATCAGTTGTGTATGACACTGGAATTAATGTAACTCCAAACAACCAAGTGCCGACAGAATATGAATGCCTCGGAAAGAACGTGAATTCTTCAAGTTGGGTCCAGATACGACAAACATTCAACTCCTATGGGATTACAAAATGTGATAGAACACAATCTCAGATAGACACAAGCATAAATTTGGTTAACTAATGTTTTAATAAAGTAGCTTCCACCATTAAATCGCTTGATGCTGCAGTTAAAGAAAATGTATTTTTTCATTTAGTCTCTTTGGCCAAGGGGAAGAACAAATACAGGGCAGATCAAAAAGTATATGTGAAAATTGTGATACCTACTAATTCTAACCCAACTTGAAAAACAGTCATATTTCTTTGCATACATTGACCTTCCTTTTTTTTCATTGGACTCTAAATGAAGAAAAACTACTAATGTTTCCATACTTGGAAGGTATAAAATCACCATGAAATGTCATTATATCACTTGCAGATCAAAGTCCTGTACAACTCCACAACAAGACTGCAGAATTTTTCCATGTATTGTATCTTTTTTCCTTTTGCATAGTCTTTTAGATATTCAAAATCAGAAAAGCATTGTAGTTACTTATTCTTGCAATTTCAATGTAGATTTTGCAGGTAACAGTTTAGAGAACTTTCATTAAAAATGTCATTCAAGGCTATTGGATGTTCAATCAACGACTTTTTTGTCAAATCAGGACTCATGCTTAATGTACTTGATCAACAAACGAGACTATAAAGTATCAATTACTTATAAGAAAGTAATTGCATACTATTTTATTTATTTATTATGGCTCTAGTTTGCACTTCTAGTGATCTTCAAGGAAAGCGCTTGCTCAACTACTCTGTTTCTCCCTACGTTGTTATAAATAAGGGCGGCAGCAGGTTTTCATGACAGATGACATTCAACACCTTGCTAGACAAAGAAGAATCTGAAGAACACAAAGAAAGAAAAAAGAAAGGTTTCTGGCCATGGTAAACATCAGAAGGTTCCAAAAGTGCATTAACCTCACATTGAATCAAATCTACCACAGGAAACGCCAAGCTTTAATCGAGAAAAATGATAATTATTCTAGATAGCATGCAAAATAGACATCATAAAAAACAAGTGAAGATATCTTATGGGCCTGTTTTGCTGAAAGAAAGCTGTTGAGTATCGTAATCTTTGTGACCACCAGTTCATAATTAAACAAAATAAACCATACTGTACAGAAACCGACTGCAATAAAATACTTACTTGGGTAAATCAGGGTCATCCAACCCATCTCCATCATTATTTCCACCCCCAGCTTCTCCTTCATGCTTGACCACTTGAAGTTTATCACTTTGTCGTTTCCTCCACTCCTCCATTCTATCCTTCCATGCAACAGTACCGTACCCATACACCGCCAAGTCTTTCTTAGGATCCATTGGTCTGGGCGGCACTACAAAAGCAAAGTAGAGTAAGGCTACGCAGATTAACTTTGCTAATGTGATGAAGAAAGGGATTTACATCCAGAAGCCAATAAACTTACAGGAGACTGAGGAAGCAGTATCTGAGAATGGCATAGGATGAATTCGCTTTGCCCGGCCCATAAATGGGGGGATAATCAGAGCATGCTTGTCAGCCGAAATACCATCATCCTTCAAAAAATCAATAAAAAGAATGTCTTCCATTAAGAACGAAGATTTCGATATACAGCACTTGATTAAGGGTGCGCAGAAGTTAACTTACCTCTTGGCCATAGGTAAGGAGAGGGATTTCTTGGTTAAGAGAAGAAGAGTCCAACTCCGAAGGCGTGGCGAACCCAGAAGCATTACCGTGAGCTCCACGGCCAATATTGAGGCGAGCAGCAAGAACTGCCTCTGCAACATGTTGAGGGTCTCTTCTCTCGTTACCCGCATAATCAAACTCATTGTCCAAATCATCAAATTCCTCCTCTTCTTCATCACCTTCCACTCTGGGGCTCCCTGATATTTGTTAAATTCCAATCATTAAAGTCGTTCTAACTTTACAAAGACCAAGTCCAGTGGTTTTTGAGGGGCAAACCAATGATGGAAAATAAATGGCCAAGAAAATTCTTTACCTTTGATGCGCTTGAATCTGGTTTTGCATTGAGGGCAAGCTTGATTCCCCTCTCTTCTTTCGTATTCATAGCATGGTCTACACATAGGGAATGCACATTCATTGCAGGCAATAAAAGGCTCTCCATCCACGGTTACTTCAATCTCATCTCCACAAATCTGGCAAATCTGCCCACTCAATTCTTTTACAGAGGTCACCTATCAAATTCACACAAAAAATAGACAAAACGAATTAGTAACAGATCAAGAAATATCTTCTTTTTTAAGCATCATCAACTGGGAATGAAGTACTATAACTTAACTTCACAATTCAGTTCCACTAATTCTTAGGTAAAAAAGAGGTGTAAATAGTCATAGACTAAGTAGACAACCAAGGTAAAAATTGGCAGGCAATCAGGTTCTTCAAGTGTTTGAAAATGAAGGTCTTATCAAAGAGTGAAAAAGGAACCAATCTAGGAACCCATGCACTTCAATCTGGATGTGGTAAGATACTTGATACTTATCCTACAATACACTACAGGATAATCCATAAGTATATTATGTGTGAATCACGTTTAACAACGTATCCTACACAACTTTATTGGCATATCTTACGATACTAATATATCTTGTGATATGTTGTTGTCTTAAAATATATACTTGCACCAAATAAAATTACATTATAAGTTAAAAGAAAAATCACTTTTTCATAACATGTCATCAGAGATTTTTAAAACAAAATCATTTCTTAAAACTTTTAGAGGTTATCATTACATTGAATAGCACTTCGGCATAAATCAGTGAAAGCACAATTTTTGAGTCCTAATTTACAAGTATTATGGTTCAAATCATAATAGCTTTGTCAAAAATATAACGAAAACACTTAAATCTACTTGTACCACTATCCTTCCTATACATAAATTTCATAATTTTAGATGGCATATCTAATTTTTTGTGTATCTCTATATACAAAGAGTATCCTACGATGCACAAAATGTTTCCCAATACATATCATGAAAATGATACGATGTGTCACCCGGCTTAATATCTATCCTGGATACTACATTCACAAAATAAGGGTAAAACTCGCAAATCTTACAAATTTTACATAAAGGGGCTAAGGCATAGTAGACTAAATAATTATAAGTCTAATAATACTCTACATGAACAGAAATTATGTGACTAAGAACCTAAATTAACAGACTTAACATTGTTAAAAACAAGTTAAAATTTTGAAAATTATGTGAACCACTCAAGCATTTATCCCCAAAAGTGACATTTTTGCTTCAATCCGAAAAAATGGAAAAAAAAAATCCCAGAGGATTGACATGGCCAATAAACTGAAAATTAGCAAATGGGTCCGCTCAAAATGACCCAGATGCAACTATAAAGCAAAAAGAAGTCATTTTTACAATATGAACAACTCCAATCTGAGCAAACCGGAGTCAAAATCGAGTTGAAGGAAGTGATTCAGAAGAAAACTTACTCGTCCAACCTCATCTGCATTGATCAAAACGAACTCATTCCTGTTATGAGAACCAGCAACAAGTCTCCCTTTGGTATCCATCAATCAAATCCCCAAAACAAAACCCACACACAACACGCACTAAGTCGAACGACCTTCACAAACAAGAAAATCAGTGCCCGTAAACTCTTCCTTAAAGGAGCAATCTCTTAAACACCCATCACAGGAATGAACCCACATTAAACACCAAGCAGATTGATGTAAACATTAAATCACAAAATTAGGGGAAAAAAGAAAGAGGTCCAATATTATATGTACGGGTGTGGGAAATGTATTATGTATTAAAAGAGAACCCTTTTGGGATTCCTTGCTTGAGAGAAAACCCAGTTGAGGGGTGAGGGTTTTCGTAGCTGTGAGGGATCAGGAATTGAAGAAAGAGATCGAGAAGCACAAGTAGTAGTAGTGGAGTTTTTAGAGAGAGAAAGTGAAAGAGAGAGGGGGTGGGGTGGGGTGGGGTGGGTTGGGGCGTTGAAAGTTCAACGCGTAATACAGAAGGGACACAGATCGCTTTGATGGATCTGTCTGTAAGGTTTTTATTTTTTCTTTCGTATTTTCTTTTACTTTATTTATTTTTCCCCTTTTCTTTTCTTTTTTGATTTTGATCTTGATCTTGATCGAAGGAGGAGTTGGTTTTGGGGAAGTGGGGCCCGGAGGTGATGGTGGTGGTGGAAGGGCCCCACCAGAGTACGGTGGAGCTTGGACGTTGAGGAAGGGTAACTAGGTAATTTGAGAGAGGTTGTCTGACCTTGCCGAAAATTTCACTCTTTCCTTTCTTTAATGACTCTGTGTCTGTCTGTAAATTTTCTCCTTTTTTAAACTTCTGGGTAATGTAAAAATGGTGAGTTTTGTGTGGCGTTCAAGTGAGGACTGAGGAGGGAGGGTGGTGTATCAGTATCACTTTCTAACTCTCGCCTGTCTCTCACGGTTTAAGTGTGGTTTGTAGTAGTACTTGTCAAATGAGAGAGTGAGTGACGTGTATATATATATAGATATAGAGATACAGAAAGAGAGGGTTAGTGAGAAAAAAACAAAATTGTTAAAGAGGTTAATTCGCTTAGGTCACGTGCAAGTCACGATCTCAAATTAAGGCAAGTCTACAACCCTTTACCAAATCGTGCAGTAAGATTTGTACCATTCTATTTAGAGAAATGTTAAATCACATTTACTTTTTGGTGTCTAGATCTCCTGTACCATTTGTGTGTATCATTGATGTAATACTTTTTAACTGTCATATTTTCGTTTATACTCCATACAGACTTGTACAAAGTGATTTCTATACCTGAGTTTTCTAGTTTGGCATTGTAAAATTTTCACATTTACTTTATAGTTGTATATTGTTGGCCTGTAATTTTATCACTTAATTTTTACATCTTGGTTAATGGTCTTAGATAGTGTGTACGATTTGGAATTTAAAATTGTATACATACATCTTAAATGAGTCAAAAGGAAAATCAACCAATTTGTTTGATCAACTTCACAAAAATATTTACTTTTGACTTAAGCAGTTGACGAGTTATTTCAACGAGTTATTAGTCGTTCCAAACTCGAATAATTATATATAACGAGATAATCTAGTTGTACTCAATGATCGAAGAGTTTTAAACTTTGCTTAGAATGTGGCTAATAATCTCATGGACTACCTCAAATGGGGGTTCAACGAATCTTACTCATGAAAAACTCAAGTATACAATAGAGACGAATGGATACATCCAATCTATTGTGTTGGGGATAACCTTCCACATATTTTTTTCACATAATTATTTTCTTATTTATCTTATTTTCTCATTACAATACAAATCATATATTCACAATAACTAACGTGTAACTTTCACCAAAAAATAAAAAATAACAAACATGTTTGATTCGAAACAAACATATTGCATACGCACGCCATTGTTTTTCACGAGAAGATTATGATTTTGAAAAATCATACAATTTTAAGGATATATTATTGTTTTTCAGAGTAATAATTTAACAATTTCACTATATAGTAGTCTAATTGAAAGTTTCAAAGTTATATTTTGAAACAAAGTCTAATAAATAAGAATCCTTAAAATGAAAGAAAAGAAATAAAGAAACAAAATTGACTTTAATTCTTTGACTAAAGTGCCCTTACAAGTGCAAGTTTGTTTTCTACACAAAAACCAAATGCCATTATTTGGATGCCCCTACAAAAGTAATAAGTAGGAGTAATAAATATACAATGGCACTTGTATTACAGTGAATTACTCCATCCATCCATCGCAATGGAGACAAAGTGAAACACAATATAGTGGAGAGAGTAGTGGTCTAAACTCTAAAACTAAAGTCACCCCCCACCTCTATCACTCTATCTTGTTGGCTTGTGTGTGAAAAAAGCCATAACACCATCCCTTCTCCTACCTATATTTTGTATTTTGTATTTTGTACCATACCCAAAACAATTTTACACTCCTTTCCTTACAAACATATTTCTCACATTTCCCTTCTTTTTCTGGCATGTTTCATGGTTTTTATTTATGACATAAATAAACAAGTCAATAAACTCCACTTTAACACCATTTTATAGGATAAACCAAATAAGGTAGTTGTTTTTTTTTCTAAAGATTTGGAGGGCCCTAATGTCTCACACTCACTTAAAAGATACAATTATTATTAACTTTTGCACTGAAAAAATTGTGTTATATCACGTTTATTCTCAATTAATCGTGTGCTCAACACGGTTAAGTATTTGACAAAAGCAAAATAATCAAAGAACAATACGATTTGAGTAGATAAAAAAAAATTGAATTTAGACTTGGATGCACTTAATTTATTTTTCAATATTGAGTGAATCCACTCAATATTTGCATTGGATTGCGTCAATCTAGACTCATAATACACAATTTCCTAATGTTTAGGACAAATTTTGCATCATTTGTTTGGGGTATCAAAAACTCCTATATGGCTATAACTAGAGATTGATAGAGTTTATGCATTACTCAACCAACCATCATTTCAACATATATCAAGCAACTATTATACCGTTCCTTCTAAATATGAGTTGCACTTTTCATTTTAGTCTAAATTTAAGTATGTTTATTTACTATCTTCTTAAAAAATAATCCTACTTCATTTCTTGTTCCTCCAATAAGATTGTCTCATGTCAAAGATTGAAGCTACTGATCCCACATTAGATCTAAGACTTATCATTCCTAGCGATACTGAGTTGTCGCTGGCCCAAGAAAATTTGTAAACATGATGTTTATTTTAAATGTAATTTAATTTTTTTTATAACTTTAGTACTATTTTAAAGGAAATATATATAGTGGAATAAGAATACAACATATAAAGGTTAGAATTTTCAAATAAGATTTTCTTTTTCTTTGTTGGGATAAAGGATAACTTTGGTGCAATTTAAAGGAAATATGGAGAAATAAAAGTATGATTTTGAAAAGTTTGGTTTGTCAAATACAACTCTTGTTTGGGACATATTGAGTGGTAATTTTTATTAAGAATGTTTAAAGCGGGATGACTCAATTACCCTGACAGCATGCCAACTCCTCTGTGGGTTTTGGCATCAATGCGGGCGCATTGTTGTTGGGCAATGTGACCACATCGAAGAGCGGTCGCATCCATGGACAATGCGAGCGCATCACTAAGGGAGAGATTCAATTTTGTTACTGTACTATTTTTCGAGTAGAAACGTCATTGCACTTTAAAAGAGAGATTCAGTTTTGTTATTATTCCTAATTGTCATCCAATTTCTAACATATTTAATTTGAATCTTCTCGCCTAAGTTTTTTTTAAATCTTAGAAGATTTTTACTGATAGTTGATGTTCAAAGATATATGTTTTTTATTTTAAAATTACAAGGGGGTCTTTTTTTCTTTTAGAGGTTAAAAGAAATTTTTTATGAACAAAAAAATGAAAGAATGAATTGAATATAAACATATAAATAAGAAGAAAAGATATATTGCCTAAATAAAAAATATTTAAATTATTAGTATATACATCGTCTTATTGAATCATAAAATAAAAATATAAAAAAACATAATAAGTTTAACAGAAATCTCATCAATTAACAAATTTGAAAAAAAAAATATTCATGAAATCTAGTCATTAACTCTCATTCGTTGAATGTAATATAGTTCGTAAAGAGAATTAATTAACATTATAATTTATTTTGTATTAACGTTTTTTTCAAAATTTGCTTCTGAGGGCTATTACATTATAGATATTTTTCATTTGCTTTTTTATTTAGGCAATCTATTTTTCTCTATTATATGTATTTATATAGTTCATTCACTCTTTCATTATTTTTATTCATAAAATATATTGTTTTAACCTCTAAAATTAAAAAAAAAAACTTATAATTTTTTTAAAAAAATCTTCTAATATTTAACATCAATTGGCATCAAGGATCTTCATGAATTTGTAAAAATCTTAGGGGAGGTAACTAAAATTAATTTTATTAGAAATTGGATGAGACTTGAGGATAATGGCGAAATTACATCTTTTTTAAAAAATACAATGACAATTTTGCTTGAAAAATAACACATTAGCAAAAAGTAAAGATTGATCAAAATACAATGATAAAATTAACTATTTTTCCATATATTTTTATACCAATAGTGTATAAAAAATAAACACTTCTAATACCCTTCATTTTTTTGGGAACAACTTTTTAATTCGAGCTTAAAATATTTTTCAAAATATATATGATGAAAGTAAAACTTAACTATTTATGTGTTGGAAAAAGTAATTTTCACCAGGGCAAAATATTTGTTTTCATAGATTTAAGAAACAAACAAAATGGTTTGGCCATTGTCACTTCGGGTCTCATCATAGCTTGTTTGATTACGATAATGATAAGCTTTATGGCTAGGAATTTGGGTAATTTTTTTGTAAAATCGTTTTACGGATCCTTATTTATAAGATGGAGTTCCATTCTCTCACAGCTCAACTCACCACCATACAATGGATCGAATAAAGAGGACTCGCCTTACAAAAAATATTTGTAAAACCTTTCATTCGAAGATTATTCACTAGGTTAACAACTAATCTCTCATTTCGTCCTTACTTGGAAGTTGGAATTACTTATAATAATGAGATTAACACCAATGCAATGTGAATGTAAAAAAAAGTATGATGGAGTTTGAGCTTGTTGTATTATTACAAGCTTTAGTGTTTGATTTATCTTGCCCAAAATCGGTTACGAGCAAAGCACATATGAGCACCACGTGCCAGCCATGAGCTCGTTACATGAAACCCACAAGCCAGGCCTTGCATGCCCGGGAATTACACTTATCGCTATCAGATTTATACCGTGCAGCCAGGTAAGGCCATGCCCGCCCGAGTAAGCATCAAGTAGGGAATTTCAGAGACTTGTTTTACACGACAAGTCAAAGATTTCCTTATCCAAACAGAACACCTATTATATCTGCTTCGACAATTACGCGATCAGTCGCTTATCATGCCTATAATTTAGGAGTTTCCTCCTAAATCTATTAGGTAACTATGGAAGTGAATCCTAGACGAATTATATGTCATTTAGGACCTGTAAATACTCGTCCATAAACTCTAAACAAGGTACACACTCTTTATAGTCTCAAAACTCTGTTAAATTGCCTTTTAACATAGACGATATTTACTCTCATGCCAGAGTGGTTTAGCGATGCCAAGTCTTGCACTCCTACTAAGGTGTTGTTTGTGTTCTTAAGTAGGTTGTAGAGAGATCCAGTCCATACACACAAGACCAGATATCATACTCATCACATCGGACGACCCAAAGTAGATTTTTGGCTTCATTAGGGTTAATGTTGTCAGACGAAATTTACTTAGGTTTCAACACCGTTAGATCAATTATAATATGAATACTTCAAATCATCACAAAATTAATCATTCAATAGCTCTAACGCTAAAGCTCATAGTAATATCATAAGCTTGAACTCGCAATATCATTTACCTTAAAATTAAGTGTCACATTATAATTGCGGATATGATGTGTCAATTAAGATTGTTGATATGATGTGTCAACTAATTGTTTTCATATTCTCGATAATACTATCAATTTCTCAAATTTTGGTTAGGATGTAAAAACATTATAGTCAGTATTTTTTTTAATAAAACTCTTCCCACTAGTCGTTCTCTTTACTTTTACTTTTAAATTTTTTGTCAAAATTTTATTTTAGTGGTGAGACTCACGCTTCATAATATTAAATCCACAATTGCATTGGTGAAACTTTTTTCAATTGAATGTGAATGAATATATAAAAATTGTCACATTTGATTAAAAGTGTTAATTACTCAAAATAAATAAAATCAAATCAACAATTTCATTGATAATGCTCTTACAATTCCAAAAATTGATGCACTAATTTGAAAGATAGATCGGGTTGATTTACGGGAGTCAGGAGTTGAGATTTACTCTAACACATGATATATTCTTATTTGTTCCACCAAACAATATAACTCATGGACGACCCATGAATGACCCATGTTTATGATTGTTTTGTTTTTATATTTTCAATTGTGATGGACAGAAATACCTTTTATAAAGTCCATACGGTCGTTCACATCAACAGCTCTATTATAAAATTGGATGAGAGATTAACGGTAAGAACCGCATCGAACCAAAATAAAAAAAATTAGTTGGTTACATTTTGGATATATTGAAAGTTAATTAGTTACATTTTGGTTATAGGGAGTTGTTTGGACATATTGGTTACCCCAATTTTTACAATGGTCCAATATAAATCAACCAACCCATAGAAAATTTGATAGAGATGGAGATGGCAATATATTTACTTATAAAGTAATGAATATAGAATAGTTTATATAGAGCAATACCAAATCGTCGAAAAAGACCGTTTAACTGCAACTGTGACAGTAATGTAGTAATTAACTTTTAGTGAGGCATATTTATTCCAATTCCAAACAATATAGTATTATATTATTATATAAATTGTCCTGGTTGGTGCAAAATAAGTTTCATGGATCACGAAATAAATTAAATAAACAAATAATGATGAGTAGAATTAGTGCCATGCGGTACAGTAGCACTTGCACCGACATTATGCAAAAGGAAAATTTGTCGGCGGTTTTAAAGTCTTCAAACTTGGTAGTGCACATTATTCGACCCAAAAATTGAGGATTACTTTCTACATCGCAAATCTTGTGATTTAATTATGATTGATACATACCTTCTAACAAACATACTTATAATAATGCATCAATTTACTCCTAATTCCGATTTCATAATTTCTACTCTCTTATTTCGGGTAAAAGGTTCTTTTTTAAAAGTTATTTTTTAAGAGAAAAAATGACATTTTAATAATTTATTAGTAATAAAATAATTTTTTTATATTTTAATCTTATAAAATAAACTCTTTAAGTAAAATATTTTAAAATAAAATAGTAAATTCTTAACCTGAAATGGATGGAGTTACAGACAATTGATTTTTAGTAAAACATATACTCCCTCCGTCCCTAAATTATCGTCCTCCTTTCTTTTTTCGTCCGTCTCAAAATAATTATCCACTTTGAAACTTACTTTTTTAGAACATCACTTTTACCACTTTACCCTTACTTTTTCACTCTTTTTTAATTATGGGTCACATATATATGGACATTAAAGGAAACTATACATTAAACTAATATAAATAATCAAGTCAATTATTTTTTCTTAAACTATGCATCAGATCAACTCAAACGATTATTTAGGGATGGAGGAGTACTACATATAACTTCTATCAAGGATTAGTGAAAATATAAACATATACTATATATAACTTCTTGTACAAAAGAAGATAGAGAGAAAGAACATGTGAAGGAGATCGAAAAGAAAACACAAGAAAAATAGAGTATACAGGTGTAGGGGAAAGCAATGCACATGGGAACGGGATTCCTCTTTTTTTTTTTTTTTTTTTGGTGATAAGTAAAGAATTTTCTAAACAGATGGAGATGAGATGGTGACAACTTGAGTAATAAAAAAACACACACACACACATATATATATATAGAGGTAGAATCACATATTACATCTAAATAAAACATTTTTCTGCTTAAATCATCTTACTAAAAATAGATCAATATTAATTCAGTCAAATCTCAAACATCTAGATTACATTTAATGTATTATTTACTATTAATAAAAAATAATAAAACATTTATATATTGTTCTAAAGTTGATTAGTCACAAATTGATTCAAGATTCGATTAATTGAATCATCAATTCTCCGACTGTCCAACTTCTAAAACCATTTGAATTATGTCTCTTTTGGCTTCCAACCTTTGGTATAAATACTTTATGTGAACTTTCAAATATTTACACTATAAGTTTAAATATAAACAACACAACATATCTTTAGGTATATTCATGATTAAATTTACTGAAAATCAATAGGTTTTATTAAACAAGTTCGATATATCCATTCAGGTCAACGTACGAACAGTGCTAAAAAGATTTGCATTAATAATGATCGGATTGACTACTGAAAATCCCACCAATTTTTGAAACCGAGCTAAGTATAAAACACATATTATAAATTACTCCCTTCATCCCTAAATAATCGTCCTAGACTCCTAGTTGACCCGGTGCACAGTTTAAGAAAAACAATTGACTTGATTATTTATATTGGTTTAATGTGTACATTCCTTTAAAGCTCATGTGTATGTGACCTATAATTAAAGTAGAGTGAAAAAGTAAGGGTAAAGTGGTAAAAGTGATGTTCTAAAAAGGTAAGTTTCAAACTGGACAATTATTTTAGAACGGACGAAAAAAGAAAGGAGGACGATAATTTAGGGACGAAGGGAGTATGATTTTTCATTTAATTTGTACTTCAAATTGTAAATTGTATTTCTAATTTTATTTTTTATTCCTTCTTCTTTAAGTGTGCTACATAGCATGTATTTCTAATGTTGTATTTTAAAATTAATGATGAATATATGGTGCAATCTCATAATCAAGTATTCCCCCAAAATAAAAAAATTAAACTTAATCATAAATTGAAATGTATTATTGTGATTTTTCATATCCAAAACTAAATTTTCACCATTATTTGATTGTGAAAAGTTTGAGTTTGAGACGTTGATGTGATAACTCGAATCGATAAAAAATTGCCAAATTAGCAAACTTTGCTAATATGGATATCATTTGCAAGCTTGTGATGAAAAGTGTTGCTGACTAAAGGATTTGTGCATATTCCATTAGTAACACTCAATATTCACTCTATTTGACATATTTGAATAATAAGCACACAAAATGTAATATCATAAACTATCATCTCTATCTATTTCCGTCATCCATTAGCACAAATCTCTCACCAATCATTGACTTAACGAATGACAAAGATGGTTCAATTTCATCTGATCGTACATTTCCAGAAAAAAAATTACATTTATATAAATACCCGACATTAAGACATTTATTCTATGTGCCGATGTCACCTCAGCTCTTAGATATTAATATGCGATGAAAATGAAAAACTAACAAATAAAGCAACAAATGTTGTGTCTAAGGAAATTTTTCAAAATCTATAATGGTTAGTCTTACAATAATATATTTCTACTTAAACATTTTCTCCTCAATTTATTCTTTTAATTTTATTTATCTCTTTATTTTTTGTTTTTGTATAATTTATTTGAAAAAAATATATGCCGTGTGTTTAACGCACGAATGCAAAAACTAGTTAGAAACAATGTTTGTTGACCCTTTGGATGCTTCTTCTAAAACAGGTATGAGGTATCCCTCCCAAAAATATTTATTATCAATTCTACTTTCTTTTTGATTTTTCGTAACACTGGCATGTATTTTTTTGTGTAAAAACTTAAGTAAGACGGTTTTACTGATATTTTCGTAACACGTATACTCTTTATCTGACTCATCGTGTATTGATGGGCTGAGTTGTGAGGGGTGGTGTTTCGTCTTACAAATTAAAATCTGTAAGACTCTTTTATTTGAGACTTACTCATTATTTTGTGTATCAACAACTAAATTAAAACACTTAATTTATTATCTTCACTATCAAGTATGAACCATATATTTAAAATTAGTTGATGGTACATAGCGGGATACATATTAGTGATGCAGAGGATCTAGAGTCCTAGTGCGTGTGTTTGTTTTAACACTTCTAGTATGTATGTTATGCTACGGTTCAATATGAATATATTTTCATTGCATGATTTGACGACTTAATTTGTGAATTGTAATTATTTATTTTCTAGTTCAACCAACTATTTTTTTATTTTTTAAATATTAAATTACTAAGTTACGGAGACAGTATGCATTTGAGGTATTAAATGTTTGTATCAAATACGTATATGAGTACTCAAACACGACTAGTACCTTCATTTTAATGATACCACATACAATTTATTACTCTATCAAACAATTTATTTATATGCGACAACTGTACTTCCTTTGTACCACCTTCCTTCACTCTATTTAAGGCATTCTCGAACTTTTTTTAAAAGAAAAAAACAAAATTGGTAATAGAGTTGTACTCACTTCGTTTTTAAATTATCGTCTTTTTTAATACAATACACTATTTAATATTGTCAACCACACAGTTGTCTTGTTCTATTCGTAACCTGAGAATTAAGTCCTCCAAAGACATGTCCTTGCGTTTGTGCTTGAGATAGTTCTTGAAGTCTTTCAAAGCGGGAGGTAACTTCTCGATCACCGTAGCGACTTGAAACGTTTCAGAAATTGTCATGCCTTCGGCCTTAATTTCATGCATTATTGATTGGAGTTGTTGAACATGTGTTGTTACAGTTTTGGAATCAACCATACAAAACTCGAGAAACCTACCAACTACAAATTTATTCAAGCCGACATCCTCGGTTTTGTATTTTTTTTCTCTAAGGATTTCCACAAGTCTTTTGCCGTCTTAAATGGACTGTAGACATCATATAGAGAGTTATCGAGTCCATTTAGGATGTAGTTCCTACACAAAAAATAGGAATGCTTCCATGACTCAACAGAAGCCATGGTGGTTCGGTCTGACTCCCCCCTTTTGAAATAGGTATGTCTCTTTCAGGAACTTTGACAAGTTCATTGTTGTCAAGTAGAAGAACATTTTTTGCTGCCAGCGTTTGAATTCTGAGCCAACAAATTTTTTCGGGCATTTACCATGATGAGTGTGGACGGTTGGTTGCAACATATGATTTGATGCACTGGGTTGTTCTACAGCAGTGGGTTCTTTTCCAATCTCGGAAGCCATACTGCACAATTGCAGGTGTGATTAGTAACATAGAAAATAAAAAAAATAAAATTAAGTTATGTATCCAGTGTTTATGTAAAAACAGAATAATCTTGAAACTATTCTGTAAAACAAAATATGGTAATTTTATTTCTCTTTTGTTTGCACAGAGTGAAATGTTTTTGTAATTGAGATTTACATATTAAAACCTTCTGTTAATGTATATTTGTTTGAATCAGATCATAATTATAATTAACAGATAATAAAAGTGGGGGAAGAAGAAGAATCTGTGAATAACAGTAAATATAAAACCGAAATGCAGAAAGTTGTCTATCTTCCCGGAACATGTATACCAAAAAATCTGTCTTAAGATTGTTAGGGGCAATATTCAGTTCCTGTAGAAGATTGATTAGAAAACCGAATTATTTAAGGTCCACCGAGATTAATGATCTCTTTCCTTAAGACAAAATTGCGCACGGGCAACAAACCATCGGCAATCCTAAGGCCGGCGAAACAATATGAACCCAACCTGATAAACAACCACTTAACGGCTATAATATGCCGGAGGGACAAATCAACTAAACCAAAATCTCACGACTAAACTTGACGGAGATAACATCAACAAAACTAGAATATGCGAGCTAAAATCTTGCTCGGGAAGACAACAGAATAAAGTTCTAAATGAATACAACAACTCGACCAAACAAGTCAGCTCCCAAAATAATACGATAATACAATACTAACATAATCTATCCAAGTAAAGTCTACATAACTTTACATTCGTGTCTCACAAATTCATAACAACAATAATAATAAAATCTCCAAGCTTAAAGCCCGGAAGACCACCTGCTAGAAATCACTATCCGAAACCGCCAATCGCACTAACGGGATCACTGCACACACTAAGGAAAACAAACACACGAAATGAGTCATAATGACCCAGTAAGCTACTAAATGCAATTATATGGCATAACATGGCGTGTCATGCCATAATGCATAGGCATATAGAAGAATCATGGTATCATGTTAGTATACCAACAATGAACATATGCTAAGACATCAAAGTATATAAACTTCGTAAACCACATAGCACATTATCTTTCATATAAGTGCTTATAGTAAGCCATATAAGGGATAGATAAGATACCCAACTAGTGTCGTTGTGCTGCTCCTGCATTACACAATGTTAAACGGGTTCGTGCCATCGATGTTTTGTGGATTCATCGACTCGTACCGAGAACCTACTCGGTGTAAATAGGAAGCCAATGACGCACGTATTGTTACGGCAAAGGGGCTACTTCCCCACTGCGGCCAACAATGGAGGGGTGTGTGAGGTCCCAGGTGCGGCGATCCATAGCGAATACGAATCTTACGATTCGTATAGGCGATGTATCGTCCCACCCTGACAGAAAAATCAATCCACATAATGCTAGCTGGATTTACATGCAATGCACAAGTAGATATTTACTCGCATGCTCAAACAAGAACCAATACCGTTAAGAGCGGACTTATCAAATCAAGTAGGTCATAAGACTCTACACACCAATTTAACAATGCACATATTTGCACGTACATAACAAATCCAACTAACTTATAAGTTTAGTCCAAGAACCACATATTGAGGTACTCATAATCCTCAAGTCATCACCCAATCAAAAGTAGCATATAAGCTCAAGAAATCACAATATGAGGTCTACTATAGTCCTCTACTCGGGATTAAACCAAAGACTATTATCTTAGTCTAAGAACAACCACAAATCAAGGCTTAGTATTTTAGCTTCACTTAAAGGTACACCTGACTCAACCATAGTCTCAATCGTCATATATACTCGTCATTCATTAATTGTCTCTTAATATACTCGAGACCATAGGTTGGTCTCCAATGCACCGTGCTCTACAAGCACGCTCTAAACAAATTCCCAATAGGTCTCTATAACATGAGTGTCTTAATTGGACACCAAACGAGATACTCGGGTGCGCGCAAATGTAACCAAACAAGACCCGAACATCGTACGGTTTCAACCCAAGGCTTGTTATCATATTATTGGCCTTATAATGACTCCGTTGAGTCTTAATTCTACATTTCATTCTTTATGTGTTTCATAAACCCACCATTAAACATTTCATTCATATATACAACAAAATCCCAAAATTCATTCGGGCTTGATTCCTAAGCCTAAAAATCCAAGAACTCATCATAATCATAGTCAAACGAAACCCAAATGTCGTAGGATTTCAACCCGAGTTCATTAACACATTATTGAACTTATTACGACTCCGTTGAGTCTAAATACTAAGTTTCATTCTTGACACTTTTCATCAATCTCAACATTAACACCCACTTTAATTAACAACAATTTTCTCCAATAATTCGGGCTTGATTCTCAAGCCCTAAAATCCATAACAACCCAACATAAATCATAACCCAATTCTTTCAACACATAATACCATTCAAATCATTTCATTCATGCTATTAACAAGTTCATATTTCCAAAAATCCCCAAAATGGACATACATAGCATATCAAGTGTTCATTGCCCACAAATAGCACATAGGTTGTTTTCCTTAGGGCCAATGAACCAAAATCAAAATAAAGTAACTTACCTAGCTCGAATGAAAACTCCAAAGAACGCAAATCCGATCGGTGAACTTGTTCTACTCGTCGAGGGCTTCACAAATCTGAAATTTGAAGGCAATCCGACGGTTGGATCTTTGTGGATCGAAGGAAGAATGAAGCTAGGGCTCAAAACCCCCAAGAGCTCCTTCTCTCTCTAATACGTATGGAGGATGGGGAGAAATGAGAAGAATTTCTGAAAATTGCAAAGGGTTTGGGCTTAAATACCTCCATAAACCAAGAGGGCATAATAGGGAATTTCTTGGTACAATTAGTAGAGATTAGGAGTAATCACTCACTAATCTAACCTTAATTAACTTCCAACTAATGTTAGGACATGTTTAGGGCTAAGTATGGGAGGTTAGGAAGGGTTTAGAGGGGGTTTGATGAGGGTAGGATATGTATTTCTCGTCAAATATCAAAACTAGGGCAAAACGAGGTCGGGGCACCTTTGTTCCTTGAAAGTTACTTGCAATCTATGAAAAGAATCAATAGACCTTGAAAATTGTCAAGGACTACGATCTAGCCCTTTGAAACCTTGGAAATAACAATTTCAAGTATTTTGGGATGGTTCACACTATAATGAGTGCTACTT
This sequence comes from Codonopsis lanceolata, assembly GCA_013146195.2. NCBI lineage: Eukaryota > Viridiplantae > Streptophyta > Magnoliopsida > Asterales > Campanulaceae > Codonopsis > Codonopsis lanceolata. Next base: position 159,785,177 of record CM028378.1, read on the forward strand.
GGGTGCAATGAGTCAATTCCCAAATATTGATCAAAGATCAATCAACCAATACACAAAAATGACTTGCTTATAATTCAACCCCTGAAACGACCTTCAAAAGATCACATTCAACCAAACCTAAATTTCAAGGTTCAAATCCTTGACGATCCAGAAATATGCTCTAGAACTCCCATATAAATTCACCCACTAGCTTTGAAGAGGACACGTACTCACCGAAACAACTCGAGCGAAAGGGAAAAGACAAAAACTATACAAGGCAAAGTTCTATACAGGAACGATACGATGCAAGCATAAGAATCGAATGAACTAGCAATTGAACGATGCATCGAAAGGAGACTCAAACACATTTAACCAAACCTAACAAGGCAAACCTCATCCAAAATATGTCTAAACTCCCATATAACACCCACAAACAACTCCCGGGCTAATGAAGAAGCTTGAATACTCCTAGAAAGTTGAATAACAACTAGGGAAATAAGAACTCCAAAGGAGAGACGATTACGCGACTCGATCCCCGAACTACACGATAGAGACGAACGCTATCTCCAAAGCTTCCAAATCATCAATAGATTTAAGGAACACCTCCAACTTGATGTCTAATACATCTAAACATGTTAATCAATAATTTTGTAGAGGTCTAGGGTCAAATCGAGGTCACGAACACAATACGCGAGCAAACTCTCAATTGCGTCGCATTCCGACTATCGTCGAGTCACAACTTGTGACTTTAGCAAGTCAACAACTATAGGGCATCTCTTAATAGTGTTTTGGTCTTAATGTGGTCTCTCATACACATCTAGAGTCTCTCGCAAACCTAACATATGATCAACAAACGAAGAATTACGAGCATATCATGCTAACCGAGCTAACCAGGGAGCGGGGTGTTACAGTGGATCTTACGTAACTGAAGAGGCCAATTCATTCCAACTTCAATTACCGGCGAATCGAAACCGTTGCTGTATCTCTGTTATAGTATTTAGGGCAAAAAGAATTTCGAACTAGAGAGTGAAGGGAAAAAATTAATATCGGTGTCGAATCCTGAAATCCCTAGTTTATTTAAATAGGGGGAGGCGTTTTTTGGGAGTGGGTGTGTCTGTTAATAACGAACAGACACTGTCTATTATTAGCGAACAGACATAGCGTTTGAGTTTAAACTACGAACACGTGTTTGAGATGCGGTTTGAATTCTGGAGGGAAACACTTCTTTGGATGAACCAGCAGGTAAGACTTGCTGTTTTGAACCAGCGGCAAAAAGAAAGGGGCCAAGCCAGTCGACCGACCAATCTAGTCCAAGCTGGGCTAGGCGGGCGGCGACGCACGTGTTTGAACCTGCACTTGGCTAGGTCTTCCCTCTTACATAAAATGTAGTGGCCCGAAGGGCCAATCATCAGTTTAAACTTTCTTTTATATAAGGTAGAACTTACTTCCTTATTTTCCTAATGTGAGATTCCCCACTAACTACCTACATGACTTCCTCATTCAGGTTTTATTAGAAACAAGTTTCCTAACAATTGTTTCCCTTTTTTCAATTTTTTATTTTTTAAAATTTCAATTTTGATCATATAAATTAATTGGGATATATGAATGTAGCAAAACAAATACTTTCATTTGAGTATAAACTGTAAAATGAGAGAATGGAAATGTTGGCCTATGCTTGTTCACCCTTGGCATTGATAAGGATTAAGGAACCCCATGGTTGACTGGTTAATTATATAATGGAATAAAAATAATTACTCCGTAAATAAGAGGAGAGACAAATATTAGGCAATAGAGTCTAATCACTAAATAACTATTGCAAGATAATAACCAAAAGGCAAAAGATGGTGATGTAACATTAGTTGGTGTTGCACATTTGACAATTGTTGCTTTCATGGCGCTGGCAAGTGGCAACCCTAATACTAATAATTATAATCCCTAAATACTTTGAACATGATCAATGAAAACATGTTCTAACTACTTTCCCAGCATAAATTCATTAAATATAGTACTCGTACTACAACAATTAGTTTTCGGGTAAATAAATTCCAGGGAATTAATGTGTGGGGGACCACTGACCAGGACCAGAATACCAGATGGGGTAATACATGTTACTTCTAGCTTTTAAAAATTACTCATAAATCCTACTCCCTCCGTCCCTAATTTATTCACTTGGTTGATCCGACGCATCGTTTAAAAAAATCTATTTGACTGAATTATTAATATTGGTTTAATGCGTAGTTTCCTTTAAAGCCCATGTATATGTGGCCCATAATTAAAGTAGGGTGAAAAAGTAAGGATAAAGTGGTAAAAGTGATGTTCTAAAAAGATAAGTTTCAAAATGAACAATTATTTTGAGACGGATAAAAAAGAAAGAAGAACGATAATTTAGGGACGAAAAGAGTAATATATACTACCCAATTTGGTTTCACAACCACCTCATAGTTAATGTCCATAAGTTATGGTCATCTTTTGAGAGAGAAAGTTAAAGGAGAAATAAAAAAGGGAAAGCATAAAAAAACCAAAGGAACAATTCATGTATACAGCCCACCTCTCAAAACTCAAAAGCCGTATATCAGTATCACTAACATAAAATATTACTAATTATAATAATAAATTAGAGGGAATAATTGCACTCACTTTTCTAAATGCGGTTGATCAGAATTGGGTATTTGTACAATTTCATCCGTAAGTCTTTCCATTTTGGGGCAAATAACAATTTCATAAACTAAGTAACATACCACTTATAGAGAGTTTTACATTTTAAGCTATTGCATTCAATTGAACCTCAACACTCATAATTATTGTCGTAAATAATTTTAATAATGTTCCTAATTTTTACTTACAAATCAAACAATGACACTAACCTAGCTAGCCTACCAGACTTCAACACTTGTCTTGAGGAGATAATGGGAGAGGGACAACAATGGAGATTGAGTGATATTTGCTTTATATGTAGTATTACGTTTATGTGGTTATTAGGAATTTAGGATAGCCTATTTGTTGCGCTGTAATGGAAATTTTCCCACGCATGCATATATTTTACACCTTGGAATTAAAATTTATAGTCAAAATGAATTTATCTTCCCTTGATAAATGCATTAGTACCGCTTCACAAAACTGTAAAAAATATGTAATGGATTGAGATTTTTCAGTAGAGACGAAGTCGGAGAAGAAGAGAAAGAAGAAGGCTTACGATGGGAGGAGATGAAAGAAGAAAGTGGAGAACATGGTACATGTTCATTAAAGATATTGTAGTTTTATAGATACTTTTTTTTTTCTTTCGTAACAAATGTTGTTTTAAGTTTACATTGTGAAACATTTTTGTCCATAATAAACCTTTGTTTGCATGACATTTTCTTCTCCCTTATCCCTGCAATTTTTTATTTTCATTCTGCTTTGCCAGCATCGATCGGGCCGGTGAGTCTCTGCCTTTGCCACGCCAATTCTATTGTAGTGGCCTATAAGTTAACTTTCTTATTTTTCTTTTCATATTTGATCAAATTTCTTTCAATTTCTTCTAGATTTTTATTGCTCTAAGCCTGGAAATGAGTCATGCCCTTAATTTTGGAATGAAGTGTTTTGTACTTTTGTTTATTATTTTTTATATTTGTTTCTTTAATTTTTCAAAAAAAATAGAAAAAACATGCTACAATCGAAAGTGTTCGTCTGACATAACTGGGCTAGGGCCCCGAATTTCACGGGACTGGCCCTGATTGTGCACAATGTAATTCGTAGTACACAATTGGAGACATTCTAATCTTATATCCACTCCTCGTCCGTGTTTATGAATTTCACAAACACGTCATACTAAACAAATTGTTTCAATGCTTTAGGAGGATCGAAACGTGAAAGAAATATTTGCTAAATAAGTGTCCATTTTTTGTAAAAAAAAATTGTTGTTCTAAAATAAATGTTTAATTTTGTACAAAATTATTAATTTTATATTTGTTACATATCATGTTCTAAAGTGAAACTCTAATAGTTTAATGTTATTCATGAACGTTAAGTTAAGAGTACTAATGTATATGTGCTATTACGAAGAATTAGGTTAAAGCTTTAATACGGAGGCAGAGGATAGTGGATTCTAGATTTTGTAGCTTGTTTGGTTGTCAACTTGTCATGATTAGGTAATTAGAAAGGTGAAGATCTATGATTGATTAATATTACTACTAATACTCCTATCAAACACGTTGCATTAACTGTGTACTGGGTAGGGCCCATTTGAGAATTCAATCCCTCGCTTCACTTTCTAACATTAAAATGTTTTTGCCCCATAACACATGTGGGCGCACGTGTATACTGACTGCTAACTCATCATGGCCTTTACCAAACAAGTAAAGGGGTAGAAGCGTAAAAGGGCACGGGAACATAGGAAGGGTGCAAGGAAAGTGATTCCATTCCATGCTCTCAATTGCATAGTAGTCTTGTTGGTTAATCAACATTCAACAGTCTACTTGTCACACTGCAAGACGAGGGCATCAGGCATGAAAAACAGCACCTAATTACACCATTACCCTTTGTAAGACATGACGTAGCATATATAACGTACTCCTAATGAAGAGCAGTAGAGAGATTGGTTACATTTCAAACTATAATGTCTAAGAGTATAGTTAAAGGTCAAATCAAATACATAACTTATTAAAAATTAATAAAATATTTTATTTGATATTTATTTGATTTAATTTTTTATACCGTGATACAAAATTTAATATATTTTCATATTTATCTCTATTATTTTAATATTATTTTTTCTTCAGAAAATGACTTAAAATATGAAGAAAAAAAAATCATATGATTTTTTTTGATATCCAAACCGAGTCACTATTTATAGGTAAAAATATATACTTTAATTCAGGAAAAAAATTTAAAAATAATTTTTTTGGTCGAAAATTGACCAAGAAAAACGATGGTGAAAAAGCTATTCAATGCTGCCATGTGGAAAGGTCAATGGCAGATGCGTTAGTCACTTGTCGACCGAGGTGGTCTCTTTTAAGATGGTCTTAAATTCAGGTTAAATGAGACAAAATTCAGAAATCTCAATGCAATTCCTTAGTTTTAAAAATTACAACACCACCCCTCATATTTATATATGTAGAGTGTTATTTTTTACTATCAACAGTGTCACTTTGTAGCATAAAATGTGTCACTTTTGGCCATAGAAGTGTCACTTTGCATTTTAATAAAAATTATCATTTTTCTCTAAAAAATTGTTACTTTTTGAGCTTAAATGTGTCATTTTTAGCCTTAATGTGTTACTTTTACTTTGAAAAGTGTCATTTTTTATACTCCCCCGTTCCATAATATAAATCGTTTTGAAAGAGTTTTTTTGTTCCAAAATAGATGTCACTTTACAAATTTCAATGAATTTTTTTCTTCAATTCTATACATATTTATTGACTCCGTAACTTGTGTTTGACTCTTTGGGTAAGAGTATCAAAAGATACATCATTATTGTTTGAAGTTAAGTAAATAAGGGCAGTTTAGTCTTTGTAATATATTTCCTTCGTCTGTGTGAAAAACTCCAAAACGACATATATTTTGGAACAGATGGAGTAAATAAAAATCATAACGTTTGACATTAAAGTGTCACTTTATAGCATTAAAAGTATCACTATTTAGTATTAAATGTGCTACTTTTGACCCTAAATGTGTCATTTTGCCTTATATATAAAAATCGTCATTATTGACCTAAAAATATCAATTTTTAGCAATAAATGTGTCACTTTTTATCATTAAAAATGTCACTTTTGATCCTATAAATATCACTTTTCTTTTAATGAAAATAATAATGTTTTTTCCATTGATAATGTCACTTTTACCTTTTAAATGTGTCACTTAGCGTTTTATCAAAGTTCGCCAGGGTCCGTCAAGCATCCTACGAGAAGTGAAGTTAATAGAGGGCTGACGAAGTTGATAGATGATTAAATTATAAAGATTAGGATGAATGAATTTTCGGCAGAAACTGTTGGAAAACCAGGGACACCAGGGGAAAAGAAGACATCTTTGTTAGTCATTAAAATAATAGCTCATTTTGAGGGGAAAGGATTCAAGCATGAGACCTTCGGCCAAGGTTTAGGGCTTCCAAGTTCCGCCTTTGACCAGTTCGGTTGGAACATTTTCGTAAGTTATAGTAACATATTTTTTATTTATTATGATCCGTAAATTTCTAAATGGAGGCCCGTCTTACCAAATTACGTCCTACAGAAGTTTTTGCCTATGGCCGGTCTTGATGTTTCTTTGAAATTTTTGGCGTCGTTTTGAACCCAAAAGGCTTAAAACATGGTCGTTTTTTACAGACTGTGTGGTTTGATTTGGTTTTGATTTGTATCATAAATTGAAACAAATCAAATAAAAATTGAATTAAATTATTTTTAGATACACCGTTGTAGAGAAAAGATTCAACTTTGATTTGAGTTTGATACATTGTTAACCTTGCTCAAAAATTGTAAATTCTACTTTTCATTCGGTCATCGGAATTTAGAAACCGCAAGGTCTAGTTAGAGCATCTTCAATGATGTCACTCTATATCTCCCTCTAGCTATCTCGTTTTTTATTTCTTTTACACTTTTTCAACACTCTAAAAAAGTTTCCACTCTAGTAATCACCCTCTATACAATCCTTTAAAACCTCAAATCTCTTTCATTACAACTAACAAGCCTAACTACCACCATATTTTTCATCTTTTTTATTTCTATTTTCCCAAAACAATTGGAATGAAATATTTATATTTTGTTTTATATATTCTATGAAAAAAATATTGTATTTTTTAATTATTTCGATTACTTTCATATAAAAATATACGTCATTTCAAGGGTCAATTTATGTTTATAATAATAATAATAATAATAATAATAATAATAATAATAATAATAATAATAATAATATATTATTATTATTATTATTATTATTATTATTATTATTATTATTATTTTATCCTCTTATATATTAATAACACGAGACAAATGATTTCCTTTGGTTGAAAAGAATTCACAATTAATACACAAATTTCATAAAAAAAAATAGGCATCTTTCAATTTGATCAATAAAACAAGTTTACGATAATAATGTAGTACGATAATAATGTAAAAAACTAATATATGTATATCAGTAGCTTGCAACGGTAGGAAAATTTAAGATGACAAAAGTAGTAAAGAAATCACACATTATACTAATAGTTATAATACAATTAATTGTTTTTTCTTAAACGATGTGCCAGGCCAAAGAGAACGATTATTTGAAAACTGATGGAGTATATGTTTTAATAATTTTTAAAGGGAAGTTTTTGTTTAAAATATAGTTTTATTATTATCTAAACATAACTTTTCCTGAAGAAAAGAAAATATATTTTTTAGTTCCAAATAAAATATATTAAATTAATAATAACTTTGCCCAGAATGAAGGAAACATTTTTTACATTTTATATTCTATTGAAATAATTTTATGTTTTAAGAAATTCAATTACTTTTATCTAAAAAACATATGTTGACAAAACTAATTATTTTGCTATAATCTCAATTACATCTCTCCATTAAACGAAACATATGTCAACAACAAACATGGGCATGAGAGAGCTTGAGACAACAAAAAAATGGTACTATTTCCACTAAGAATCCCTCTAAGTTTAGAGGAATGCTTAGCAGAATAGAGAGATAAAGGGTGTTTAAAAGTTTTCATTGTGACCATAAATGTTGCTAAAAGACTTTAAATGCCTTATAGAGTTTGATAAAAGCTTCCCAATGTGAAAGCTCTTACATTGTTGTCATTTTTAACTCTTAGTTTATATTAGAGAATAATGCATTTATTTATTTGTAATTAGTGTATAGTGACAATTACCTACAATGATTATTTAATATTTATTCAATTGTAACCCTTACTTGTAACGTTTTATATATATGTATGTGTGTGTGTGTGTGATTATCATTGAAATGATTATGTAGTATCATTCATGTCAATTGTGAATTTTTATGATTTATAAGTAAAAACTTAGAAGACACGATATTTTGTGTATTTTCATAAGATAGATCGCTATGACTCGATTTATTGTGTATTGATGAGTTGAATTCTAATAGAGTAAAACCCAGTCTCATGAATTAGGATCTAATTAATACATGTCTTACTCTTCCCATTATTATTATTATTATTTTTTGTTTGAGTTGACATATAAATAAATAAGATATTTGAGTTTAACATATATAAATACAAATATGTTAATTGTTATGTATTTAGAGTTAACTTTTTTATTTTTCCATGCAAAGTCAAATTTTGTTTTTATATTAAAAACAGTTGAAGTACAATAGCTTCAATAGTCATATAAGCACATAGCCTATCAATAAATATATTATGAAAGTTAATACTCCCTTTGTTTTTCTTAAAAAAATATATGGTTTGATTCGATACACAAATTAATTCTTTAATGAATATTATGATAATGAGTGTTATTATAAATATTCATGTCGGAGTGAGGTGGATCTATTATCGTGTGAATCAATCAAGACCAAAATGTAAAAGTAACTTTTGAAAAAATAATAATCGGGAAATGGAATTTGTTTTAACCACCTAAAACAAAAAATAAACTTTTTTTTTTTTTTGAATAAGCTGAGAATATATTACCGACGGTATTAAGTTGGACGGTTAGACAGATAATGGGTAGGTCGAATTAGGGGTGATGTTGGTTTGGTTTGGTCTAGTTTTTTTGGAAAAAAAGAGAAAATCACAATCAGATCAATAGTCTGGTTTTCAAAAAAATTAGAACCGGAACCAACCTAATATTTATGAGAATCAAAACATTGGTCCGGTCCAGAACCAATCAAAGATGTATGAGAACAGGACCGAACTAATATTATGAATTTTTTACTTTTTAACTGTTTAATATAAATATATAATAAAAATTTTAAGACTGAAATTTCATAAAAAAATTAAAAAATATTTGATAAAAATACATTCAATAATTAAAAATGTTGAACTCATAAACTCATAGGATAACAAACCAATGGAAACAAAATAATAAAAGAGTACCAATTAAAAAGTATAATAAAGAAAACATTAGGAATTTATATATATACTTATATAATAATATTATATATATATAATAAAATAAATAAATAAACAACATATTGGGTCGATTCGGTCTGGTTTTGTGTTTTTTTAGTTCGAGAATCCGGACTAACCCAAATATCCAATTTTATGAATATTCAGATCCAATACCAAACCAAAATATTGGTTCGATCCAATTTTAATTAATTCGGTCTGATTCTATTGGTTCGATCCAATTTTAAAAAAACCCCGCATACCCCATGAAGAATATTGTCCAATTTTATGAAGTCAGCAAAATACTCATTATTAAAAGCGATTGATCACAAAAAAGATACTCACTAGTCACTATTAAAACTTAAAAGCGAGTAAGTAAAATGAATTTACATGATGATCCCTGATCTAAATCCCTTTCGCATCAAGATTAACACTCTCCGTATTGGGTTTAGTTACGCCACGTAAGCAACAGGTAGATGGATCAAGCATGAATATTTTGGTGGGTCCCACTTCGACACTTTCTTACAGACAATTAATAGCTGGACTGGTCACTATTTCGTCGGTGGAAAGTGAAGCCGATACTAAATGCAGCAATGTAATCAAAAACCAATTATTAATCTAGTTTTCTCCATCAATATTGAAAAGATTTTGTCAAATCATACAAATTACAATGTTGAATTCAATTAGCTAACACTAATTTTAACAAGACAACACTTATACAAATTTTAATTATAGAAAGTTGCATATAAAAAAAAACTACCCTTTCAATTTCAGATAAAAAATCTACTGTTATAGATCAAGATATTTTATTTAAAAAATATATTTTTAAAAATTAATATATAAAAATGATATTTTATTACTAATTATTATTAAAAGTAGCATTTAAAAAAAAGACTTTCAAACAGAGACTGTTTGTCAGAAGGAGTATAATAATACGTTAGTCCCTAGTTCTTATATTATTGTTATGTCTTAATTTTTAAAGTGAAACTAAATATTTTTAATGAAAATTTGTTATGTATTTTATTATTAAAAAATGAAATAATTTAAGAACATTGTGAGTGAGTTTTTCTTTTTACGGATCATCAAATATTTTGTTCTCAAAATTAATTGTTGTGTGTAAGAGTAAAAGTAAAAATAAAAATAAAAAAAGGGCTGGTGGGGCAGGGACTCCTAATAGGAGGGGTACCCTTGAATATTCACTAGCCAGGAAGGTACTACGCCACATGCCGACAGATACGCAGCTGGATTTGATCGCGTGGAGGGAATTTTTCCACGTGGCTATCCATGTGGACGTAAGACAGCTAAGTCAATTCTAGAGGTGGGTCTGTCGTTTTCTTACATTAGCTGTCAAGCATAAATACAGTCTGTCCGTTAGTTCTATATATTATGACGACATAAATGTCACTGTTTTGTTTTTATAATTGAAAATTGAAAATTGAAAATTGAAAATTGAAAAATGAAACTGTGTTCCGTAGTGCTATTCTGTCGGTGCGATTTTTTAGAACCGAGTTTTTAGGCTGTTGGAGAATGGAGGGTTAGTTTGGAACTTTTGAAAGAAAAATAAGGCGCGAAAATATAGTGGCCAGTCGTTGGTTAAAAACTATTTCGGGTCCCCATGCGGGGAAACATTAATCTATCCAACGGTTCTACTGCTCCGTAAACCAAGCTGGTTGACTCATGCTCTGATTTAATTAAGCTTTGAGTAACCCGAGTTAGCCTGTTAATTGTACTAATTTAAATAGTTTCTTTTAATATATAATTAATCTTTTGACATAGTGATTAGCCTGTGGTGGATGAGGTTAAATTAGGTAGATTAGTAAAATAATACAGTAACAATAAAAATAGCTAATCTTATCTCTCCATGTGCATTGCATCGTACGTTAACAATGATTAAGTTTCTAATATGAATGATCGAATTCCAATAAACATTAGTTTAATAGTTTGGTATAATTAACAGGAATAGTAGCTGATCAACCTATAGAGTGAAAAGCCTTGTTGTTCAGTTCACAACCAGTTACCAGTGCCCTAGGTTTCACCACAGCTTTTGCTTTGCTTTGTCAAATTAAGGTTTAACTGTATGATGGTGTGGGCATGTTAAGAAAATAAAAGCAAACAAGAATAAAGGTAATTGCAATATGTGAAACACCTTGGTTGTGACTTGAGACCTAATGAGCCTAGGCTTGGACTCTCATTGGGCTTTGTATTTGGACTTTCAGCAGCCCAGATTAGGGTATAAATATATTTCGGGAAAAATTTTGACCGGACCCTTTTTTAAAGTTTTTAACCTCAAAAGTTTACCGTTCTTTTTTTCAAATGCAAAAGATCATTTTTCGAAATATTGTTCAAAAAATGTTATCGTCTTCTTCAATAGCTCCGGCAACACACTTTGGATTCGAAAATCATGATTGTTCACAACGAAACAGGGATCGACCTGCCCGGTCAGGTCGCGGGGGTCGAAGGGGCAGCGCCCTTTCGTAGGGGTTCGGGGGCAACGCCCCTTCAAGGTAAACATGTTTTTTTGATTTATGAAATACGAAACTATAATAGATCTGTGCTTGGTTGAAGGATTATTCAGTTGAGACGAAGACGAAGGAGGAGGAAGATAAATGCTTACGACGAAGAAGATTGAAAAAGAAGGTGGAGGATGTAAACTGGTTCTTTATGCTTTTATACCGCGATTCATAAATTTCATTGTGATATGACAAAAATCACAGCTTGGACTGTCCATGTGTTGGGTAGGATATCTGGTCTTGAATCTCCTTCCTTGAGCCTGTCTAAGAACACAAGAAAACTTGAGTGGAAGTGTAAGGCAGAGCCTCGCGAAACCCTTCCGACGTGAGAGTAAGTATCATGTTTGGTTCTGAAAGCAAATTAACAGAGTGTCAAGGCTCAAGAAAGTGTGTATACCTTATTATGGTTTATGAAGAGGTATTTATAGGCCCCCAATGTGGTTGAATACATCTAGGGTTCAGTTTCCTTAGATACCTAATCAATCAAGGAGAGAATCCTTTGATTTTAGGCATGATAGGCGGTTGGCTGCGTAGATGTATGAGCAGATATGGTAAGTGTCCTGTTCAAACATTGAAACGTTTGACTTGTCTTGAGGAGCATGCCTTCGGTGTTTCCTGCTCGATATGTACTCGGGCGAGCAAGGTTCTGCCCGGCTGCTTGATGTGCACTACTCTGAAGTTGATGTAGATCCAAGGGACGGCCCCTGGTTGGGCAAGCAGGGCCAATACTCAACCAGGTTTGGACGAGATGAATCTGGTTCCTCTGCTAGGTATGAGCGTGGTGTCCGGGTATGGCCCTTGGTCGGACAGGCAAGGCCTGTGCCCGGTCAGGTTTGGATGGGAATTTCGTTGCCCGCTGCTTATTGCTTCCATCATTTTGCCCGCTAGGTGTGGGGGGGGGTGGGCACATTGATCACGCTCGTGACTGGCACGTGACAGTAGCTTGTGACCCGGCTTGGGCCAGGCATATCACATTGTATTATTTTAGCACCGCGGTTCAAAAGTTTAATTTCCTAGTCTATTTTTGTGACGCGATTCATAAATTTCATGACATTATTTTTGTACCGTGGTTCAAAGTTTAATTTCTTAGTATATTTTTTCACTGTGATTCATAAGTTTCATTGTATTATTTTTGTACTGCGGTTCAAAGTTTAATTTCCTAATCTATTTTTGCACTGCGATTCATAAATTTCATTGTATTAATTTTTGCACCGCTGTTCAAAGTTTAATTTGCTAGTCACTTTTTGTACCGCGATTTATAAAGTTTAATTGTACCGCAGTGCAAAAATAATGACCCCCGTAACGCGCATACAGTTCATTAAAGGTATCATAGTTATTTTGCCACCAAAAGTGACTTTTTTCGGTTGAAAATAAAAAGGGTGTACTGCAGCAATTAAATACTTAAAAAAATGTATCAACCCGTAATTTTTCCATATATTTATTTTCTTAAAAAAAAGAAAAAGAAAATACATAAAAGAAATGGAAGGAGAAAGAGATAGAACTACACCATCAAGCACCTATAGAGGTTTTGAGCTCGAGATTTATGAGAATGCAGTTGTGTTGAAATCTAGTTGGAAGAACTTTATCGCCCTTGTTATTTTGGACTTATCCCAAAGAAAAGAAGAAGTTCCGAGTCGAGTTTTGATATCATAAGTTGAGCTTATTTACATGTTGACAAACGAGAACTGGAAATGCATCTAGGGATGATATGGTATTAAACATGTTGAAAATTGGTTTTTCAAATAATTGGTTTGACCAATATTTGACCAAGTTTCCAAGCATTTTTCATTTTCTAAAAATGAAAAAAAGTTACAAAAATGAAATCTACATTTCGAGTAGATTAAGTTGATATATTTATTATCTCAAAACCAAATTTGGGTGAAAGAGATATTAATGCTCAAAGTAGGCAACTTAACTTTGTTAATTGAAGAGTAGAGTGGGTATGGAAAGCCATATTTCACATTGGCAAAATAAAGAGCTTTAAGACACTTTATTAATATATCCACCTTGGGAAAGAGCATCAAGTGTTCCACAAGGTGTAACAAAGTGGTGTCACACGCGTTAGTTAGCTTCGGCTAACCCAAGTCGCCGCTTGAGGTGCGAACCACCATTCGAGTCCAAGCCCGAGCGTGCACGTGCATGCACATGTCACATTGGGGGCTTTAGAGGCGCACCTTGCACATGGCTTTGAGCCGAGGAGCCTTTCATTTTGTCAAGCTCACGAAGCTTTAAGGGTTCAACCGTTCAACTAGTTAGCTCAATTCGGTTGGCGGGCGGCGGTTACACTCGAAAGGATGCCGGCGGGCAGGCGACTGACCGTATAGGTGCGAGTGCATAGATTTGGCTATGGACTAGTTCTTTGAACCTGGACGCAGTCCATCAGACCCAGGGTTGCAACTATTGCCTAAAGGACACTACAACTCTTCGGTATATATAAGGTTTAAATATCAATTTGGTCACCCTATTTTCGACCAAAATTCATTAAGTTCACTCAACTTTTTTTCCCTCAATTTAATCACTCTACTTGGCTTCAACATTCAATAAGGTCACTCGAGTCATTTTTACCCGTTATGTTGGATGAAAATCATTGAAAAGACTAAAATACCCTTATTAAGTTGAAGGGTTTTACTTTCAATGCTAAAAGTTGAGGGTTCAAACTAAAAAATAAAAACTAAACAAATGGGTTTATTAAGTTTAGTTCTTACGAGAGAGAAACTGAGAGAGAGAGACCACGCGAAAAATAGAGGGCGGTGATGGGTGTTTTTGAAGGGAAGGGGGAGATCTGCGCTGTTGAAGATGGGGGCCGCTGTTTGGGAGGTTTGGCCGACTGTGGGTGAAGGGAGAGGCGAATCTGAACTGAAGTTGGCGAAGTTGAGTGGAGGCAATGGGTATGGCGTGGCTATGGTGGTGATGCGCCGGAAGAGATTCTTAGATCGATAGAGAGAGATATAAAGCTGGGTTTTGCATGACGGCAGGAAACGACAGAAAAACGTCGGCTATGGTGGACGTGGAAGGAGATGGATGCGGATCTAAGATTGGGTTGTTGTTCACTGGTGTTGCTGTGGTGTAGATGGCGGAGAAGAGAAGTTGATTTGCCGGCGGTGGAGGAAGCAGGATATGTTGTCCGACGATATTGAAGCTATCGTCCCCATTTGGTTCTTCACCGGAGAGAGTGGTGGCTTACTTGGCCGAAGCATTACAGGCTTGAATAATCAGCTCTTGCCTCGGAACTTACACGCAACTCAACATAATTTAGAACCTTAAACTTACTCACTGTCAGAAGATCTGCAACGCTCTCCAATCATACAATTCCAATAGTCCTCTAATCAAATTCTCTCACTTCACAGCTAATCAAGCCATATTTCAAGCTCTCGACGGTGAGGATCGCGTCCACATCATCGATCTTGACATAATGCAAGGCCTCCAGTGGCCTGATTGTTCCACATCCTAGCTTCTCGTCTACGGAAAATCTGATCGCTTCGAATCACCGGTGTCGGATCGTCGATGGAATTACTCAAGGCAACAGGGTGGAGGCTAGCAGACTTTGCCATTTCGTTGGGCCTGCCGTTCGAAAGACCACTCCTGAGAAGAGAGAAGATAGAAGAGATGAGTTTGAAAATTGAAAATTATATTAAAAATATTAGTAAGGGTATTTTTGGATTTTAGAATTTTTTTAAAGTGTTCAACAAAAAAATTGAAAAGGAGTGATGAACTTGATATTTATGTCCAAGTAGAATGATTAAATTTAGGAAAAAAAAAGACAAATGATATTACGCATGATATTATCTGACTTTAGTGTTAGGCGGATTGGATGATTAAGTCGGTGGTGATTTGGAATGTCTATATCATTATTTAGAAAATACCATATTTGATCTAACGATGTAAAATTTGTAGTAGATTTGATCTAACAAAGACACTAACACTGTCAGTAATATCATAGCTAATATCGTAGCTAAAAAAAAAATAGAGTGCACTTAATGACTTTTGACAGAAAGTAGGGTGACCAAATTGAGATTTAAATCTATATATAAATAGTCCCCTGATTTGACAATTCATTACACCAGAATCCAAAATCATAATATATTGTTAGAATAGTTCATATTGCTGCATCATCTTGTTCAAAGTCTTGAAAGTTCTGAAACGCCAAAGTTCGCTGTGATCTCGTATTGAAGTGCTACTTACGAAAATTGAAAAAGTCGTTGCATTTTAGAGACGGTTGCCGTGAAACCGTGAGCACAAGTATGAGGCAATTTTGTCTTGTGGAAATTGTGTCTAACAAGAGCCTCGATTTCAAAGTTGTTATTTAATTACTAAATAATGAAATTTCTTTTCATTTCATCTCCTTCTTCTGTTTAAAATAAGAATGTGCTATATGGAAGGAACAAGAGGATCATTTTTCTGTATTGAAACTTAGTAATAGTGTGTTAAAGAATAAAGAGACCCGTTGGTAGGTGAGTCCCTGTTTGTCGGTAACAGGAAATCAACAATTCTTGAAAGAAGCAATCTCTCTCTATATTACTACCGACTACTCTTTGGGTTTTCAATGGGACTTTAAGTGATGTCTGAGGTTTGGCCCCTCCATTTTGTGATTGTTCATGAATTCTTCATCCCATGCCCCAAGATTATACTTAGTGTTGTCTTGTTGTAGGGCAAGTGGGCCTTTCATTCACATGCCTACCTGTACTACCATTTCCCACAATCTTTTGTTCCAATATTATTCACCACCACCATTATTCGCCATTTTTAAGCTCCAATATCTTAAGCTTGTCCACTCATTTTTAAGCAATTCTCTTTTTACACTCTATTTATTTTCTTTTAAAGAAAGTTGTTACATGCACACAAGTTATTCCGCGTTTTCCGAGTAAATAGTCAAATATTTTTTATTTTTAAAAATTAAGATATAAAAGTCTTATTTTATTACTAAATAAACTACTAAAAATATCATTTTCATAAAAAAATTGATTTTAAATAAGGACTCTTTATCCAAAATAAAGAATGATTCAATATATGCCATCAGGTTTAATGATTTAATTTTGACCAGCTTAGTGAATTAATCTAAGTTCGCTTTGTTGGGTGTGGATGACTAATTCATCGCTAACCTACGTTTGACTCACAAAAGAAATAGAATTAAAGTAATGTACTTGACGCCTATATGGCCTCGAGAATCGAGACAGCGGCACGGCACCTTAACCGTGACATCCACGAAGTTAG
Organism: Codonopsis lanceolata; assembly: GCA_013146195.2. NCBI lineage: Eukaryota > Viridiplantae > Streptophyta > Magnoliopsida > Asterales > Campanulaceae > Codonopsis > Codonopsis lanceolata. Next base: position 159,801,904 of record CM028378.1, read on the forward strand.
TCTCCATTCATATTTTAATCCTTAAAATATGTCTTAAATAAGATGCTCTACTGTTCTTACTCTTTTTAGTTTCATTGTCCTTTTCTCCAATGAAACAAATTATGCTGATTCGTCGTTGGGTCCATTTGATCACAATATAAAGTATAAACCTAGTCTGACAATTGGGCTTTATACTGTATTGGGCCTCTGAAGTTTTCCAATTGATCAGATCCAACATAGTTTTAATGAATGTTACTCATACATAATTAAACTACTCTTTCATTTTCTCCATCTTTTGGTGTTTAGACTTCTGTTATTTATTACCCACTTAATTCTTCTAGCCTTTTGGCATGAACATCTGTTATACATTTTCGTTGCTTGTGTATATATATTATATAGCCCACAAAACAATCTCAAAAAATAATCACCAATATCACCCATTTTCATTCTCAACTATTCGACCTCATGGCGGCCATCAAGCTTCCTTTAACAACACTTGTACTCCTTGCTTGCCTTACTTCCACAGTGACCCTGACTGTGGCCCGTGACACGCTTAGTGTGAATCCCTCCCAAAGCTTAGCCGCTAGGCTCGAGGGAGAAGATGGTGGTGGCATGACGACATGCTGGAACGCGCTGTTAGAGCTCAAGTCGTGCACAAATGAGATCATACTTTTCTTTATTAACGGGGAGGGGTACTTAGGAATGGAATGCTGTAGGGCCATTCGGACAATTACTCACCATTGTTGGCCTTCCATGCTTACTTCTCTTGGTTACACTGCCGAGGAAGGTGATATTCTTCGTGACTATTGTGGTGGTTCACCTTCGCCTAAACCAGCTACTATGATAAATGACGTTGGAATCCATGGCTGATCGTTGTCCCATGTCGTATTTCTTGTGGATGTCATAAGAGCAATCCCACTTATTTACTTATTTGTTTTTTTTTTAATTAAGTGTGCCAATGCTTCCATGGAAATAATGCAAAATCCCACACCCTTTTGTGGGCGTAGAAGTGTGCCAACTTTTCCAATTAATGAAATGCTACCCCCAAGTCTTGTTACCTTATATCTCTCCCAAGTATTCCTTGTTTTTTTGAAGAATGAACTTTTATTGATGAGAACTTAAAGGCTTTATCAAACAGAGCCCACGACATATTTGCACATTTTGGCCTTGCCAACCTAGGCCGCTAGGTGGGCTTGGTCACATACTTCCTTGCATGCATGTTTTTATTAAAATTGAAATTTAACTCTAATAAACTGAAAGTTAGGAGGAAATATTTTATATATATAGAAAGGCCAACAATGGTTAGTTTGGATTTATCAATTATCAATCAATGTTATTGCCTTGTGAAACCATATCTACTAATTTATGGTTAGTTTTGAAATAGATAAGATATTAATTAAATAGTGAAAGAAAAATAATGAAAAAACATATACATGATGACCGGGGAAGGAGCTAGGAAAGCTTGATAAATAATTATGAATTACGAAAAATCAGTGTGCGGAAAACTCAAGGCATGAACTCGTTCTCCTGATCAAGACTAATAATTATTTATAACTAAGGGTTGTATATAGAAAAAAACTAAAAAAGATGGTGATGGTGTTTCTTTCCGTGACCGTGAGCCTCTTCATCTTTCTCCTTGGCTTCTTTCTTCTCGTGATGCTCATGGAAAGCATATCCACCAGCTCCCACTGCGGCTGCCGCTCCAATTTCTTCCTCTAGTTTGTGCTTGTGCGCATGCTCTGGGTCTTTCTTTGCTTCGTGCTTCTCGTGCTAATTATTATATGACACACACACACACACACAAATGTAAATAATCAAATCAGCATAAGGCCGAAAAAACTTGGAGTTTAATTGTTTAATTAGTATGATCTAATTCTGGAATATGCCTACTTTGATTATCCAAGGAGGGAGGTGTTATTTACTCATCATAATATATATAACATATAATCTGAATTTAAACTTAATAAAAAGATTGTCACATGCTATATATGATGCTACTGCTGATTTTCTAGTATTTGTTCATGATCACGATAACGATCACGAAGAGGGAGTAAGACTTTTGTATTAGCTCATGAGTTGGAAAATATTTGATTAATACAATACTTGACTGCATCCAGAGAATTAAGTAGCTAGCTAGGTGAACTCCTAAATAAAATTAAAAGTTAGAAACAGTCAAGATCTAGAGAGATGCCCACAACTTAACCTATTCAATCTCATTAATCATTATCATTATATCCTAATTACTAGGGAGACTGATTACTCGATCCTTAATTAAAAAGTAGAAAAAGAATGGAAGACTGAACACCACATAGCATTATCAAAACACTTGGATAAAAAGTCAGCTAGCTAGTGGGTTTAGTAACTAATAATTCTGATTCATATAAATGAAAAGAGTTTCAGAAAACATCCCTTGATTAATATAATTTGAAGCAGATCGAGCAGGATCCAGGAATTGCATTGTAACAATTAATGTATGTAATGTAGGTATAGTAAATTAATCTAGCAATGTTTCAAGCCAGAAAGATTACCATGGCGTATAGACCGGCAGCAGCTGCACCTAACTCGCTAATATGTTCATGGTTATGATGGTGGTGGTGATGCTTCTCTTCGGCCATGGTAATGCCGGATTGAGGATTGTATTCTGGAAATGGTGGCAGTCTATAATTAAGGTGCAGGGTGATATTGATAATTAATGAAGTGATGGAATTAATACTATATGGGAACAACACTGCAGTCTGCAGATCCTACCTACATATTTATAACTCCATGGTAATGGCAAGATGCCAACTAGTCCTGAATTTGAGGCACAGGCCCCATGGGAAGAGGTAATTACCTGACCCGCCGGGCTTCGACCAGTTCCCACAAAAAATTCCCTTATACCCCCTTCCACTTTTAAATGAGTGTCTAATTTAAAAATTAAGTTAATAAGTTCATTTTTTGTAATTTTATGATTTTATCAACACATATATAATCTTAATTATTAAAATTTTCGTTCTTATAGATTACATTGTTCACCAAACGTTTTGTAGTGAAGAGAGGCATTTACCTATTTTTTATTCAATTAAAAATTGCTGCGTGATAATTTGTAAAATACATATGCTTGTAACAGGGAAGATTTTTTTTTTTTTTGTAAAGAAAAGGAGGTGAAGCCCTCCTAAAGGCAATTCTTTTTTCATTTGTTTAAGGACTATAAATGTCTTTATCAATTCAGAGCATACAAAATAAATTAATTTCTACATGAATACATTTTGAATCATTTATTATCGAAAGAACACCATTATAATTATAAAAACACTAATTAAGTGAAAAATGGGTAATTATATAAGCACCAATTCCAGAACAAGCTTATGCATCATGGTAAAAACTAAGGAAATACCGTATTACGAATATTTTTAGTACAACGGATCAACCAACCCGATTCACCGTGTATTGGTGGGCTAAGTTGTGAGAGAGTGTGACTTCATCTTACGAATTATGATTCGTAAGACGGTTTTAATGAAAACCTACTCATATATCAAAGTTCAAAGTACTTGTACAAGCTCTCTTAAGTGTTTATATACATTGAACCATGGAGCAAACACAAACTCAATCCCACTGATCATCAATTCATCATATATGTAATTATTTGTATAGGTTTATAATATCGGCGGCGAGTAATGGTCAAATATATGGATAAATAATACCTAGCAAGCACGCACGCACATTTAATGCATCGTAACTGCAACCGCACCTACCTCTCAAAAGAGATGGTGATGCTTCTTCCCACGTACGAGCCTCTTTCTTTTTCATGATGCGCGTGGAATGCATATCCGCCACACCCACACCAATTTCTGCTTGTGTTGTGGGCATGCTCAGATTACATTTATCAACTGCCTAATTAATCACCAACCGGATTTGCATTCTGTCATTGTTTGAGCTGGACTGGACGCTGGATTACCTCAGTCCAATCTTCAGTACAGGCCCAACTCATTTACACAATATATCAAGCCCGTATTAAACCAGCTGAATGTTATACACAAATTCAGATCATTCCAATAAATGTCAATAATTGTTGGCCGGTTCACTTTCTCAAATATTTAACTCCGTAGGTGCCGTCTTTTTTTTTTTCAACACGATAAGTCCATTTTAACAAATTTGTTTTAGGAATAATTACGGATCGGTCCCCTTTTGTGAAATTGTAACCACTCCACTTCTCTATTTTTTTTAAACCTCTAAAGTTCATTTTCATTAATTTCTTCCCAAACTATCCAAGCATACACCGTCCTCTCTCTCCAACAGAGTTTTCTCTCTTCTTCTTCCTCCTGCTACTTATTTCTATTCTCTCTGTCACACTCTCTTTCTCTTCTTCCTCCAGTTTCGTCTTCATCTTTCTTCTCTTCATTGTTGACCTCTTTTCATCTTCTCTGATCATTTTCTCCATAACTTGATCCCGGATGAATCACAGGACCCACCATATATCAAATCGAAGCTCTCGACGAGATCTACAAACTCATGGGGTTTCACCGGTGATGTCTTCGTTTTAAGGAAAAAAAGAAGAAGATGTTTAAGCACTGTTTTGAGCTTCAAAAGTTTTATGATACTTAATTTTTACATATAGATTTAGGGGTAGTGTTTAATTTATTCATTCCGACGTCAAATTTTTCATTTCAATGCCCACCTTTGTTGATATTTGGTTGCAGTGTTTAATTATTCATTTCGACGCCAATTTTGTCCATTTCGATGACGAAGAAATCACTTGCAATGGCTTCAATGTGGTGTCGTTGCCTATGAAGTGGACGTCGTTGCCTATGATGTGGGCATCGTTGCCTATGATGTGGGCGTCGTTGCCTCCGATGTGGGCCTCGTTGCTTACCATTTTGGATGTGCTTAAAATACTCCAAGAAGATGTAGAGATACCTGTGATTTGGGGAATGTTTTGAGCGATAGGCAATGTTTTGATACTATGATGCTTAGTTTCCAGACCTGCCTCCGATGTGGGCGTCGTTGCCTATGAAACGTGCATCATTGCCTATGAAATGGGTATTGTTGCCTATGATGTGGACGTCGTTACCTATGAGGCTATGATGAGTCATTCTAATCTCAATAAACCCAGGTTGCATTGCCCAAAATGAACGAAGCCCAATGTTTTGAGGGATGCCCAAATTTGGGCAGTGACTTTTGCATTTCGACTCCTAAAATTTTGAGCGATACCTAATGTTTTTCATTATGATGCCCAAATTTGGGCTGTGGCTTTGTCTACGCACCTTTCCTTCATTAAGGGTATCTTCGTCATTTTCCCTCCAAAAGTGTACTTTAACAGTTTAAAACAAATATAGTGGACTTTTGCGGTTATATTTTCTCCATATGGGACCGACCCGATTATCACCCTTTGTTTTAATAATGCTCATCAATGAAAGCTTGGTCAATTTCCGATGGACAAGAAGACGTCCTTTTGAAAGCCAAAACTAGGCCTCTTTCCTTCACTGAATAAAAGAAATCTATTTGTATTCTTCAAATGGTCACAGCCGAGACAGATTCGAGGAAGACCAACAAAGGAAGGTCATTCCAAAATTGCATAGATAGATGTATTAGATCCAACTCTCCTTCATCGCAATAAGAAGACTTGGTCTATACTATATAGGCTATTCGAGGATGAGAGCGAACAAGACGCTTTCCAACTCTATTTATATTTCTTGCCAGAAGGGAAATATCATGGCGAACTTGAATAGCAAAGAATATTGATCTTTTCCACTTTGATAATCAAAATGAAAAAGAAATGGAAAAATGAAGTTACACTAATCCGATGAAAATTAACAAAAAAGTCGAGATCCAAAAACATTTTAGGGAGAGGAAAGAGGGAAGCGTTAGTCAGCCATGAGATTTTGATATCCCGATGCACAATTGTTGCTTCCTGATGCACAATTGCGATGCAAAATAAATCCCGATCCACAATTGTTTTTTCGATGCACAAAATGAATTGCCACTAAAGAAAATTCTGATGCACAATTTTGATTTTGCGATGCACAAAATGGACTACTGATGCACAAACTGTATTTCCGATGCAATGTGCCTAATCCAATTTCATTAATAGTATCTTCGTCATTTTACCCCAAAAATTGTACTTTACCAGTTAAATAAAATTATGTTGGACTTTAGCGGTTGAATTTCTCCCAAAAGGGATCGACCCGATTATCACCCATAAATATTTTTTGTTTTATGTTATTCTTTCGGAGACCCAAATAAAACGTAAGAGTGTAGTGAATCATCCTCTCCTTTTCAAATTTGATATGTTTCATTTAAGGAATATATTTTTAATTAAAAATTATTCATACAATCTCCACAATCTCTTAACTTCACTCTGTGTATGTGATATAACCATTTTGACAAAACTCAATGATTTTTGTAATTACAACTTACTTATATCTTGACAAAGCTCAAGTATGCGGTGGACGGCTTCTTCATTTGAGTTATGGTGGTGATGACCGATGACCCATAATTAATTTCAACATAATTGTTTTTATTATCAGTAATAGGATTAATTTCAAACTTTCTTCTTTGTTGTTTACTTAGAATCGTGGTTAAATTAATCAATGTGATCCATAGATAAATATTTGTTGCTGGTGAATAGTGTGATAAGGATCTAAAGGATCCTCCGTAATTATCTAAATATTTAGTGCGATTTGTATATATTTATTTATTGTTATCTTTAGTTTATTTTGGTGTAATCTTTTCCTTTTCTTGCTCACCAAGTTAGGCTTGTATATATATAAACATTTGTGTATCAATAATATTGATTGAATGAATTTATTCCAAACAATATATTTTCTCTTATGGTATCAGAACACTAGTTCCTATTACCTCTTCTCGACTTCAACCCTAGCGCCGCCTACACCCATCATGGCCATACAATTGGCCACCATTCCCAACACCTCAGACTCAATCCTCTTTGGCCATACACTTTCATTCTTGTCAATCTCTCTAGATGTATTACTCTTACCCCTCTCACATACCTCCCTTGGGCCGCCCAACTTGAATCAATCCTCTTGGACTTGATCTACTAAAGTTTGTAGATGGCACCCACCCCGCCCCACTCGCCACACTCACCACCAATGGCAAAGAATCCGCTAACTTAGCCTTTATCACTTGTAGTTGTCAAGATCATCTCCTTCTAGGTGCCCTCCTTGGAACCCTAGATCCCACTGTATCACCCCTCGTTCTCCAAGCCAAAACTTCCAACGAAGTTTGGACCCTCCTTCGCACCACCTATGCAAATCCCTCCCGTGGCCATATCCTTCAAGTAAAGGATAATCTTGATTCCCTCACCAAAACCACTCAAACCATTGCCGAATACATGCACTCAATCAAATCTTGTACCGAAAAACTAGCTATTCTTGGTAAACCCATGGACCTCGAAGATATCATAGCCAAAACCCTTAAAGGCCTTGATTACGAAACCTGCAAGCCAGTTATAGACTCTGTTCGTGTTAGTGATAACCCTATTTCTTTTGAATCCCTTCATGAGAAGTTAATTCATCATGAACTAACCCTCAAACAACAACCCTCCCCCACTTCCTTTCCCGTTACAACCCATGCAGCCAATTACCGCTCCAATCCCTCCCGCCCCAACAACCGCACCACCACCTTCCCGCCTCCGCCCAACCCCCCCTTTCCGCCGCATCCTAACACCCACAACCCTCATACTCCGAACCCTCGTAACCCCTCTTCCGCTCCCTTTAAAGGAAAGTGCCAGTATTGTAGGTATGTGGGGCATGTAATCTCCCAGTGCAATCGTTTTAAACGAGATTACCCTTTGGTTATTTTTCCTCCCCCCTCCAATCTCCCTCGTCAACCTCGTCTTGGCTATTCATCCTCTCAGCCACAAGCCCACACCATCGCCACCGCTAATCACACACCCCTACCTCATGGCTTTTGGACAGTGGTGCTACTCATCACCGCACCAACGACCTCACCAACCTCTCTCTCCATCACCCGTATAATGGTAGTGACGATGTGATCATTGGCGACGGCTCCTTTCTCCCTATCTCGGATATAGGTTCCTTCACTCTCTCTTCCTCTCGTCGCACTCTTAACTTTAATAACGTCCTCTATGTTCCTCTTATTTCTCGTAATATTTTATCCGTTTCACAATTTTGCAAGGATAACAACGCATTCATTGAATTCTCACACTCTTCCTTTTTTGTTAAGGATCTCTCGACACATCAAACTCTTCTCCACGACACAAATGATCAAGGCGTTTATCTTTGGCATCCCACTTCACCTCAAGCTCTCCTTGGCACAACCGCTTCCATTCACTTTTGGCATTGTCGTTTAGGGCATCAAGCTCCGCCTATTATTTCCTTTTTGAATAAACAATTTTCTTTATCTCTTCAGTTTAGTAGTTTTTCCAATTGTAATTCGTGCGACATTAATAAAAGTCACAAATTGCCATTTGATGTCTCTACTCTTACTTCCACTGCTCCTCTTGAACTTATTTTTTTTCGATGTTTGGACGTCACCCATACATTCCCATGATAATTTCAAGTACTATGTTATTTTTGTTGACCATTTTACCAAATATGTTTGGTTGTATCCACTCAAACACAAATCAGACACTCTTGCCACCTTCACTAGGTTCAAGGCACTTGTTGAAAAGTTCTTCAATAGACCCATTGTTCAATTATTCTCGGACAACGGAGGAGAATACCTCAAACTAACACCTTCTCTCTCAAATAATGGCATCACTCATTTAACCTCACCACCTCACACACCCGAACACAATGGTTATGCCGAGTGTCGCCATCGTCACATCGTCGAAACCGGATTGACATTGCTTGCCCATGCAAACCTTCCCTTAACCTTCTGGACGTATGCCTTCATCACAACTACATACTTAATTAACCGGTTTCCTACACCCACTCTTCAAAACGACTCCCCTTATCTTCACCTTTTTCAAAAACCACCTAACTACACCAAACTCAAGTGTTTTGGTTGCCTTTGCTACCCGTGGCTCTGACCCTATACCCCTCACAAATTGGCTCCCCGCTCCGTCCATGTATTTTTATTGGATACTCACCAACCCAAAGCGCCTATTTTTGTCTAGACCCCACTACCCATCGGATTTACACTTCACGGCATGTCAAATTTGTTGAGGACAAATTTCCTTACCATTCTCTCATTACATCCATCAATTCATCACATACTATCATTCCCTCCCAATGGTGCTCAATCTCCTTGCCTATAACACTACCCACAAACCCTACCTCACCCATCCCTCCAGAACCCGTCTCTCCTCTACTCGTCACCAGCCATACTTCTCCTGTCCCATCCTCCCCCGACAACTCCACCTCTATTCCTGCCGAACACAGCCCCTCCTCACACCCATCACCACCACCACCCCCATCCCGTACCATTATCACTCGACTTTCCAACAATATTATTAAGCCTAACCCCAAATATGCCAACCTTATCTCCCTTTCTAATCCTACCAGCCTCCCTACTTCCACAAAACAAGCCCTTGTATCCCCTTTGGCGTGCCGCTATGTGTGAAGAATTCACGGCTCTTACTCGCAACAAAACTTGGTCTCTTGTTCCTTCTTCTGCAGCCCCCAACATTGTTGGCTGCAAGTGGGTGTTTCGTATTAAGTACAACCCGGATAACACTATTGAAAAATATAAAGCTTGCATGCCTCGTTGCTAAGGGTTTTCACCAACGTCTCGGTGTTGATTATTCGGACACCTTTAGCCCGGTTGTTAAACCTGTCACGGTTCGTATTATCTTATATCTTGCTCTATGTCATGGCTGGAATCTTAGGTAACTTGATATTAACAATGCCTTCTTACAAGGCAACCTTAATGAAATGGTATTCATGTCCCAACCTCCCGGTTTTATTGACTCCTCCAACCCCTCTCATGTGTGTCATCTTCATAAGGCCATTTATGGTACATGGAGCTCAAAAACTACCTTCTCACCTATGGTTTTCACACTTTTATTGCAGACCCATCCCTTTTCATCCACACTCAAAACTCTATGTCTCTCTTTCTTTTAGTTTATGTAGATGATATTATTCTCACAGGTCCATCACCCAATTTTCTTTCTACATTTATCTCTCATCTTTCCTCTTGGTTTTCTCTAAAGGACCTTGGTCCGCTTTCTTACTTTGTGGGTGTTAAAGTCACTCCCAACTCCAATGGACTTCTCCTCTCTCAAACAAAGTACATTTATGACTTATTATCTCGTCATAACATGTCCAATTCAAAACCTTCCCCCACACCTATGGCCACCTATCCACCATTTACTCACTACTCGGCCACACCCATCAGTAATCCAACTGAGTACAGGCCGGGCTATCGTTGGTAGCCTTCAGTATCTTTCCATTACTCGGCCAGACATTGCCTTTTCTGTCAATAAATTCGCTCAGTTCATGCAACACCGTAAACTTTCTCATTGGACTGCTTTGAAGCGACTTCTTCTATATCTTCATGGTTCGATGGGCTTGGGTATTCAGCTTTATCGTCACTCCCCATCCACACTTCATTCATTTTGTGATGCCGATTGGGCCGGTGATAAAGATGATTACGTTTCTACCACTGGCTTCATTATTTATCTTGGTCGCAATCCTGTCGCATGGTCTTCGAAGAAACAGAAGGCCCTAGCTTGTACCTCAATTGAAGTTGAGTTTCGCGCCATTGTTGATGCTACAGCTGAAGTAATTTGGATCCGTAATGTTCTTTATGAGCTAGGGGTTCGTTTTTCCCAAAAGCCGGTAATTTATTGTGATAACCTTGGTGCAACTCATTATTCTGCCAATCATTGTTTTTCATTCTCGCATGAAACACTTGGCCCTCGCTTTTCACTTTGTTAGTGAACAAATTCATCACTGGCAACTTTGGGTTCAACATATATTGAGGGTTGATGAGCTTGCGTATGCCTTAACGAAGCCTCTTTCCCGTGCTAGACTTACTCCTCTTTTGTCGAAGATTGGTCTTCTTCATGGATCGCCCATCTTGAGGGGTCGTGATATAGGATCTAAAGGATCCTCCGTAATTATCTAAATATTTAGTGCGATTTGTATATATTTATTCATTTTAATCTCTAATTTATTTTGGTGTAAACTTTTTCCTTTTTTTGCTCACCAAGTTAGGCTTGTATATATATAAACATTTGTGTATCAATAATATTGATTGAACGAATTTATTTCAAATAATATATTTTCTCATTATAGTGATCACTGATCAATCACGATCTTGAACATCAGTAAGTTATAGCTGTTGTTCAATTTTTGTATATTATTTTTTCACTACTTTAAGAATTCATCTACTGTACAACTAAAAGTCAAAACCAAACTTACCCCTTGTTTCAATCTCAATTATATTTTATTTATTTATTTGTTGGAATTAAGGGTTGGGACTTGGGATTCAACCCAACAATCGTGAATACAGAATACTCCACGTGAGTCCCCGATTCATACCCTACAATCATGCGATTTTCTGGTAATACAGAAACGGTTAAAAAAAAAAAGAATACTCCACATGAGTTAGTTAATTAATTACCCCAACTCTTGACCAAAGAGTTCATATTTTAAAAAAATTAATAATTAAAGATTGATGTATTAGATCACGTCTTATAATTTTCAGAATGCGATGAAAGACTTCAAGTGACAATAAGGGAATGTCGTTGCTAAAACCCTAAAACCTCTGATGTCATGACTTGTGAAAGAGAACGTTAACTAAATATGATCCAAACCCTCGACATGCCCAGGTTTAAGGATGCCGAGTTGAAATTTAATTAGTTTTTATTTTATTTTGGAGTTGACCTTTAATATTTAAATTAGTGTTACAGCTAGGAGTAATGTTCAACAATATTAATTTTATAATTACGGTATACGTAATCCGTATACATAATCAAACACCACCAAAATCATAGTACATATACTGTATATGACAGGCAGACTGATCATGGAGCAAACACAATAATGAATAAGCTCACTTATCTCAATTTTAGTGGGATTGGGACTTGGGAGATCAGATCGACACGCAAAATAATTATTTATACACGCACAAGACACACACATACACACACATACACACACAAGAGAAATTAAAAGAGGTGGTGATGTTTCTTTCCCTGAGCCTCTTCAGCTTCTTCCTTTGCTTCTTTCTTCTCATGATGCTCGTGGAATGTATACCCACCCGCTCCAACTGCCGCTGCCGCTGCTATTTCTTCCTCTATCCTGTGCCTGTGTGCGTGCTCCGGATCTTTCTTTTCCTTCTTCTTCTCATGCTGCACGAATTTTATCATACATCATCAATGGACAATGATGGTCATCTACAAAATTTATTGAAGCTACAACAAAAATTAAATTTTTGTTAGGAAGGTCATCTCATAACCAATTGTTACATGTGGAGGGACCACTTTGATACTGCTAATTATAATTAAACTACTTCTCCGGACAAAAATACTATCAATGAGTGCTTAACATCCTTAGGGCGGGCACATTGTTTTAATGTTTGTGATCAACGATTAATTACGAATGCAGTTGTCATGCACAAATATATAGCGGTGTAACGTTGTAATTATATATTCCTGAAGAGCGAGCAGAAATTACCACAGCATAGATACCAGCAGCAGCGACTCCCAGCTCGCCCAGATGTTCATGGCGCTTGTGCTCCTTCTCTTCTTTCTCGTAATCATGGGCTTTACCATGATAAGGTTTCTCGACGGCCACAGCTTCAACTGTTTCAACGTAGCCACCTCCGTAGCCGTCGCTGGCAACGGTGTTCTCGAAGTAGGCTGCGGTAACAGGTTCCTCTTCCTCTTTCTTGTGGTGGAAGAGGCTGTGGTGGTGCTTGTTCCCTTCAGACATGGTGGCAGCCAAGTGTTGAACCTGTAATGTGAAAGGGTGATGGAAGTTTTATTTTATTGTTGATACAAATGGGTTCTGGTGATTTGTTGAATACCAAGGGCAGTCCTATTTATAAGTTGGTTTGCATACAAGTCCTAATCAGCGGTAGGATTACCGGATGAGATCGTGGACGGTGACGATATCCCAGTTGTCACAATCTTTATCTACTTTCCCAATTTGTGATTTTAACATTTTAACAATTTTAATTAATATTTTTTTTTAAAAAATTTTAATTGATGTTAATTTTTTTCTTTTTCATTTTTGAGATTGGACTCTTATAGTGTCATTGAATCTCAACCATGAAATTGTCCAATACTTCACCGTCCAAGGCTTTTAATTGAAACACATAATGACGACTTTTTCAAACAAAACAATTGGTGTAAACTAGTTATTTAGTTCGTGTTTTACACATGTATAATATAAAAAATATATATTTTTTATAATAATAATATAATTTTTGGATATTATAATTGGATTGCTAAAGACTTCAATGGTTATAATTATTTAATTTCTTATATTATTACTAATATTAAACGTTTTTTTACCTAAAATTTTTTAAATTAACATAATTTTCTAACTAACATGAGTGAGATATATATTCTCTATTGGTAATAATAGTAAAAACCTTTTGTCTAAAACTTTTAAATCGAACATCTAACTTGATAATAATGATAGAAGTCTTTTTGTTAAAAACTTTTAAAATTATTATTCATTTTTAAACAATGTGAGATACTTATTTTCTATTTCTATTGGTAATAAAAGTTCATGTACATATTTTATCTAAAAACTTTTAAAACCGACATCACACTCTAACCATGTGGTATACATATTTTCTATTGGTAATAATAATATTTTTAAAATTAACACTAACTTTTAGCAAATGTGGGATACATCTATTAGTAATAATAGTAGTCTTTTATCTAAAGACTTGCATCCATTTATAAACAATATGAGATACATCTTTTCTTTTGGTAATAACATAAAAAAATCCTTTAACTAATGACTTTTATAATTAACACTCATTTCTAAATAATGTGGGATACATCTCTTTATAACCAATGTGAGATACATCATCTAAAACTTTTTAAACCAATATCATTTTTCTAATCAATGTGAATTACTTCTCTTCTAATGGTAATAATGGTAGACTTTTAAAACCAGCATCACTTTGTAACCAATATGAGATACATCTCTTCATTTGGTAATAAAAGTAAAAGTCTTTTATCTTAAAAAAATTAAAACCAACATCTCTTTCTAAACAATACATCTCTTCTCATTTATTGATAACAAAAGTAGAAGTCTTTTATCTAAAAACTTTTAAAATCAACATCACTTTTTAGCCAATGTATGATATATATATCTTTCATTGGTAATAATTGTATTTTAAAATCAACATCTATTTCTAACAAATGTGAGATATATTTCTTCTATTGGTAATAATAGTAAAAAATATTTTTATCTAAAATTTAAATCAACATCACTTTCTAACTAATGCGAGATATATATATATATATATATATATATATTATATTGGTTATAATGGTAAAAGTCTTTTATCTAAAGACTTTGAAAACCAACATCACTTTCTAACCAATCTATGATATCTCTCTTCTATTGGTAATAATAGTATAATTCTTTGTAATTAATGTGAGATACATGCATCTATTCTATTTGTAATAAGAGAAATCTTTAATCTAAAGACTTTTTAAATCAACATTTTTGTTTAAACAATGTGAGACACATATTGTAAGGGCAAAATAGGCATGACCTATTTTGGTCTTGTTTCACCTTTCTTGGTCAAAATAGGATTTTTGATCAGTTTGTGTTAATTTAGGACTTAGTATATTTTATTAGATTTAGTTTAGTTATTTTTGGTAGCATAATCTTTTTGTAGATTTCAAGTGCACATATTTGGTAACAAAATCTTAGCATAAATCCTAGTCTAACCATGATTCTTGACCACTTTCATATATGGTAATAAAATCTAGAAATAAGGTAAGTAGATTTTATTCCTTTCTACTAATCCTTGTTCTTGTTGGAGATGGGTTCCTTCTTTGTGTAGGTTTCCTCAAGCATTATAAATAGAAGACAAAGGGAACGGCTGGTATAGACATAGAATTTAGAGAGAGCAGATCAAAAAGAGTGCAGCAAATTCAGATTTCCAGAATTCAGAATTCCAGATTCTGTGCAGATTTTGAATGTGATTCCGAATGTGTTACCCATTGCAGCAACATTGACAGACACATCAGAAGTTCTGAAACTGTTTTGTGCTTCCTTTTTGTTTAAAGAAAACTGATTTTGTTTCTTCCCACGTTTTGTTTATCTTGTTTATGTGAGGTTTTTGTTCTCCAAGATTCATTATCTTGTGAGAATATTTTGTGTGTGATTTCACATAGTTTTTTGTAAAACAATTCATTCTTTTTAGTGAAATCTTTTTGGCCATGAGGCTAGATCTACAAGTATAAGCTTGTAGATTGTTTGGTAAATTTTTGTGATTAATTTCGTGCTTTATTTTTAAGTCTTCCGCTGTTTTTTGTTATTTTTCTGTCTATTGTGACTTCTATTGTAGCTTTTTAACAAGTTACATTAAGTCTTGAGAATCCTAGCTACTCGCGTTCTTTCAATTGGTATCAGAGCCTTCTCTTGACATCACTAAGAGTTGATTCTGGTAGTAGCCATGATGGATTCTCAATATGAGAGTTTTGTTCATCCTAATACTTTGAAAAAGAAAGGTTTGTATAATGACTTTCGTTGCTTTAACTCTTCTGTCTCTGAAGATGGTGCAGAATCAGAATCAGATCTAATGGATGCATATAAGGAGTTGTACAATGATTGGGAAAATAGAGTTTGTCAAGTTAAGTTACTTAAAAAGGCAAATGACTTGCTAAAGAAGGCTAATGAAGAACAGAAGGAGTGTCTTACAAGGTTGGAGAGTCTGTTGAGTAAGAAAGATGTGGAGATTGAAGATCTGAAAGAAAAGCTCATCCTAGCCAATGAAACCATGGCTAAATGGAACTCAAGCCAACAAAAAATGGATGAGATGTTGAATTATGATAATTCTGGTAAGTCTGGTATTGGATTCAGGCCCAAGATGTTTGTGAAAGAAGGTGAAGGTATGTCTACTAAACCAAAACATCCCACACACAATTTTCAAGAAACTGCCTTCTTTGAAAAACCGAGAATAAGAAAGAAAAATTTTGTTTGTCACTTCTGCCATAAGCCTGGTCACATACAACCCTTTTTGTTTTCTGAAAAAGGCTATATATGTATGAGGATGAAATAAGACAGGCCTTCTTGGGAAAATCTCAGATGCAGATCAGATGAAGCACCAATGCAAAGAACATTGACAAATACATTGGAAGTCTCATCAGAAATTTTTTTCTCAAAACCACCAACCCAAAATTTTTAAACAAATGTGGGTTCTTAAGGGTAGTAATGACAAAGGCAAGTCCAAATACTGTGAACCCTTTGATATATATCCTGGTGCTAAGCGGTTCTATGAAACCATTGATGAATACCATGATGAATCTCCTCCAAAATCTTCGAACCAAAGATCCGAAACCGTAAATCACACATGATCGACGTAACCTCGCATATTCGAAAGTTCACCAATGTGAATCACAATGTGTCACCAATGTGTCACCCAATGTTGCCGCATCGGCAGACACATTGACGTAAACTGCGATTCGAAACAGTCCCGAACATTCGTAATCAGTCCCGAACATTCGAAATTCACCGATTTGAATGGTTGCAGCCATGACATTCCTAGCCGTATTCAGAAAAACCATCCAATCTCTCAAGTGATAGGTGATATTCATGATGACATATACACAAGGAGAAGAAGTAAGGTTGAATCTCACAAATTAGCATGCTTATCAAAATATTTTTGTGAGAAGCCTTAAAACTTTTGTGGGTGCTCCAAATGATCAAAGATTATGTGCTACACATTGATGTGTTAACCTTGTTTTTTGATAACACCTATGCATTTTGCTTAGCACAAAAATCCAGTTCATCATTCTCGAACAAAACACATTGATATAAGATACCACTTTATTAGAGACTTGGTTATATTTGGAAATTGTTTGCATTGTACATGTTGGGATGGAAAATCATCTTGCTGATATATTTGCCAAGTGTCTTGTTTTTGAGAGATTTTTCAATCTTTGGAAATCTCTTGTGTTTTGTGTGCCATATGATTTTACACTTAGTTAATTATAAAAGAAAAAAAAGAAGGCATGATTGCATTTTGTCTTTAGAGGGTACTCTAGATCAATTGACTCACATGTATGTGTTTCTTGTGGTTGCTTGGGAATTTCATTCAAAATCAGTTGTGATTTTTTGTTATGATTCTCTCTCTCTCTCCCAGTTCTTGAGTATGTTTGTAGTCCACAAAGGAAAGAGCTACCTTTTGATATTTTTGAGATGCATCAATTTGTCAAAGTACTATGGAGCTTAGGCTTTCATGGGTTGATCTTGAGTAAATAGACTCCCCTTAATTGAAAAAGTGTGAAAGCTACCTAACGGAAAAGAGCTACCTATGAACAAGGTTGTGACACATTTCTTTTGGGACTATGAATCCTCGGATTTCATGGGTTGATCAAAAAGTTAAGTGGCTTCCCTTGGTAAATAGTGTGAAAAGTTCCAAGTGGCATGGCTTTTATAGCTTGAAATAAAGTAGAGCTATATTCCTAGGGAAATAAAGTACCTATGGATTTTTGTTGTGAAAAATTTACGATCTTGGGAGAGAAATCTGGTTGAGAAAAAAAAAAGCAAAATTGGAAATAAAATCACAATTTTGGCGAATGCATCTCCCAATGCAGTTACATTAGGAACTACATCCTTTGATCTGGTCTTTATCACTTGTGTGTGATTGCATTTTTTTTCTTTTGCCTAGCTTTTAGTCATCATGTTTTTAGGCATAACATTTTAGGACATGCATTGTTGGTATGGATATCAGCTTGGTGAAATTTTGTCCTAATATAAACTGTGCAAATCAATTTCCAAAAATCTCCATGTTGAAAAATATTTAGTGGTTGTCTAATTTTTGTATGGAACTGAGAGGTTTTGAATTTGGATATGAGGTGCTCAGTTTTTGCTAGGGGTGGGATCAAATCTTGGTGAACACTTCATTGTGTTTTTCAAAATCTTGGATTTTTGAGAGTTCCTAAAAGTTTGTTTATCACTCTTCCTTTTCCGGTCAAATAGGGGGAGAAAGATCAAGTGTTTATGGTGATGATGATGAATCCTATGATTTCTGACTTTATACCTTGTACAAATTCAGGGGGAGATTGGTGTTGAATAAACACTTGTCTTTTGATTTGACCAGAAAGGTTCAACAAAGGGGGAGATTGTAAGGGCAAAATAGGCATGACCTATTTTGGTCTTGTTTCACCTTTCTTGGTCAAAATAAGATTTTTGATCAGTTTGTGTTAATTTAGGACTTAGTATATTTTATTAGATTTAGTTTAGTTATTTTTGGTAGCATAATCTTTTTGTAGATTTCAAGTGCACATATTTGGTAACAAAATCTTAGCATAAATCCTAGTCTAACCATGATTCTTGACCACTTTCATATATGGTAATAAAATCTAGAAATAAAGTAAGTAGATTTTATTCCTTTCTACTAATCCTTGTTCTTGTTGGAGATGGGTTCCTTCTTTGTGTAGGTTTCCTCAAGCATTATAAATAGAAGACAAAGGAACAATTTGGTATAGACATCGAATTCGAGAGAGCATCAAAAGAGTACAAAGAAATTCGGATTTTCTCGTAATTCCGCATTCTCGCGCGATTTCGAATGTGATTTCGAATGTGTTACCCATTGACAACATTAGCGCACACATGGTTCTCGAACTGTTTTGTGCTTCCTTTTTGTTTAAAGAAAGCTGATTTTGTTTCTTCCCACGTTTTGTTTATCTTGTTTATGTGGGGTTTTTTGTTCTCCAAGATTCATTATCTTGTGAGAATATTTTGTGTGTGATTTCACATAATTTTTTGTAAAACAATTCATTCTTTTTAGTGAAATCTTTTTGGCCACGAGGCTAGATCTACAAGTATAAGTTTGTAGATTGTTTGGTAAATTTTTGTGATTAATTTCGTGCTTTATTTTTAAGTCTTCCGCTATTTTTTGTTATTTTTCTGTCTATTGTGACTTCTATTGTAGCTTTTTAACAAGTTACATTAAGTCTTGAGAATCCTAACTACTCGCGTTCTTTCACATATGTTTAATCGGTAATAATAGTAGAAACCTTTAATATAAGACTTTTAAAAGTATAGAATACTTTGTAACCAATGTGGGATACATGCATCTATTCTATTTGTAATAAAAAGTCTTTAATCTAAAGATTTTTTAAACAAATATTTATTTTTAAACAATATGAGATACATATCGTTTATTGGTAATAACGTAGAAGTCTTTAATATGAAACTTGTAAAACTAACGTCTATTTCTAAACAATGTAAGATACATCTTTTCTATGTTATCAAAAAACTTTCAAAACTAACATCATTTTATAACAAATGTGTGAGTCCCAAAGGACACAATAATAAGCTAGAATGGGGGGGGGGGTTGAATAGCTTATTATACACTTAAAACTTTTTAAGTAAGTTCCTTTGACAAGCACTTGCAATCTATTTGGGAGATTGAAGTAGCGGAAGTCTTGCAAGGAAACAGGTTCAAGTCTGCCGATTAAAGACTACCGGTAGACTTGACTGATTACTTAAGTCTGCTGTTAAGGATATAGATAAATAAAATAATAAACAGTTCAAAAGTAAACAGGCAGTAAAAGAAGAACACAAGTATTTGGGATGGTTCACACTATAAAAGTGTTACGTCCACCACCAAGGCAGTCAACCTTGAATTTAAAAGTGCACTATGTTTCCACTAGTTCTATTACAAGGAATATACCCAATGGATCATGTACAAAAATATTGACTTGTGTTTGGGGGTTTAGGAATTAAATATCTGGGTAAACAAGATATTTAATTAGTGCAGAAGAATAGTTTTGAAGGAAAACAACAAGAAGTAAATAGATAGGAGTTGATGCAGTTCTTCTTGTTGTTGTCGAGGACTTCTTGATCAGTTTAAGATCTCTTTGAATACACTGAGTATAAAGATTTTGAGTTGTTGTAGATTTTCAGAGCATTTCATCAAGTGTGTTTCTTCAGTCTTTAATGGCGGCATTTATAGCTGGAGCATTCTGGAGATCCGTTGGGGAAGACGAAGTGTAAGAGCTCTATTAGGTTGAATGCATTAAATGCATGGAGTCGCTTGAAGATTTCGCTTCACCGATATCGAGCAGGAATGGGTGCGTAGACCGGTAGTAGGCAATCCGATGTCAAATTGGCAAGAGTTGGTACTGCATCGTAGGTGTCACTGCTCACCTACTGCCAATCGCTCGCATTTCGAAAGTCTTCCTCGCTTAAAGTCGTTTTTAGGCGTGTCTGAGAAGTCAGAGAATGTCTCAATTTAAATTCAAATTGATAAGGATAAATTTAAATGATCCACTAAGCCTTTGTTTGACTGGACACGTCATGCTTGACTATGTACAGACAAGGTCTGCTGTTGGTTGCTGTTGCAGGTCTTCCGGTGAAGCACAACTGAGGTCTTCCGCTGAACCTGTGAAGCCTATAAAACAAACTATTCTTTGACAAAGTTCTATACACAGTTGCCACGCTAATTGATACGCAACCCAATTAGCCACTAAAATATAAAACTAATGTAATGTATGAGCAGATATAAATCTAAATTCAAATAAGAGTCAACACAATGTAAGATACATCTTTTCATATTGGTTATAAACCTACAACCCAAATGAATTAGAAAAAACAATTGGCTTAAGGCATGCCACTGTATTAGTCTAATTCAAACACGAATATCTGTAATCATATTTATCATTTGAAAGAAGGCTGGAGAAAGGAAGAGAAAAGGCGGAGGTGTACCTCTATTTACATAGGCAATAATAATTATAATACACATTTAAAACCCTCATATATCATTGTAAGATATTTAGTTATAATACATATCAAATATATTAAATGTATCTTATCCTTTTTCTAAATTTAGCTCTTCCTTTTTCTTATATCTCAATATTTATAGATCTTTGTAGAATCTATAACATATTGTGACAAATTCTAGAAAACAGTTTATAAGTTAAACAACAGAAACTAAAGGAATGAGTTTAAGGGGAACGAAGATGTTATGATCTAGACACAACTTGCCATCATTGGCCACAAAGGCCTAGGCTTTAAGTATGAAGGCTCAGACACCCTTTCTCGACAATGTCAACCGGAAAGTTCATTGTTTGAACATCGGCACATCTATCAAAGGTGGAGCCCAAAAATCTAGTCCCCAAGGCCAACAACTCCGGTGACAGCAAGCATGACCGAAGTTCACACAACCACACACTACAAACCCAAACCCATATTTTCTCACTCACCGGAAACAAAGCGACGAGCAAACACACGATGTATATCTCTCACACTAACCTACCAACCGAGGTATAGAGAGAGGAAGAGAGAAGGCCTACCATCTGAGGTAGAGAGAGGAAGAGAGAAGGCGCATACCAAAAAAAACTCAAGGGAAGGAGTGTATGAGGTGACAACTACCTCTCTCTTAGGACACAATTAATAGAGATGACTGATTATAAATATTTAGGGCAAAGGGGTATAACAGAGAACTCACAAGAGCTCCACCCTAACATGTGCAAGATGGGCCGGAAAGGTTGAGCTCACAAATAAGTTAGAATTGATATCTATAAATAAGATGTATCTACTTTAGTTTTTTTTAATTGAGTAGTCATGAAATTTTTTGATTTCGATGAAGTTAAAAACCCAATAGTGTGTCGTTAAAGTTAACCGAAGAATTTTCATACCACTTGGACATACACGAGTTAAAGTCGAATGATACGCTGACAATATAAATAATATTATAATTCTAATTAAATATTCCCTCCCTTTCTAAATTATCTTTTTGTTTCATTGGTATAGATTAAGAAAATATTAATTAACTATATTATAAATATTGATATAATATTTTGTTTCCTTTACAAGCCTTTGTGCACGTGAATATAATAGGAAGAAAAGTAAAGGTTTAAGTGGTTAAAAAAATTCCTAAAAAAGAAAATTTAAAAACAAGACTATTTTTGGAATTGATCAAAATATCAAAATAGACCAATTAGTATTTATGAACGGAGAGGGTAATTACTATAAAAAAATAAATTTAGTCATTCGTAATATTTTCTTGAATATCTACTATATGCACACTAAATATATTCAAGAAATGCAACACTTTTATATTTATAAAAGAAAATAAATATTAGTTAGTCTACATAAATCAAAGTCTTGAAATTGAAAAAGAGTCAATTTTATATAATAACTAGCTTTGACCCTTGAAAATCAGTAAATCACCCAATAGTTAAAATGGGATAATATAGAGAAAGAAGTTAAAGGAATTAAAGAACTCAATCATTTTGGTGAAAGCTAAAAATGTGGAAATGTGTAAAAATATTTTTTAAGGAAAAATACCAAAAATCTCACTAAAAAATTCTCATATCTAAAAAACCTCAAAAATAATTCTTATATCTGAAAACTCTCAAAATCATAATTTTAATACCAAAAAGTCTAAAACTTAACGTGTCATGAATGCCGCTATATTAAAAGCTTTCATTTGAACGAAAATGTATTTTTTTCTTTAATGATAATGATAATAAGAATTGTATTTAATAATAATAATATATATATTATTATTATTATTACTATTATTATTATAACAATAATACTATTATTATAATAGTAATATTATTATCTTCATTAACATTATTAGTATTAAATACAAAAAAGTCTATTAAAGAAATTCATTTCCCAATGATCTCATAACAATTATTCAATCCATAAAATATGAAATTAATATTTTCATAATAATTTTACAAAAAGTTAACTTTTACACTTCTATGAAATTGTGGTGATAATATCAATAATAATAATAATATCAATAATAATAATAATAATATAATTAATAATAATAATATCAATAATAATAATAATAATATCAATAATAATAATAATAATATCAATAATAATAATAATAATAATAATAATAATAATAATAATAATAACAATAATAATAATAATAATAATAATAATAATAATAATAATAATAATAATAATAATAATAATAATAATAATAATAATAATAATAATAATAATAATAATAATAATAATAATAATAATAATAATAATAATAATATGTCTAGAGTAATAAATCGTTTTGATACGAAGATATTGATATGCGATAAAGATAAAAAAGTAACAAATAAAACAACAAAAGTTGTGTATAAGGAAGTTTTTCATAATATATAATAATTACTTTTACAATGATATATTTCTATTGAAGATGTTCTCCTTAATTTATTTTTTTAATTTTATTTATTCTTACTATTTTGATTAAATGTAATTTAATTGAAAAAATGTTATGTCATGTGTAAACTTGTGCAAACACTGGTTTGAACTAAAGTCACCTCCTAAACGGACATAAAAACTCATTCCTCGTCCTCGAGCTATGCATTTAAGAATTACAGTGATATGTTTACCCTCGGGTTACTCCCCTCCAAATAAGATGCTAGTGGTTAATAAAATTATTTAAACCATAAGTGACATTTATGAAAATGACATTAAGTGCTTCTTTGGTGGAGTGTTTTGATCATAATATTGATAAAATATATAATATTTTCTCTTTAAAAGTGTTTCAATGTAATATTTTAAAATGCTCTAATTTAAAGTGTTTTTAAAATATGTTGCGTTTACAACTATTTTGTTTATAAAAATAACGTTTTGAAATAGTTTTCTAAATGTGTTTATAAGAAAAAAAAATATTTTGTAAATATTACGTTTAAAAAAAAAAACCACATCTTCAAAACGTTGTATTATATCGTACCCGAATGAGATTAGGGAAGAAAATTGGACTTCATTATTAGGCACAACTACACAAGAATAGTCACTGCCATAATAATCACTACCTCAAGAGATAGAATGACAACTATAGCCCTGTCGTTCACCTAGCGAGATAAATGCTTGAAATTGTCCATCCACTCTCTGTGACATTCCAAGATAAGGATACAGTATCTCACTCTGCCCAATTGTCAATTGTCCATATCTGAATTTTCTATAAATTACTCCTTCCGTCCTTAAATTATTATCCTGGTTGATTCGGCGCACAGATTAAGAAAAAACAATTGATTTAATTATTTATATTGGTTTAATGTGTAGTTTCCTTTAAAGCTCATGTGTATGTGACCCATAATTAAAGTAAGGTGAAAAAATAAGGATAAAGTGGTAAAAGTGATGTTCTAAAAAGATAAGTTTCAAAATGGATAATTTTTTTGGAACGGACAAAAAATGAAAGGAGGATGATAATTTAGGGACGGAGGGAGTATTTACTAACTAATCTTTAGAAGATCTTAGCAAAAGACCAGTTCAACTTCAAGTACCCATTATGTAAGTCTTGCTTTTGCCAATTCATATTTCATAGTTACTCCTCGTTACTGTTTATAAATAATTGTTTTGTTTGATTGAGTATATACATTAAAAAATAAATTAATTGATTATATTATAAATATTAGTAGTATAATATGTTGTTTTTTATAAAGCCTATGTGCATGTTGCAACATTAAAGTAGCAAAAAAAAGTAATGATTAAATAATAAGTGTATGTTTTTCAAAAATTAACTAGTTTAGAAACAAGACAATTTTTTAAAAAACTGACAAAATGAAAAACAAAATAAATAGTATCCCCTTTGGGCTAAGAGTCTACTATTATATTTTAAGATATTTTACTTAAATAATCTATTTTTAAAAATTAAGATATAAAGATATCATTTTATTATTAATAAACTATTAAAAATATTATTTTTTTAAAAAAATTAATTTTCAAATATTGATTTTTTACAGGACCTGACGTATATATTTAGCAACAGAGGATGTAATATAGATTATACAACGAAGGAAGTGAAAAATTTAATGGTAAGGTGGAAACCTAAAGTACCCCAACGGGCCAGAATTTGGAATGGATAATCTCATTCATCCAAACTCCAAAGTGATAAAACGGAATCTTCACAAAAGGAAAAGGTGGATATGATGACATGTGTTTCCATTATTTGTTTAATTATAAATCAGATGACTTTTGTCCATGTCCAACCACTAACTTAATTAGTAAGGGAAGGACTAACTTGAATTTAACTCGTTTTTCAGGAAATGGGAGGAAACTTTAATCTTTCCTTAAATGGATTGGACGGTCACTCATGTCATGGGGTCCACAATTTTGGCAGTTGGAGATTTGGTCTCTCACCTGTCGGCAAGGAGTATATCCCCCCACATATTCTTTACATAAGTTGATACCTGTCCCATTTAGTTGGAGTTTTATTATATATTTAGGTTCGACCTGGGACTTGGGACTTGGGAGTATCACTAATCTAATTCACTATTTCATTATGCTTTTATAAATAAGACAGATGTCACCCAAATTCTCACCTATTTTATTTGATTATGTTTCTATTTTTCAAAATTGTATTTTAGAAAAGACAACGTTTTTTTACACAATTTTGTTTTTGTTTTTTGGTTTTACTAAATTGTTTTTTAAGGAAAAAATAGAGCTGACAACCTTACTCTTGATATCAACAAATTACAAAATTTTATTCTTTTATCATTGATGGATAATGGAACGTGGATAAAGTTATTGTTATAGTGGTTTAATAATTGATGTGGGGATATATAATTATATATGATGTGGATCTCACAAAAACCAAACAAACTTTATGTGATAATTTGATTAAGAGTTTGTGGCTACGTGGGTATGTTGCCAAATGGCCATTATAATTCAAAATTGACCCACATTAATTTAATGCAATGCAATTGCCGAACCATATATCAAGCACTTTGGTCTATCAGTCTATGTTCTACCCAACCAATCTGTCCCTGTTTGAGAGTTAGAAAAGGTGCAAACCAATTCTACAATTCCCTCCAAACGTTAACTAGTTAAATTGTCCAAATTTATAACTTGGTTTACCCATGTGTCTCTAGTTATCAAAAGTTCAAAAAGTTTCTTAGTAATTTTTGCATTGACGATTACTACAAGTGAAAATGACACCAATCTTTTCAAACTAAAATTGTTATACAAATCAGTAGCTTCATCTCTTGATGGTCATATACTTTCCACTTCAAAACTTCAAAATTTTATAGCTATCATACTTGACTTCTTTTGAGAACTATTTCTCGATTTGGTTCATCACACCCGCCCATCATTCTTTCTTTCTTCCTTTCAGCGCAGCCACAAACTGAACCAGTCACTTGCCACTTCCATTTCCAGCAGATTACTAATAGTTTCAGGAATTACCATTTTCGTTTCCAACATCAGGAAACAACATAAACAAGTCATGTTATTGTACTTGTACCAAGTTGCCATTCATGCCATTGTGCTTTCCGCTTTTGATAATTGCATAAATCCAACTTTTTCTATACGATTGACTGTGAGTGATTACCAAATGAAGCAGGTTATGAGCTAGGTATCTTCAACATATAGAAGATCTTGAACATAGCAGACTGAATACGAATCTTTGCCACCACAAATGCCTGATAAAAACCCTCCATAAAGTAGGCAATGGACACTCAGATGAAAAATACTTCTTCTTTCCTCTAGTGCAGCTTGCTCTTCTTTACATCTGGAACTCATCATTTTCATATCTCTGCTGCCCAAACGACCTTTACAATCCAAAAATTTAGCTGAAACACACATTGCCTCACGCAACCTTACATCAATGGGATCTGTAACCATTCCCAGGTAACTATTATCTTGAACCAAAAAGTTCCACACTTCTGGCATTATACTAGTCATACAATCAAGGAACTTCCTGCATATGTCCTCAAACTCTGAATTATGAATCTGACTACTAGTAAAGGTGGCTTCAAAATTATTCAACAATGCACACTTTGAGCATTTATATCCATGAAAAGTTTTAAGTTCTGAAACAGAAAACTGGCATTTTGCAAACATATTCCACATTGAGCTTCTAGAAAGATTTAGTAAAGATTCCCCTGCACCAGTCCAAAAATTTGCAACAGATGCAACCAAAGAAGGCTCGGATAGAAAAAGATGGTGGCTTAGACTGGCAAGTAGCAAGGCATAAGCTGCACTGATTCTGATCATTCTGAAGGCATAGAGACAATTTTCAGCTGTTTTAGGATTTTTAGCTAATAAGTCACTTGCTCGGACCTTATAGGCAGAAGCCAGCACAGTGTAGGCATTCAAAGATAGATGATGCAATGGATGCAACCCAAGTTTTAGCCGAAATATCTCCTCATTGGTTTCAGACAGTTCATCCAGGAGTAGTCCATCAGTAAGGACAGTCTCAAGCTTCTCGCAGCATGACTCAGCATCACCATACGATTGATACTCACTTATAGCATTATCCATGAAATCAGTCAACTTCTCGTTTCCCCAATTTTGGAGGAAGCTCTGATTTAATGAATGAAGATTGAGTGCATATATTTCCTATATAATAGAGCAGTCATGAGTGATGATGATTTTACATGTTAGTCAACTAGAAATCCATGCATCATAAAATTTTACAAGTTAATAATGTGATGGACTGACGATGAAGTCCAACATGCATGACCAGAATCAATTAAAAGCTCAACCGGGAAAGAAAGGAATGGGAAAAATCAAGAAGGTTGGTGTTAGAGCACAGACTTGAATGAAGATGGATATAAAAATGAGGAGCAGGTACTGGATATATTTTTCCGCTTTCTGCAAGGCATAAGAGGATGAGAAGGTATAAATTCTGGTTAATTAATTTCTTCTGGGAAATGTATGGTTAATATAGAAGCAACACCTGGCGAGAGTGGACATCATGATAAGAAGCGGAAAGGGATATGAAGAGAAGGATAGTGGTACGGGTAAGATTCAAAGAGGTCAGCTAGCTATGAAAGATAACCTCCTTCCACAAACAACGTGCAAGTAAAGAAACCTAGAAGCTTAAAACTAAGGCTCTTATGGATATAAATTGCATATTTCTTTGATAATATGTTTTAATATTTCATTCAATTTTTGTTGTTGTTTAATTATGCCTCAACGCAGTTATAGGAAGCCGGTACCAAAAACCAACTCAGATAAAAAAAACTAAAATAAAAATAAAAACTCTAAAAAAGTCTTGAGTAATAACTGTGGAAAGAATCATTCCCAGCATCTGAGTTTATTACCATGTCAAAAATTTATGGAGTAAGAAACTGAAAACTTATGGTATACTTCTCCCAGTAAAATACTGAATATCACACAAAAGATTAGCAAAACCATAGAGTTTTCTTTGCTGCCAATTAATAAGTAATGTCATTCCTTTTCTCTTTTTCTTTCTTTCTTCTTGTTTTGTTTGTTGAAATTGGGGGCGATAGGTTGCTTGGTTCAAATGTAAGTTCAAGCCTTTAAGAAAATTTAAACATTCACATGAATGATCAAATTCCCCGTAAAGTCTTACTTGTAGAGCATGATCCACATAGGACAGAGGCATTGCACTGCATCGCTTACACTGACATGTAAAGCTATACTTCTGCCGCAAGTCCAGCTGTCTCATTGCCTGGAGAAACAAAATAGTGGGTGCATAAAGAGCTGAAGACTGTGGATACATCTTAACTCAAACAAGATAGAGATTTAAGTATCCTGAAATTATGAGAAGGGGACTGCAGAGAGTAACAAACAATGAAGAGAACAGAACTTGCATTTTACCTGCTTTTCATTCATTTCAAGTGTTCAGTTTTGACAGGTAACTTGATTTACTTTAGGTACAGACTATTGAAAAGGCATAGTATTTTTCACAATACAGTTACTCAAATTCAGACCAGGGCAGTGCGCAGTTAACATTAACACAAAGGGATAATAACTAGGATACCGCGGAATGTAGTCATACAACCTTAGTACCTTACCTAAGGGTATGGTGACATCTACCAGTCATTGCATAGGATCACTTACCTGCACACTTATGTTAAAATCCGACGATTTCTGGTGTAACATGTCCATAACAAGGTTGACATCAAGCAAAGTGTTGCATTTGAACATTGATTGGCAACTAAGAGTAATACTGGCCCCTGCCATTTCTCCTATGCTCTATCAAACATTGTACCAGGGCATGCATGCTAATTGTTCCCATTCATGCTTTGCTCAAGTTTACATTCTTATGAATTACAAATATTAGGAGACAAAGAATATCTGCAATGCTTACATTGCCAAAAAGTGATAATTTTTTATTTATTTATGATAAGTTACCAGATACTTGCCAAAAAAGTGATAAATTACCAGATACTTCAAAGTTTAGCTGTATCTATGATTCACTCAACAGCTGGGAGCATAAAACACCTACTACGCCAAGTACACAAATAAATTCAGGCACGATGAAGGTGACAACTGATGTTAGGTACATTGTCAAGAAAGCATAGACGTTGGCTAAGCTGACTATGTTTGAACTTCGTTATCCACTAATTTTACCTATCTCATACAGCAGCCTAAACATGACTACTCGTTTACTTAATGCATCCAGTCCCGAATTATTGTTTTCCTTTCTTTTTTCGTCTGTTCTAAAAAAAAATCTTGTTAGTAACTTTCCTTTTTAAAAGAACACTTTTACTATGTTACCTTACTTTTTATTCCTACTTTAATTATGAGTCACATGCACTATGAAACTGCACATTATACCAATATTAATAATCAAGTCAATTGTTTTTCCTTAATCCGTGTGACGGTCAAACAAGACAATAATTTTAGGATGAAGGGAGTAATAAAATTCAACAATGTCTGGCGTAACATGTCCAAAACAAGGTTGACAGTGAGCAAGGTGTCGCTTTTGAACACTGATCGGCAACTATGAGTAATAAATGCGCCTGCCATTTCTACTATGCTCTATCAACCATTGTACCAGAACATTTACTGCCAACTGTTTCTGTTCGTATTCTTTGCTCTATCATACACCCTTTCCTTTATGAGATGCCAATATTAGGAAACAGAGTAATATCTGCAAAAACAGTGATAAACAACCAGATTCTTCAAAGTTTAGCGGTAAGTTTGATTAACTGTACAGTTGGAAAAAATTGGAGATTAAAACACGGATGCCAAGTTCAAAAATTAATTGTGACGGTGAAAACAGAGTCGGGTACATTGCCAAGAAAAGCATAAAAACTTTTGGCTAAACTTACTGAATTTGATCTTTGCTATCCACTAACTTTATCTATTACATACAGCAGCCTAGAAATGACTAAAAAGTCACACTTAATCAACAAATAGGATGAAAGAACATGAAGTAAATGGACGATACCTTAGACTGCAACAAGTCAGTATATGCAATTGTCACGGCCTCCCCCTTTTTAATTGTCCTGATATTCCGCACAACTATTCTTGGACCATAATCCTTGCATCCTAAATTACAACACTTAATTAGCACAAAATTATAATGCTCTGCAGACTGCAGTGATTATTTTCCATCACTTTGCAAAGTCATTTTATAATGCTACCTAAGGCTTCATTGCATAGTGTAACAGCCTGAATGAACAATTACCATCTGCAAATTCACATTTATGTTTATTCGAAACACCACCGGATCCTCCCATTACTGCTGGAGCTATCCGCAATTGCGACTCACTAGAACTACGACTCCCCGGCTGCAAAAATAAGTAATAGGCATTTGGAGAGCAACTGTGATTGATCCACGAGAAATCCGTATCGTATACAGCGATTCCAACATTGCGTCCAGACTTATCCTGCACCTCCACGGCGTTCGTTAGCACCACGCACAGCACCGTCTCCTCCACAACACAATCCAAATCCAAATCAAATCCAAAATCCAGGCCGTCCCGTTTCCTTCTAGCAGCAGCCATGGCCTTGGCCCCCTCTCTAATCCTCAACGAAACGTCATAGTTTCCTTCCTCTCTCTGCGTATCGATTAATTTCTCGCGGTTGCTCATTAATCCACAAATTCTACCCTGGCCGTTTTGGGAGATAAAACCGAGTTTTTCGAAGTGGAAGAGGAGGCGAAGGGCGGCGCGGAGGTCGGAGGTGTCGCCGGGGTAGGTAAAAGGGAGGGACCGGAGGTGGTGGGCAGCGCTGGGGATGTGGAGCTGGGAGTCGGAGGCGGAGCATTGTGGGGAGCAGTAGAGAAGGGAGGAGGGGACATGATGGGGATTAGGAGGGAAGTCGGGGAGATGAAGAGAGAAGCAGGAGGAGCAGTGAGAGAGGATGGTGGAGTCGAGGAGAGAGTATGCGAGGGGAGGGAGGGGTGGGGTTAAGTCTTGCCCAATCATGTATTCCTCTTCTACTGCCACCATCTCCATCTCCATCTCCATCACCGAGGTTAGATTCTAGATTTCGACGGCCTATTTTTATTTATTTCCATTTCAAACATTCAAAATAGAAAATTAACTTAACTCTTTAAAAAAAAAAATTAAGTATAGCCTCTTTTGTGATGAATTATTTTATAATATCTTTTTGACTCTTAAAACTAATATAATAAAATTTAGATCGATTAACTCAACTTTTGGGTCGATCAAAGGTTTATCGAAAGTCGAGTTAATAGACCTTTGATCGACTTTATTATCTATTTGAAGTATATTTTTGTCAATTCAAATTGTTTCGAAATTTTAAGTGATCAAAAGTTATGCAAGAACATTGCACGGGTCAAAGGCCCATACTTGATAATTTCCTCGATTTATTTTGACACCGGTCCTTAAGGGTGTAAGTGGTTCGGTTTGGTTTGGTTTATGTCAAAACCACAAACTGAACCGCCTCCTAGTGGTTCCAAAAATCTCAAACCGAACCGAACCACTCGGTTTGGTTTGGTTTGGTTCGATTTTGTGGTTTATATAAATTATTTTTAATGAAATTAACCAACATTAAAAATAACAATAAAAATAATATTTTAATTTAGAATTAACATCAAAATTAGGAAATAATCTACTAACAACAAATTATTATAAATAAAACAATACAAATTCTAAAATAAACACAAACAATGAAAGAAATAATAGTTCTCCAATAATCAAGATTTTGTTTGGTTTAGTGTCCGTATATATATATATATATATATATATATATATATATATATATATATATATTATGAATAAATCAAATGTTCAAAATCGTTAATAAATGTAATATAATATATATTATATAATAAATAAATAAAAATATATAGGGTGGTTTGGTTCGATACCAAAAACCGTGAACCGAACCGCGTGGTTTCCCAATTCTTGAAACCGAAACCGAACCGTCTTCGACCAAAACCGAATCAAACCGACTGGTTTGGTTTGGTTCCGTGGTTTGGTGGTTCCGATTTACACCCGTACCGGTCCTCTTCTCTCATTTCTCTCTGTTGACTCAGCTATTGAGTAGGAATTTTTGGTATTTTTCTCAATTTATTAGGGCAGGTGCAATGGTGTAAGAAAAATCAAACTCAGCCCATTAAAAACCAATAAACTAATCAATTAGATATTCATTTCATTTAAAACCAAAAAACCCTCCAAATAGTGACACAAAATTCAACACATTTACATACCACACCATCTTTATCTCCAACAACTTTACCTACTACACCATCCTTATCTCTATTAATTTAATATATTCTTTCAATTTATACTAACAAATAAATTTGATATTGCATAAATAAATAATTTTAAAATTATATAAATAGTCATTATTAAAATAAAATTTATTTATTATAATTTGAATAATATTTATTATAATTTGATATTATTTATTTATAATATTATTAATTTAGTATAGCCAGAATAATTCAATATTATTTATAATATAATATTATTATAATTAAATAATTAAATAATATAATAATATAATCAACTTATTATAAGTCGAATAATATTTATATTAACATTCATTAATAAATTTAAAAAGTACAATAATTAAATTCATTAAATAAACAATTCAAAGAAAATCACAACAATATCCGAAAATAATACAATAACTATAATAAAAATTACTGATTACCAAAAAGTCTCCAAATATTTTCAATTAAATCATGGAGTAGGCAGCGATGTGATTATTTATCTCGAACGGTACACCTTCGTTTAAGATATCTTGTGTGCTCGGGAATACGCTCGTTAAAATATTGTCACGCTAAGCTACAATAATAATATGAAATTTAACAATAATAATGGTAATAATAAACAATTAACAATATTGTCATGCTAAGCTACAATAATAATATGAAATTTAACAATAATAATGGTAATAATAAACAATTAACAATAAAGACAATTGTATGTAATAATCTGCATCCATTTAAAATATTTAAGTAGTAAATAATAATAATATTAATAATAAATAATACACAACTTAAAAATGGATTAATTAAAAAAATGAAATTTGGAGAAAAAGAGAAGAGAGAGAAAACTTACAAATAAATTCAAATTTTGCAAAACAATCATTTGATATCCAAATGAGGCAAACCAAATCTTTATTTATAGGTAAAAATGTGTACTGTTTTTTTTTTAAAGTTTTTTTGAATACCCAAACTGTCCTTAAACAGCAGATAAACAAAAAATCCCCTCAATCGCCACTTTAATGACACGTGGAATGCAATATGCAGGCCTTGTCGGCTGCTTGTTTTTCTTTTTAATGTTTTTTCAAATTTGGTCCATCAAAAGCGGCGTCGTTTGATGGTACGTAAAACGTTGTGTTTCATGAGGGATTGTTGTGGAGATGCCGCAAATTCGGGGGTTCTTCTACCGATACTATTACACACAATTATTTTATTTTTGGTCTCGTGTAGACTAGTTTGAAAGACGTACACTCTATTTTAAGATTGTCTTTCAATAGAAATTTTCAATAGCAATCCACCCAGACCCAATAGATTGACTCAGGTATCTTAATATATTGAAGGAGTCCTCTAAAGTCTAATCTATTTATCCTTTTAAATGAATAATGTGGTGTAGAGTACGTTTGAGTAAATTTCATTCATCGATTCATCAATCAGATTCAGAGCTAGTATCAACTATCAACTATCAACTATCAACTATCAAACACAACTCTAAGCATATGCTTCTCTTATTAAGTATGGTGACCGTTTTCGGTATTGAAGAGGCCTTCGCCAGTAATGCAACTTTATTTATTTGTACCTTGTTTGAATTGCACTATAATTATTTCTTTTTCTAAAAACGAGACTATTATTTTGGAATATAACGGATGAACGTATGCCTATCGATGGATCGGATTAGGATCGGATCAATCATATCCATTATCCGATTTGTTAAGAAATTATCGGACTTGAATCAGATCAGATTATCTTTCGGATATTCAAAAGCTCGATCCATATCCTAAATTTTTAGATTCGGATCGGATTCGGATTTTATTCGGATTTTATTCACCCCTAATTAAAGTACTGAATAAAATTAATATTGATGTATTTTTTCTTAATCAAATGTTGAATAAAATTAAAAATTCATATTTTTAGCTTACACAAACATGAATAATAATGTTAGTAAGATCTTAGAGTTCGTCGAAAAATTTATATTTAGTAAAATTAGTAATGATTAATGACTAAAACACATTATTAGTAATTTTATATGTATGATATTAATATATTTTTTATATCGGATCGGGTTGTTAATAGATCGGAACACCTTAATCCATATCCGATTTGTTAAGCTTTCGGATTTTCGGATTCGGATCAAAATCGGGTTATCGGATTTAAAAACTAAATCCATATCCTAAAAATAATATCGGATTCGGATCGGATTCGAATCAAAATCCGATCCATTGACAGGCTTGACAGGCTTAGGATGGAGCCTGGAGCCTGGAGGGGGTATTATTGTTGTTTTGCTTTACTTCTACTGCACTCTATGTCTAAATGTTGATCAAATCTGATTAACTGAGGCCAAGGTATAACCAAACTCAAACATCAATATGTTACTAACAACCAAAAATCCAGATTTCAGCCAAATGTCAATTGGAACTTTACAAACAAACCTATTCCTTGATTATCAAGTCTTAAATCGCTTTTCCAATTAGTAAAATCAGTATCTTAGACAAAGGTGTGCCTATTGACCCTTCCATTCTCTACTATCACCTCCACCAATTAACAAATGGAGGAAGAACATCAAAATGAAATGCCGCTGGGTAGTTCACATCAGTTTCGTTGTCTAACCTGAAAGATGCAAACGAAAAGGGTTTTCTAAATGGAATTTTGCAGAATGCAGGCATCTCCAAAAACTGAACTACAATTGGAAGTAGTAAATATGAAAACTCACCCCAACTACTACTTCTTTGCTTCTAGGGCTGCTCCAATCCGTTGGGTGAGCTGGTCTACTGGTAAAGCTCCTTCCTACAAACAGATACATATATAGGTTATACAGTAATTAAATCCTAGGGTAAGACCTATAAAGATAAATTGAAGAAGTCAGACTGTCAGGCGGCAGGCAGGCTTCTCTTATCCGCAATTCATGCTTCAAAGGCAAATAGTTGGTTGTATATTTTCATCCAAGGCAAATAGTTGACCCAATATGAAGTTTGTATATTTAACATCTTAGACCAATACAGAAATCCAGCATTCAAGGAATCAAATTGGAGCCACACATTGAAACAAAGAAGATATACACCACTTAGTCACTTACAAAGCGATCACAGGGTTCCCCATCCATAAATAAGATGAATGTTGGCAAAGCCTGTATTCTGTACTTATCTGCGATGGCGGGATACTTTTCAGTGTCAATTTTCACCACCTTGATCTTATCTTGCAGTGTAACACTGACTTGATCAAGTACAGGAGCCATAAATTGACAAGGACCACACCTGCAAATAAGATTTCATGTTAGTTTCTGCAAATTGAGTCCTAATACTAGTCCATGAACATTCATTTAAACAACACAAGATTTTCTTATAATCAGCAAAAGGATTCAACTTACCAAGTGGCATAAAAGTCAACCAATACAGGCTTGTCAGATTGTGCCAGTAACTCATCTAAGGAAGCAAACGTTTCCTTCTTTGCTTGAACCTGATAGGCAACCAAACAAACAACCATTAATTTTACAGTGAAAAAGTTTTTTAAAAAAGGGTGAGAATAATAGTGGAAATTTATTTATGGACGAATGGAAATCAAATTCAGCACTCCTGTTAAAGTTGAATTCAGTAAATACTTCCGCAATGGAGCAAATTTCAAAGGAAGAAAAAAAAATAGATATCCTACAATGGAACTAAATGTGATAACAAAGAAACGGGTGATGGGCTCAATGTTCATCAAAGAACATTCAGTATCTCCAGGCATGGCAACATACAGTCACTATACACTAGCTCACAACCAACACAATCTTTAAGGCCAAAGATTACAGCCAACTGGTACAGCAAAGTAATTACTGGATCCTGGCAAGGCAATGTTAGCAGTTTCATCACATGAAATGCTCCAAAACAATTTGTTTTATAAGCAGAAGAGTAAACATACAGGTTCAAAAAAAAATCAATGTGTTGCGCAATAGAGTAGAGAAGAGAATGCAATATATTGAGAAGCCGTAACCTAGAATCTGGTTAGGCCAAAATATTTATACTACTACGAGCATATAGATAAAAACAATTTTCAACCCCCGCAATATTTACATTATACAACTTTCAACACTCTCCCCCTCAAACTTGAGCATAGATGTTAGCATGCCCATGTCACAAATATGATTAATCCGGACCATTCAATGGTTTTGTGAAAATATCGACAAATTGATCTTCAGATCAAAGATGACCGGTCGAGATCTCAAAGATTTTGCTCGATCTTCTCCGAATGAAATGACAATCAACCTCAATGCGCTTGGTTCTCTCGTGGGATATAGGGTTAGATGCAATAAGGATGGCAGGTTGATTATCACACCATAGTCTCATAGGAGTTGATCCACCAATACCAAACTCACCAAGTAATTGAAGCACCCACATATGCTCACAACTAGATTGTGCCATGGCTCTAAACAATGATTCCACGCTCAAATGAGATACTACTTTGCTTTTTACTTTTTTCAAGATACTAAATTACCACCAACAAATACGCAGTGCCCTGTTGTAGTAGACCTCCTACCTATCTTAGAGCCTGCCAGTCACCATCTGAAAACCACTCTACCTTACAATGTCCATGATTCTAATGTAAGACACCACGACCTCGACTCCTATTAAGATAACATAAAATATACTCCCAAGAAATTCCAATGAGTAGTCCTGGGAGATGACATAAAGTGACTTACTGCACCAATTGCATATGCCATATCAAGGCAATTCACTGTAAGATAATTCATCTTAACAGCTTTGGTTCGACAAGGTCTTGAGTTCAAGTCATCCTGCTTGCATTTGTTGTCTGTAATATTGTGACTGCACATGTTGACACCCTTGCTTGGTTTGTGATGCTAGTTTTATCTCTCCACGTGTGAACAGGTCCACGATGGGGGAGTGTTAAGCTTGATATACATTGCTGAGCCCTCTCTAACATCTTAAGTTTTAAGATGAGTTGGGAACTTAACACAATGCATTGTGAAACTCTAATACACATAACAACTCATTTGATTGGGATATCAAAGGACCTGATGACACATACCCAACCTTTGGTAAAATAGGTCTATTAGATCATTGCTGACATGTAACACTTTCAACTTTTCAATGGATCGCCAAACTGTTGTTCCATCCCTGGCACGAAGCATTTCATCCCTCTTACCACCCAAAAGAGAAAAAGAAAAGAAGAAAAAGAGAATAGGACAGAAAGAAGGTGTCCACATCAGTCAGATTATGCAGCGGAGAACATAAAAAATATTGAAGCTTTCTATCACGTGGCGCGTGGCCTGTGGTCATCATTCAAAATGTGTCTTCATCTCCTTGAGATCTCCCGAACACTGCTTGGGAACGAAGTTGAGGAGTCAAATCATGCTGTACCACACAGGAGGTCCAAATATTCTACTATTTCCTTGCTCTTTTACGTAACAGTAGCAGACATCAACATTGTACTTCACATGAAAGATGCAATTCCAAGGCAATTCACGCTCCTCTGTTTTTCATTCTAAATGCCTCACTAAGATTTCAAGCATGGATTTCACTTGTAGCAGCAGATGGTCCAAACCGAAAAACATTGTACTTTTCAAACCATTGAATTAAGGGGTAATAAAATTCATGTAACCTTCATTCAAAGCCAGGCTTGTTCATCACGCCAGTATATCTAGCCCAAATAACCTTCTACTCAGCCAGCAACCATCTACACCAAGCTACCATTATGAGCAAGTCCCATAATAGCCAACTGTCCTACTGAAAGAAAACTATCAATCTGTTTCCATAAATCAGAAACACTGTTGAACTCCAACCAAGCCACATTTCAAAATCTAGCTAATCACTTGCACTCTTTCCTTCAGATCACCTACCTTAACACCTCATAAAATTTATATCCGCTGCTTCACCCACAGGCAATGCAAAATCCAGTCATGTGACAAAGCTTTCTTAGAGTTCACCTTCACCTAAATGAAAGATGCAATTGTAACTTGATAGTTTCAAAAGCAACCTGCCTTGATGCGGCCCCAAGATGAGAGTATCCAAGTAAATTTTATGTACATAAACGATTCAGCCTAGATTCAATTTTCACCAAAAGAATATATACGTGTGTGATTCATGAGGACTGGGGGAAAACGTCGAAGAAAAGACGGAAAAAAAGGAAGGGAAAAGTACAGTTGAGTTCGGTCATTTTTCAGTATGTGACTTCCCTAAAGTTTCCACAATAGTGTGTTTGATGCTGACCAAAATAGCATGCTTTTTGCTATAGTCAAACTTCTTGCTACATATTAGCACTCCTCTTTCTTTTGTAGTTTAGTCATTTTGAATGAGCTGCTCAAAAAGAACCTCACCGATGGTTAGGACATGAAGATTTGTGTTTTTACAACTCAACCAAAATCAAGGTATGATATCCTCAAAAGTACAAATAAGTAGCTATGCACCAGTACTTAATTGTTCTTGGTCAAACTCCAGAGATTATAGGCATTTATGTGTGTATGACTGTATGTGCATGTTCATAGCCTGTTAACTACACCACTCAAGGGAAGTTAACAAAGATACAAATAAACAAATATACTCCCTCTGTCCCAAAATTATTGTCTGCTTTCCTTTTGTCCATCCCAAAAACTGTCTTATTTGAAAGTGTCCTTTTGGAACATAACTTTTACCATTTTACCCCTTACTTTTCATCCTATTTTTATTATGGGTTACATGCACATAGACTTTAAAGTGAACTACACACCTTACCAATATATTTAATCAAGTTAATTGTTTTTTCTTAATTTGTGTGCCGAGGACAATAATTGTGGGATGAAGGGAGTATATATATTTTCTATCTCTATAACAATGGTAGATAAGTTCACTTCCCTTGCTCAACATAAACATTTGAGTGTGCAAAACCCAAAATCACCTCTGTTACATGATCAGCAAGCTGAAGCTAAACTATCATCGGCATCAAGCATAACCCAGCTCCTCCCATCCACTCCATGGTATCCCCAATCAAAGGACTGCCTTCCATTTTATCCACTGAAGTACTGAGCTCTTCAGTCATGAAGATTTCATCAGGGTAAGAATTTTCCACTACTGGGAAGTATGATGGC
>CM028378.1:159841496-160054609 GCA_013146195.2 Codonopsis lanceolata
CGGTCGCCAGCAAAGATATCCGGCGTCACGCAAGCTGGCGATTAGGTTTGCCTTGCCTCTGTACAAAGCCGCGAATCTTGATCTTACGCGGGGTATTCGGATTAATGACTATCTCTTCGGCTTGTGGCCAGTAAACTACGGCTCATCCGCGTTTGGAGCGTGTCACACTCCACTTTTTCATCTTTCTCGGCTCGATCCTCAACCTTATCGGTGATCGGTCTCATAGCCTCACGGGTTCCTCGGACATAGCTGGCGGCAAAAATTCTTCAAGGTCTCACGGCCTCGGCGGCTCCTCGATCCCAAGCGTCAATGTCGTGAAATTTAATATTTTGCTCGGCAACCTGCTCGCTCAACTCCTCGTTCGCTCGGATCTTTCGATACATGCGGCGGCGAAAATAGAACCTCATCTGTTCGGGCATTGACCAATTGCATCAAGCTTCATTTTGGTTGTTCTCCCCGACTTCAATGTCGGCGTAGACTAACTTCCATCTCCAAATCCCCCTGCCATCGCGACCGCATGTGTCCCTCGATCACATGAGAAGTTTCCTTGATGCTTGATGGTAACCTTCTGCTCGCCATCTTCCAAAGTCAATACGCTTTTTCTTTGAGTATCTCGAACATACTCAAACTTAGCGCCATGATTGACTCACGCTATACTCACTTGATACGTATAAAATTTGGCTCTACGATGCGGGATTGGCGCCACCATGAAACTTGGCCATGCTCGGGCATGATGAGGGGGATTTCAAGTCGATTACCATAAAGGTAATCTTTTCAACCCGAGTTACGAGTCCTGATGAATACCTCCAAGTTCAACGGTACCCTTCTGGGGACCTTATGATTTGTGAATCCCTCTAAGCCCGGCATGGCTTGAGGCGATCATCACTAACTCCGACCCTTGGCAAGAATAATACATCACATCGGATGCATTATCCACCAAGATTCTGTGCACAACCCATCCATCGACCAATGCTGAAACTATCAAGGATTGCTCGCCTGCAACATTACTCGCCAACTCACTGCGAGTAAACTGTATGGCCTGTTCGCCCTCTTGCAAAGTCGTTGGTCGATCTACCACTTTTGACAAGGAGTAGATTTGCTTGCCGAGCTGTGTCGGGGTGAGTTCCTCGTCCATTATGACATTAATAACCCCCCTAATTGGTGGAGCCTCTCGCCTTGGAGCATTCCCTCTGTTTCCTGCATCTCGTTTGAAGCGGTCCAACCGCCCCTCATTGATCAACTTCTGGATGGCCTTCTTCAATGGCCAACATTCTTCTGTGGTATGCCCATAATCATCATGGTAGGCACACCTCTTCGTCTGGTCCCTTTCCCCGGCTGTATTTGGATTCATACGAGGTGGATTGGGAAGCTCGTTTCTGACCTCGTACATAATATCCTCGCGCAAGGTATTGAGCGGGGTCAAATCCGACTCTCGAAGAAACTCTTTTGGCCGATCATACCGAGACTTACTTTTGTTGTAACCACCACTTCCAGCCTGGCCGCTTCCTTTAACAGTTCCCGCGGCTTCACTGCTTTCTTTCTTCTTTTCCTTCTTCGCTGTCTCACCAGCGCACCACTTCTGTGCTCGCATGAGCATCTCCGCCTGTGTCTTCGGTTCACGCATACTCAACTCTGATCGCAAACCACCTTCACCCTCGAGCAAGCCAGTCTCGAAACACAATGTCACCTCTTGCTCGGTTAGTCCAGGAACTTGCTCGAGAACCTTGGTAAACCTCTCGAGATAGCTCGCTGTTGATTCATGTGCACCTTGCTTGACTTTAGACAAGTCGGCCCTTGTCTTAGCTAATGAACCAGCAGTCCCGAAATCGGCCAAAAACTTTGTTCGCAAATCCGCCCAATTGTTGATCGAGCGTCGCGGCAATGCTCCCATCCAGGCCAAAGCCTTACCCTGCAAAGCCCCCACAAAAGCTCTAATCTTCAATGCTTCGTCCGAGGTTACCAAACCGATCTGGGACTCGAATGACATCAACCAGTCTCTAGCTTTAGTCTTGCCAGTATATTCCTTGATATTTGGAAAAATCAAACCCTGGGCTGGTGGAGCATTCTCGATCCAAGGTGCCAACGGGCTAGCAGATGTGCCCAGAAAATTTCCATCTAGAGCCTTGCCTTGTTCCCAGGCTTCCATTCGACGCTTCAACTCCTCAAAATCATGCATGTTAATGGTTGCAGGCAAACCACCCCCGAGCTGAGGTTGTACCACAGGCAAAGGAGGGGCCTGTGGGGGTCCCATAGCCGTAATGGCTTGTGGAGCCCCCACCGCCCGCGCCACTGCCCGAGGTGCCCCAAATAGCCGCGCAATAGGTGCACTGACATGAGACCGCTCGGAGAGGAGTCCTCTGCCTCCGAGCATAAGAACCCTCGGGTGATCGTGAGCGGCGGCTATATGCGCGAGAACGCCATGGTGGCGAACGACGCCCAGCATGCTGACCTCGGCGGTGTGGTGAACGCCGGCGACGACGTGATCGAGCCGAATCTCACCAACTCGAGGGCCCAACCTTGAATGAACACTGTGGACAACCCTACGATCGCCCATTTCCTCGGGTTGCCAAGATGCTTAGAACCATCATGCCCGCGTGGTTGTGAATGAACTACCATAGGATTCATCCGATTCCCCCAAGGAAATTCCCGCCGCTGCATTCCTGCCGACAAACCGGCAATGGATCCAACTCGATGGGCAATGGTGGTTTGCCCATAGCAATCAACTGTAAGTTGAGTTGATGCATCTGACCAAGATAAATGGCCCTCTGACGTAAGGCCTCCTCACGAAATTCATGTGCCAACCCAACCGCCGCCAAGACTTCTAGCCATAAGTCAACCCCACGCCTGATTCAACCGATGACGCGGCCATGAGGTGAAGGGACATTATTCCCAGCCTGACCGAGGCCGTGATGTACCTCCTCTCAAGGGCCGCCACTACCTCCATTAACTCCATTCTCCGCCATGAATAGAATTTGAAAACAAAGAATATCTCACTAAACTCTTAATGCCGTAAAAACGCAAAAACACTGCTCCTCGGCAATGGAACCAAGCGATGGCCCAAAAAGATTTGGACCCACTGTAACAGCCCAATCCAAGCACCTGGCTTTCAACGTGCTTGCAAGTCCTCTGAGCCCAACTCTGCAATGAGAAAGAAGAAACATAAACTGGGCAGGGGCACTCCCTGCAAAAGCCCTCCGGCGTGTGAATCAGTACAATAAGCTCACAATTGGACAGAGTTTAGGCTAGAGAAATAATATTGCGCATACCTTTCATCACACTCGCTTTGCTTTTATATCCGCTTCATAAGGCAAGCCAATAACGGCTATTAATCGCCCATGAATGCTATTAATCGCCCATGATCTTCATGGCCCTTAATGATAGGTATAATAATCGACCCAATAATGCGTATATGGGTGGAGGGTTTCTGACATAAACCATCGCTTTTTAGCTATCGGCCTTGTCAACGGCGCAAATGACCACAACTAATGTCCGCCGTTCCTGACGAAAGATTAAATCATGCTCGCTCCTCAACCTTGCTCGCTAATTAGGCCCCCACTGCGAGGGTACTTTAACACAGCCCAAGCGCTTGTTCGCTTACTCGGGTGTCATTGACTTACCTTGCCTGCGATTCTTCAACTCGGGCCTATTGGGCCTGTTGGGTCAGTAAGCTCAATATATATATATATATATATTATGAATAAATCAAATGT
This sequence comes from Codonopsis lanceolata, assembly GCA_013146195.2. NCBI lineage: Eukaryota > Viridiplantae > Streptophyta > Magnoliopsida > Asterales > Campanulaceae > Codonopsis > Codonopsis lanceolata. The sequence goes on from CM028378.1 coordinate 159,845,207, forward strand.
TCAAAATCGTTAATAAATGTAATATAATATATATTATATAATAAATAAATAAAAATATATAGGGTGGTTTGGTTCGATACCAAAAGCAGTGAACCAGAACCGAACCGCGTGGTTTCCCAATTCTTGAAACCGAAGAAACGAGCAATCTTCGACCAAAACCGAATCAAACCAGGCCGATGGTTTGGTTTGGTTCCGTGGTTTGGTGGTTCCGATTTACACTGCGTCTGGGTCCTCTTCTCTCATTTCTCTCTGTTGACTCAGCTATTGAGTAGGAATTTTTGGTATTTTTCTCAATTTATTAGGGCAGGTGCAATGGTGTAAGAAAAATCAAACTCAACCCATTAAAAACCAATAAACTAATCAATTAGATATTCATTTCATTTAAAACCAAAAAACCCTCCAAATAGTGACACAAAATTCAACACATTTACATACCACACCATCTTTATCTCCAACAACTTTACCTACTACACCATCCTTATCTCTATTAATTTAATATATTCTTTCAATTTATACTAACAAATAAATTTGATATTGCATAAATAAATAATTTTAAAATTATATAAATAGTCATTATTAAAATAAAATTTATTTATTATAATTTGAATAATATTTATTATAATTTGATATTATTTATTTATAATATTATTAATTTAGTATAGCCAGAATAATTCAATATTATTTATAATATAATATTATTATAATTAAATAATTAAATAATATAATAATATAATCAACTTATTATAAGTCGAATAATATTTATATTAACATTCATTAATAAATTTAAAAAGTACAATAATTAAATTCATTAAATAAACAATTCAAAGAAAATCACAACAATATCCGAAAATAATACAATAACTATAATAAAAATTACTGATTACCAAAAAGTCTCCAAATATTTTCAATTAAATCATGGAGTAGGCAGCGATGTGATTATTTATCTCGAACGGTACACCTTCGTTTAAGATATCTTGTGTGCTCGGGAATACGCTCGTTAAAATATTGTCACGCTAAGCTACAATAATAATATGAAATTTAACAATAATAATGGTAATAATAAACAATTAACAATATTGTCATGCTAAGCTACAATAATAATATGAAATTTAACAATAATAATGGTAATAATAAACAATTAACAATAAAGACAATTGTATGTAATAATCTGCATCCATTTAAAATATTTAAGTAGTAAATAATAATAATATTAATAATAAATAATACACAACTTAAAAATGGATTAATTAAAAAAATGAAATTTGGAGAAAAAGAGAAGAGAGAGAAAACTTACAAATAAATTCAAATTTTGCAAAACAATCATTTGGTATCCAAATGAGGCAAACCAAATCTTTATTTATAGGTAAAAATGTGTACTGTTTTTTTTTAAAAGTTTTTTTGAATACCCAAACTGTCCTTAAACAGCAGATAAACAAAAAATCCCCTCAATCGCCACTTTAATGACACGTGGAATGCAATATGCAGGCCTTGTCGGCTGCTTGTTTTTTCTTTTTTAATGTTTTTTTTTTCAAATTTGGTCCATCAAAACGACGTCGTTTTGATGGGCTGTGGCCCAAAACGTTGTGTTTCATGAGGGATTGTTGTGGAGATGCCGCAAATTCGGGGGTTCTTCTACCGATACTATTACACACAATTATTTTATTTTTGGTCTCGTGTAGACTAGTTTGAAAGACGTACACTCTATTTTAAGATTGTCTTTCAATAGAAATTTTCAATAGCAATCCACCCAGACCCAGTAGATTGACTCAGGTATCTTAATATATTGAAGGAGTCCTCTAAAGTCTAATCTATTTATCCTTTTAAATGAATAATGTGGTGTAGAGTACGTTTGAGTAAATTTCATTCATCGATTCATCAATCAGATTCAGAGCTAGTATCAACTATCAACTATCAACTATCAACTATCAACGCACAAACACAACTCTAAGCATATGCTTCTCTTATTAAGTATGGTGACCGTTTTCGGTATTGAAGAGGCCTTCGCCAGTAATGCAACTTTATTTATTTGTACCTTGTTTGAATTGCACTATAATTATTTCTTTTTCTAAAAACGAGACTATTATTTTGGAATATAACGGGATGAACGTATGCCTATCGATGGATCGGATTAGGATCGGATCAATCATATCCATTATCCGATTTGTTAAGAAATTATCGGACTTGAATCAGATCAGATTATCTTTCGGATATTCAAAAGCTCGATCCATATCCTAAATTTTTAGATTCGGATCGGATTCGGATTTTATTCGGATTTTATTCACCCCTAATTAAAGTACTGAATAAAATTAATATTGATGTATTTTTTCTTAATCAAATGTTGAATAAAATTAAAAATTCATATTTTTAGCTTACACAAACATGAATAATAATGTTAGTAAGATCTTAGAGTTCGTCGAAAAATTTATATTTAGTAAAATTAGTAATGATTAATGACTAAAAACACATTATTAGTAACTTTTATATGTATGATATTAATATATTTTTTATATCGGATCGGGTTGTTAATAGATCGGAACACCTTAATCCATATCCGATTTGTTAAGCTTTCGGATTTTCGGATTCGGATCAAAATCGGGTTATCGGATTTAAAAACTAAATCCATATCCTAAAAATAATATCGGATTCGGATCGGATTCGAATCAAAATCCGATCCATTGACAGGCTTGACAGGCTTAGGATGGAGCCTGGAGCCTGGAGGGGGTATTATTGTTGTTTTGCTTTACTTCTACTGCACTCTATGTCTAAATGTTGATCAAATCTGATTAACTGAGGCCAAGGTATAACCAAACTCAAACATCAATATGTTACTAACAACCAAAAATCCAGATTTCAGCCAAATGTCAATTGGAACTTTACAAACAAACCTATTCCTTGATTATCAAGTCTTAAATCGCTTTTCCAATTAGTAAAATCAGTATCTTAGACAAAGGTGTGCCTATTGACCCTTCCATTCTCTACTATCACCTCCACCAATTAACAAATGGAGGAAGAACATCAAAATGAAATGCCGCTGGGTAGTTCACATCAGTTTCGTTGTCTAACCTGAAAGATGCAAACGAAAAGGGTTTTCTAAATGGAATTTTGCAGAATGCAGGCATCTCCAAAAACTGAACTACAATTGGAAGTAGTAAATATGAAAACTCACCCCCAACTACTACTTCTTTGCTTCTAGGGCTGCTCCAATCCGTTGGGTGAGCTGGTCTACTGGTAAAGCTCCTTCCTACAAACAGATACATATATAGGTTATACAGTAATTAAATCCTAGGGTAAGACCTATAAAGATAAATTGAAGAAGTCAGACTGTCAGGCGGCAGGCAGGCTTCTCTTATCCGCAATTCATGCTTCAAAGGCAAATAGTTGGTTGTATATTTTCATCCAAGGCAAATAGTTGACCCAATATGAAGTTTGTATATTTAACATCTTAGACCAATACAGAAATCCAGCATTCAAGGAATCAAATTGGAGCCACACATTGAAACAAAGAAGATATACACCACTTAGTCACTTACAAAGCGATCACAGGGTTCCCCATCCATAAATAAGATGAATGTTGGCAAAGCCTGTATTCTGTACTTATCTGCGATGGCGGGATACTTTTCAGTGTCAATTTTCACCACCTTGATCTTATCTTGCAGTGTAACACTGACTTGATCAAGTACAGGAGCCATAAATTGACAAGGACCACACCTGCAAATAAGATTTCATGTTAGTTTCTGCAAATTGAGTCCTAATACTAGTCCATGAACATTCATTTAAACAACACAAGATTTTCTTATAATCAGCAAAAGGATTCAACTTACCAAGTGGCATAAAAGTCAACCAATACAGGCTTGTCAGATTGTGCCAGTAACTCATCTAAGGAAGCAAACGTTTCCTTCTTTGCTTGAACCTGATAGGCAACCAAACAAACAACCATTAATTTTACAGTGAAAAAGTTTTTTAAAAAAGGGTGAGAATAATAGTGGAAATTTATTTATGGACGAATGGAAATCAAATTCAGCACTCCTGTTAAAGTTGAATTCAGTAAATACTTCCGCAATGGAGCAAATTTCAAAGGAAGAAAAAAAAATAGATATCCTACAATGGAACTAAATGTGATAACAAAGAAACGGGTGATGGGCTCAATGTTCATCAAAGAACATTCAGTATCTCCAGGCATGGCAACATACAGTCACTATACACTAGCTCACAACCAACACAATCTTTAAGGCCAAAGATTACAGCCAACTGGTACAGCAAAGTAATTACTGGATCCTGGCAAGGCAATGTTAGCAGTTTCATCACATGAAATGCTCCAAAACAATTTGTTTTATAAGCAGAAGAGTAAACATACAGGTTCAAAAAAAAATCAATGTGTTGCGCAATAGAGTAGAGAAGAGAATGCAATATATTGAGAAGCCGTAACCTAGAATCTGGTTAGGCCAAAATATTTATACTACTACGAGCATATAGATAAAAACAATTTTCAACCCCCGCAATATTTACATTATACAACTTTCAACACTCTCCCCCTCAAACTTGAGCATAGATGTTAGCATGCCCATGTCACAAATATGATTAATCCGGACCATTCAATGGTTTTGTGAAAATATCGACAAATTGATCTTCAGATCAAAGATGACCGGTCGAGATCTCAAAGATTTTGCTCGATCTTCTCCCGAATGAAATGACAATCAACCTCAATGCGCTTGGTTCTCTCGTGGGATATAGGGTTAGATGCAATAAGGATGGCAGGTTGATTATCACACCATAGTCTCATAGGAGTTGATCCACCAATACCAAACTCACCAAGTAATTGAAGCACCCACATATGCTCACAACTAGATTGTGCCATGGCTCTAAACAATGATTCCACGCTCAAATGAGATACTACGTTTTGCTTTTTACTTTTTCAAGATACTAAATTACCACCAACAAATACGCAGTGCCCTGTTGTAGTAGACCTCCTACCTATCTTAGAGCCTGCCAGTCACCATCTGAAAACCACTCTACCTTACAATGTCCATGATTCTAATGTAAGACACCACGACCTCGACTCCTATTAAGATAACATAAAATATACTCCCAAGAAATTCCAATGAGTAGTCCTGGGAGATGACATAAAGTGACTTACTGCACCAATTGCATATGCCATATCAAGGCAATTCACTGTAAGATAATTCATCTTAACAGCTTTGGTTCGACAAGGTCTTGAGTTCAAGTCATCCTGCTTGCATTTGTTGTCTGTAATATTGTGACTGCACATGTTGACACCCTTGCTTGGTTTGTGATGCTAGTTTTATCTCTCCACGTGTGAACAGGTCCACGATGGGGGAGTGTTAAGCTTGATATACATTGCTGAGCCCCTCTCTAACATCTTAAGTTTTAAGATGAGTTGGGAACTTAACACAATGCATTGTGAAACTCTAATACACATAACAACTCATTTGATTGGGATATCAAAGGACCTGATGACACATACCCAACCTTTGGTAAAATAGGTCTATTAGATCATTGCTGACATGTAACACTTTCAACTTTTCAATGGATCGCCAAACTGTTGTTCCATCCCTGGCACGAAGCATTTCATCCCTCTTACCACCCAAAAGAGAGAAAAAGAAAAGAAGAAAAAGAGAATAGGACAGAAAGAAGGTGTCCACATCAGTCAGATTATGCAGCGGAGAACATAAAAAATATTGAAGCTTTCTATCACGTGGCGCGTGGCCTGTGGTCATCATTCAAAATGTGTCTTCATCTCCTTGAGATCTCCCGAACACTGCTTGGGAACGAAGTTGAGGAGTCAAATCATGCTGTACCACACAGGAGGTCCAAATATTCTACTATTTCCTTGCTCTTTTACGTAACAGTAGCAGACATCAACATTGTACTTCACATGAAAGATGCAATTCCAAGGCAATTCACGCTCCTCTGTTTTTCATTCTAAATGCCTCACTAAGATTTCAAGCATGGATTTCACTTGTAGCAGCAGATGGTCCAAACCGAAAAACATTGTACTTTTCAAACCATTGAATTAAGGGGTAATAAAATTCATGTAACCTTCATTCAAAGCCACAGGCTTGTTCATCACGCCAGTATATCTAGCCCAAATAACCTTCTACTAGCCAGCAACCATCTACACCAAGCTACCATTATGAGCAAGTCCCATAATAGCCAACTGTCCTACTGAAAGAAAACTATCAATCTGTTTCCATAAATCAGAAACACTGTTGAACTCCAACCAAGCCACATTTCAAAATCTAGCTAATCACTTGCACTCTTTCCTTCAGATCACCTACCTTAACACCTCATAAAATTTATATCCGCTGCTTCACCCACAGGGCAATGCAAAATCCAGTCATGTGACAAAGCTTTCTTAGAGTTCACCTTCACCTAAATGAAAGATGCAATTGTAACTTGATAGTTTCAAAAGCAACCTGCCTTGATGCGGCCCCAAGATGAGAGTATCCAAGTAAATTTTTATGTACATAAACGATTCAGCCTAGATTCAATTTTCACCAAAAGAATATATACGTGTGTGATTCATGAGGACTGGGGGGGAAAACGTCAAGAAAAGACGGAAAAAAAAAAGGAAGGGAAAAAGTACAGTTGAGTTCGGTCATTTTTCAGTATGTGACTTCCCTAAAGTTTCCCACAATAGTGTGTTTGATGCTGACCAAAATAGCATGCTTTTGCTATAGTCAAACTTCTTGCTACATATTAGCACTCCTCTTTCTTTTGTAGTTTAGTCATTTTGAATGAGCTGCTCAAAAGAACCTCACCGATGGTTAGGACATGAAGATTTGTGTTTTTACAACTCAACCAAAATCAAGGTATGATATCCTCAAAAGTACAAATAAGTAGCTCATGCACCAGTACTTAATTGTTCTTGGTCAAACTCCAGAGATTATAGGCATTTATGTGTGTATGACTGTACGTGCATGTTCATAGCCTGTTAACTACACCACTCAAAGGGAAGTTAACAAAGATACAAATAAACAAATATACTCCCTCTGTCCCAAAATTATTGTCTTGCTTTCCTTTTTTGTCCATCCCAAAAAACTGTCTTATTTGAAAGTGTCCTTTTTGGAACATAACTTTTACCATTTTACCCTTACTTTTTCATCCTATTTTTATTATGGGTTACATGCACATGGACTTTAAAGTGAACTACACACCTTACCAATATATTTAATCAAGTTAATTGTTTTTTCTTAATTTGTGTGCCGAGGACAATAATTGTGGGATGAAGGGAGTATATATATTTTCTATCTCTATAACAATGGTAGATAAGTTCACTTCCCTTGCTCAACATAAACATTTGAGTGTGCAAAACCCAAAATCACCTCTGTTACATGATCAGCAAGCTGAAGCTAAACTATCATCGGCATCAAGCATAACCCAGCTCCTCCCATCCACTCCATGGTATCCCCAATCAAAGGACTGCCTTCCATTTTATCCACTGAAGTACTGAGCTCTTCAGTCATGAAGATTTCATCAGGGTAAGAATTTTTCCACTACTGGGAAGTATGATGGCGCAATTTTTCAAATCCAAATTCTCATTTGAGAAGCTGTCCCAGTTGTTGGTGTAAATGTGGAAGCCAAATGATTCAAACGAACCATTTGTTGGATCATGAACTGTATGGTTGGATGTGAATTGTGGAGTTGAATTGCCAAGGAAAAACACTGAAGCTTGTCACTGGATTTGGAGTTAATTAAATTAAGGGCTGTTTGAAAGAGAGTTCAAGGGTAATTGACAAATCGATTGTATTTTTGGTTCTTCAACTCCATTGTGAAACTTAACTTGTTTCACCCGCACCAAAAAAAGTATTTAAGCAGTTCATATCCACCCTTGGCACAGCTTCGCTTCACCATATTCGTAGATAGACATACAACCGTTATAATGCTTCATATATACCTACATTCCTCTCAATTCTCGCCAGATTCTTTAGCACTACTGTCGAATAGAGTTAGAACAACCTGGTTGCATAACGTAGAAAAAGTAGTAGAGGGAAAAATTCAAAGATGAAATGCAATAACATTAATGCACTGTTCTACTCTTAACATTCACGTCGATGCATAATATAAACAAAACAAATATTAGTTAAATCAACAGTTACGCGGGTATTTACATTCACCAAAAATAAACCAGCAAAAAGAAAGTTGGGGCTTGATAATAATTCAAATCCAAATACAAGTATAATAGATTCAATTTTTCAATCACGTAAACCAACAAAATAGCCAATTCCTATTTGGTTTTTTTTTTTTCAAAATTTCTGTGGGATTGAGTTATTACCAGGTGGAGAATCCGAGGCTGGGAACGGGAGGAATGACCTTGTTTGCCGATACTAATACGAGTAATCCGTAGTGGGAATTGGAGAGAAGACGACGACGATGACGTCGACAGCTTCGAGGAAGAAGTTGACGATGAAGCTAAGGCCGTCGTTCGGCTAGTTGTACCCAGCGAGTGGCATGTTGCCGCCGTTACAGAAATCGCCATTTGATGATTTGAGAGAGAGAGAGAGAGCGAGAGAGATTAGATAATACAAGTAGCGCCAACCTCGCGTTGAACAAATTAGCCAATTAGGGCTAACTTCACCGTTAGTCCCTATACTTTTCATCGCGTTGAACAGTATATCCTTGCATCGCAATGAACAAATTTTAAATATTTAATTAATAAATCTATCTATATTATAAAATAGGTAAATTTATTAGAGCTATTCAGAGGCTGAGATTAAATTTTCTTAAATCATTTAACGGTTGAGATTCACTATCACATTTACGTGTATGAGTAGTTATCCATTTTTAGCTCCCTATTTTTCATATTTTTTCTCTCCCTATTACAAGTCATCCTCTACAATTAATATTATGAGCAGTCACTTTTTTTTCTTCTCCTTATGTTTTATCTTCACATTACAAAGTCATACCCTGTGATTAACCTTTTGAACAATCACCCCTTATAAAACACCAATCCCTCAACTATCACTGGAAGCAATATATCTCTTAACTGTAACATTTTTTTTAAATCGCATCTTCTATTTAGGTGTTGTCATTTCAATTGACGAAATCAGATATATTGGCATCGTGTCATAGGCACAGACATAAAAATCTAGTATGTTATATAGAGAAGAATATACATCTCAATTAATATTTATACTACTTAAAATCTTAAATTTTAATAACAAAAAATACTAATTATTATTAAACTCTATAAAATTATGAACGAAAAAATGACTTAAACAGTTCATAAAATATTAGATTAAATGATATTAATTATACTGATATAATTTGTTCCATTCGTTATGTTTTTTCTTTATTTTTTAATTTGGTTTATTATCTTCATTTATTTGTGTATAATTTAATTAAAAGAGATATATGTACGTACGCTTAACGCACGAGTATAAAACTAGTTATCAGTAATGTTTCACCGGTGTTGATGGAACAATATATAAATGACTCATTTATACATCTCAATTAATATTTATACTACTTAAAATTTTAAATTTTAATAACAAAACATATTAAGTATTAAACTCTATAAAATTATGAACGAAAAAATGACTTAAACAATTCATAAAATATTGGATTAAATGATATTAATTATACTGATATAATTTTTTCCATTCATTATGTTTTTTAATTTATTTTTTAATTTTGTTTATTATCTTCATTTATTTGTGTATAATTTAATTAAAAGAGATATATGTACGTACGTTTTACGCACGAGTGTAAAACTAGTTATCAGTAATGTTTCACCAGTGTTGGTGGAACAATATATAAATGAATCATTTATATACTATTTTTGGTATTCTACCACTCATTTATATATTTTTCGAGGTGGAACTTTGTAGAAATGTTAGGTCAATATTGACCCAACATTGTACTATTTGTTTCACCAACCAAGATCGAACGTTTAGCAAAATGTTTCTCTGATGGTGATCGAACATTTTACGACGAGGATTCCATTTTTTTAAGGTCTACATTTTTTTAAGCATAAAATGATAAAAAAGATATATATCACTTCTGTCACATTGGATTGTTTTTGCTGCATATTTGATTTTCAACCCAATATTGAAGGATTTGGGAAGAAGGTTAGGGTTTTTAGGTTGGATGTGTCTCAAACAAATATGCAAATGACATTGAAGTTGTGTAGGGAAGAAGAGAGTTTATTTGTTTGTCCTTCTTTTTTTTTGGGTTCGCGGGGGGTATCTAGTTAGAGGATTTGGATTTGAAGAAAAACACGAGGGGGGTTTGCTGATAAGTTTGAAGGGTAATTGAGTTTTTTTGGTTGGGAGCATTTTTTTCATTAAAAAACATAAAGGGGTACACTTAGAGAATGTGGGGGGTCCAAATAGCACTCCTCTTCGGAATTGGGTGGGGGTGATCCATGAGAGATTAACATCTATTACTAATTACTAAAACAATAAAACATTGGCACTCGTGACAACTTTTTGTTAAATAGCTATCACGTAAAATGAGATTTTTTTTTTTGTCATTGTCAAATAATGCTTACTTTAAAACTGAATTTATCTTATTTAATTTATATAAGTTATTAACGGGCCAAATCTTCCTCTATTAATCTCTTAATATATATATATATATATATATATATATATATATATATATATATATATATATATATATATATATATTATAACTTACTACTAACAGAAGCTACTGCTGCCGCTTATTGACTTTCTGTTAAAATGATCAATTTCAACGAAAAATACTAATTAATCTATATCTATTAATTATTAATTACTTCATTTTTTAAGTTCTGAGAAAATTTCTACGCAAATCTTTCAATTACCTATTCATATAACCAATTTCAATATTTACCTTATTTTAGTTTTGTTCAAAGTATTCGAATTAATTTTTTTAAAATTATTTGTAATAAGTTAAAAAAATCATCAAATAATAAATAACTTTTACAAAAAATAATAATATTAAAACCGTGCATCAACGGGTACTAAGGCTACTAGCTAGTCTATTAATTATTACTAAAGGGCCCGTTTGGTAGCCATACTAGGATAAACGTTATTATTAATCCTGGTACTATTAGCGTCCTCACTATTATACACCAGGATTAATAATCTTGTTTCAAATAATAACATGATGTTTGGTAGCATCAGGATTAGATGTTCTAATCATATCCTGATGTTTGGTAGCACTAGGATATGAGTTAGTATTATTAATTTTTTCCAACATTAACCCTTATATGATCATCAAACGATTCATAAATTGAATATTTTTCAAAATTATTAGAAGTATAATTTGAAAAAATATGAACAATTAGGATAGAAAAATTTAAAATCTAATTATTTATTTTTTGTTTCTTAACTTGATATCTCCCTTTTAAAGGCAAAAAAAAAAAAATTGGGCTACTCATCCCACATAATTTCAACCACCCAGCCATAAAAATTAATAAAAAATTTAAACCCGCTTGCCCTAGAATCTCAACAAAGCAATTGGAAAATATGTTTTCACAATAACATGCTATTACAAAATAATCTAAAATGCCTCCCATAAAATACTAACAACGCAACTGTAATCTTATATATAAAAAACCAGTATAATATTAAGTATCAATAACCTTCAATCCAAAAACCACCACCAACATAATCAAGTGGAATCAACATACATAATCCTAGAAAAAAACCAATATAATCCAAAAAAAAAATGACACCAACCTAAGCGTTACATGGGTGGGGTTGAAATCTAGTTACTATTGTTTTTAAGAATCAACTTCACCATCTCCATGCGAGTTTCATCACTTTTAAAGCCACGAAAGACATCAAGTAGGTGAGGCTTCAAAGCCAATTGATATGCTACGGCAACACGTTCTGTAAGAGGCAATCGAAGAGGTTCAAGTAGATCATCAAGTTGCTCCCTCTTATTACTTTGGTCTTTTTCATACCGAAATGACCAACCATTGCTTGTAATGAATCTGCAACTCGTTCCATTGCTTTTGAACCATTCTCCAGATTTTTGTTTAATTCCTTACCTATTTCTTCATTCATCCTTTTACGCTTCCTAGGCTCTGGTCCAGATTTTTTGGGTAACTTATTTTGAGTAACACATACTGAAGCGTCTATGTCCTCGAGTCCCACTTCAGGAGCATCTAAATCATGAACATCAGTAGTAGTTTGTTGTATGTTATTTGCAGCATCATTAGGAGTCTCAAGAACTCTCCACGCCTCTATCGTTGTCCCATAATTTGCACCAATCGTAGAACAGAAGGACTTCATTCTAAGTGTTCGACACTTTTATCTCTATGAACATTAAAAAAGAATTAATTAGACATATATTTGTTATGTGAATTTGTTAGTTGTAACAAAGTATAATACCTTTATATAGTGATTCCAGACTTCATCTTCATCATTCGTTACCATGTTGTGATTGCTGCTCCAACCAAATCCCGAGAGACCCACCATTGATGATATAAGACCATGATATTTTTTCCAATCTTTTACTTTGGACTCGATGTGTGGGTATGCTTTTAAATCCACACCTGGAATTTTTTTTTTATATATCCACTTCAAGTTGCTTAAGATAACCAGTCTTGAAATTTCCATCTTGCTTCCAAGTATGATTGTTTATATCTAAAAAACAATTCATCAACACTTGTTCCTCCCTCGCACCATATCCTCCCGGTTCCTTTCTCGAGGTATCATCATTGACTTGTTACGTGGAGGTGCCATAACTATTGAAATATAAACAAACCACATAAGTAATAAAATCAAATCTCAAGTTTATGGACACATGGCACATTGAGATGTCATATAATAACAGTGTTATTATATCACGTTCATCAATACTATCAAGTTTAAATGAAGTTTCATATTAACACTTCAAAACAAATACATGTCTGGAAAAAAAGAAATGTTTGTAATAAATTAAAATTCAATATGAAACTCAAAATATAGCAAAATTCCAATACAAGACAAATACGACATAGGAATAGTGTCGCTCGTTTGCCTCTCCAAGCATCGTACATCTCATGGGCTAATGTGTCCTCCAAGTCGCCTATTCATCCGACGTGTCAACTGAATCAATTTCCCCAATCCCACATCGGGTAGATGTGGGACTTGTGTTTGATTTATAAGGTAGTCATGCTACTACGGGCACCAATATCATCCACGGACTTGGTCGGCTGTGGTGGGCCCGATGACCCAAGGTGCCGCGTGCTCAGCTGGCCGTGTGGCTGTGTGGGGCTACACGTAATGACCGGCTCTGGGCCTGGGTCGTTACAAATGGTATCGAGCGGGTCCCTACGAAATGTAGGAACAAAGTGTCGGGCCAAAGTGCTATTGACCTAAGGTGGGAGCCACCTCTGATCCCCGTATGAGCCACCTCTTGAATCCCCGCAGACGCCTCGATTTATTCGACCTTGACGATTCGCCAAAGATTTGAGTGGGAGATTGTAATACCCCAATCCCACATCTGGGAGATGTGAGACTTGTGTTTGATTTATAAGGTAGTCATGCTACTACATCAAGGGCAACCAACATCATCCATGAACTTTGGGTCCGCTTGTCCGGGCCCATGACCCAAGCGTGCCGCGTGCTCGATAATGGCCAGCCTGGCTACACGTAGCGGACCTGCTCTGCTCTGGCTCTGGTCGTTACACTAATCAACAAACTCAACTTCTTCACCATTATCACCATTATTAGCATCTCCATTAACTTCATTGGTGGCATTGTCATTTTGGTCGAAAGGTAACCTCCAATGGATCAATGTCCATCTCTCTGGCGAATGAGATTGTATAAAATACAACATGCCATGACTATTCTACCATGGGTCCAGATAGTAGTAAGAAGGACTCCTAAGTATACCCCATGCATCTTAAGTACGCCAAAACATCTCTATAACGTTACGTGCTTGTGCATGCTTCATGTTAAAATACTCCTCCTGACTTTCTCGAGGTTCTCCATTGCGAAATGTGCCTAAGTGGTATCGTCTGGGACCGATAGGATGCTAGAAAACCCTGGCCCATTGCATATCCCGTGCATCAACCGTAATATTGGCCCGACACATAATTTTATTTAGTTACTTTCTATGTTATAAAAAGTTGATTAATTCAACAAAATAAACCTATACAATTATTTTACCGTGAGGGATCCTCAATCCATTTGGCCTCGGTAACAAGATCACGTAACACTCTACCATCTCCGCCGAACCTTCCCATCCTGGTCAATACGAATATAAAATTCATATTCTTATCACATACTCCTAACACATTCATGGCTATTTCCCTTTTGAGATCTATATCCGAGCTTTGCTTCCTCGCCACAGTTCGGCCTAATGTACGCACTGCTTAACGCATTCCAAGCAACCCTACACATAAATAAAAAATACGTGTGTATACATATATGAATTCCAAAGTAACAACTAAAATATATGCATATTAGTTTAATTTATTTTACTCAAAATGGTTCCACCTTGAATCGTTGGAGTTCGAGGTTCGTGTTCAGGTTTACGAACAATTGCGACCAAGCATCACAACCGCATTGAGGATCTCGTTGAAGTAGTTACTAATAGTTTGTCCTGATCTCCTCATGTTATATGCTATGATTCTATTTTTTTGTGATGCTAAGAATGGCTAAAAATGTAGCTACTTTCTCTTCTATTGATACATACCTAGAGTCGATATCCCTTTATCCCTAAGCATATCACAAAGGAGGATGAATGTGCCTTATTCATTCAAGTTGTTGATGCAAGACGCTTTCACATTCTGTAAACCAACCTATTAATTTCTTCAACTTGCCTCGAATTGAAAGAACGTGATGCCACGTATTCTCGATATGGGGACGATGTTACGCTAATGTTGAATGTTGCAACAATGACAAGAATAATGTGAACTCGAAAGTGTTTCACGTAAAATAGCAGCTAAGAATTGTTTTAAGATTTAAAATAAACCAGCACTTAGGAAGACGTAAAATCACACAAAAAACAATCTACAAGAATCAATCTTGTAGATCAAGCCTCAAGGCCACACAACTTATATTAAAATCAAACCTGCTTTTGAACCTTAACAAGCTTAACACAAAAATCTCACAAGATATAGAATCTTGAGATCACAAAACCCACATAAACTACTAGAACAAACGTGGGAAGAAAGACTAAGAACACCTACCAAAACAACAAAACAAGTCGAAGCAAAAATGAAACACAAGGTCCTCAAAAAAGAACAAGATGCAAGGTTTCGGTAAAGGTGAGATTGATCTCTTCTCTCTCAAGCTCGACACAAAGACTTCTAATTCTCTTGCACAATGCTTTCTCGAATTCTGTGAAGCTCTTGGCACACTAGTCGCTGCACAACTTTTATTTTCTTTCTTTCTTCTTCTCTGTACCAAGCCTTTCAGATCAGACTCTCAAGTGTCTTTCCAAATCGACTTCACATCTTTTATAGGCTGCAAGACTTGTCAACCAAGACTCCAAGAATCCTCGCAACAACACCAAGACACCAAAAACTACTAGGAAAGAGATTAAACGTAAAAATTATACAAGATTTTGTTTCCTAATTAGACTATAATACTTGGAATAACTAATATATTTGCAAAGATCTAGATACCAAAAATATGTTTCCTAAATCTTTAAAATCTTTTAAAAGATTTAGTTACCAAACATGTATAACTAAATCTCCAAAATCTTTTAAAAGATTTTCCTAAAGATTTTCCTATCAAAAAACACACCAATCTACCAAAAATAATCTAAACAAAATCTAACTCCTAAAATAAACATTGACTAAATTAAAATCCTTCTTTGACCAAGAAAGGTGAAAACAAGATAAAATAGGTCATGCCTATTTTACCCTTACAATCTCCCTTTGTTGAACCTTTCTGGTCAAATCAAAATACAAGTGTTTATTCAACACCAATCAAATCACCTAACCTGCATTGGTTAGAAAATCTCATCTCCCCCTGAATTTGTGCAAGGAGCACAAATCAGAAATCATCACAAGAAACACTTGATCACTCTCCCCCTATTTGACCGAAAAGGAAGAGGGATACACGCACTTTTAGGAACTCTCAAAAATCCAAGATTTTGAAAACACAATAAAGTGTTCACCAAGATTTGATCACACCACTTAGCAAAAACGAGCACATCATATCCAAATTCAAAACCTCTTAGTTTCACACAAAAATTAGACAACCACTAAATATTTTTCAACATGAAGATTTTTGAAATTGATTTGCACAGTTTATATTAGGACAAAATTTCACCAAGCTGATATCGATGCCAACAATGCATGTCCTAAAATGTTATGCCTAAAAACATGATGACTAAAAGCTAGGCAAAAAAAAAATAATTAAAAAAAATGCAATCACACACAAGTGATAAAGACTAGATCAAAGGATGTAGTTCCTAATGTTGCTGCATTGGGAGATGCATTCGCCAAAATTGTGATTTTATTTTCAATTTTGCTCCTTTTTTTTTTTCAACAAGATTTCTCTCCCAAGATCATAAAATTTTTCACAACCAAAATCCATAGGTACTTTATTTCCCTAGGAATATAGCTTTACTTTATTTCAAGCTATAAAAACATGCCACTTGGAACCTTTCACACTATTTACCAAGGGAAGCATTTTTGCATTTGATCAACCCATGAAATCCGAGGATTCATAGTCCCAAAAGAAAGGTGCCACAACCTTGTTCATAGGTAGCTCTTTTCCTTTAGGTAGCTTTCACACTTTTTCAATTAAAGGGAGTCAATTTACTCAAGATCAACCCATGAGAACCTAAGTTCCATAGTACCCATGAAATCCGAGGATTCATAGTCCCAAAAGAAAGGTGCCACAACCTTGTTCATAGGTAGCTCTTTTCCTTTAGGTAGCTTTCACACTTTTTCAATTAAAGGGAGTCAATTTACTCAAGATCAACCCATGAGAACCTAAGTTCCATAGTACCTTGACAAATTGCAAGGCATCCCAAAAATTTCAAAAGGTAGCTCTTTCCTTTGTGGACTTTAAACATACTCAAGAACTGGGAGAGAGATAGGAGAATCATAACAATGAAATCACAACAGATTTTGAATGAAATTCCCAAGCAACCACAAGAGACACATACATGTGAGTCAATTGATCTAGAGTGCCCTCTAAAGACAAAATGCAATCATGTTTTTTTTTTTTTTTTTTAATAATAAACTAAGTGAAAAATCATATGGCACACAAAACACAAGAGATTTCCAAAGATTGAAAAATCTCTAAAAACAAGACACTTGACAATTATATCGAAGAAGATGATTTTCGGTCCCAACATGTTCAATGCAAACAATTTACATAATCAACCAAGTCTCTCTAAAAAATGGTGTCTTATATTAATGTGATTAGTTCGAGAATAATGAACTGGATTTTTGTGCTAAGAAAATGCATAGGTGTTATCAAAAACAAGGTTAACACATCAATGTGAACACATAATCTTTGATCATTTGAAGCATCCATAAAGATTTAAGGCTTCTCTCAAAAATATTTTGATAAGCATGCAAATTTTGAGATTCAACCTTACTTCTTCTCCTTGTGTATATCCCATCATGAATATCACCTATCACTTGAGAGATTGGATGGTTTTTCCGAATACGGCTAGGAATATCATGGCTGCAACCATTCAAATTTGATCGATTTTCTGAATGACCTGATTCGAAAGTTCAGACTGTTTCGAATCTACCAAGTTGTCCAATGTTGCTCCCATTGTTGCAACATCGGGTGAAACATTGGGTGAAACATTGTGAATAACATTGGCTGAACTTTCGAATATGCAGGCTCTCTCGATCATATGCAGATTTACTGTTTCGATGCTTTGGTTCTCGAACATTTTGGAGGAGATTCATCATAGGACGGCTTAGAACTGTGACATATATCAAAGGGTTCACAATATTTGGACTTGCCTTTGTCATTACTACCCTTAGGAACCCACATCTGTTTAAAAACTTTGGGTTGGAGATTTTGAAAATTTCGATTTGTCTTTGAATGAGGCTTCCAATGTCCGCCAATGTTGCAACATTGGCTGGCGCATTGGCTGCTTCATACGGTTCTGCCAATGAGCTTTTTCAAAGAAATCTTGCCTCATTCCATTCTCATACATGGCCTTTTCGAAAAACAAAAGGGTTGTATGTGACTGTGCTTATGGCGTAAGTGACAAACAAAATTTTTCTTTCTTGTTCTCGGTTTTTCAAAGAAGGCGCTTTTGAAAATTGTGTGTGGGATGTTTTGGTTCAAGAGGCATACCTTCACCTTCTTTCACAAACATCTTGGGCATGAATCCAATACCGACTTACTGCAATTATCGAATTCAACATCTCATCCATTTTTGTTGGCTTGAGTTCCATTTAGCCATGGTTTCATTGGCTTGAATGAGCTGCGCTCTTTAAACCTTCAATCTCCACATCCTTCTTGGTCAACAAACTCTCCATCCTTGTAATACACTCCTTCTGTTCTTCATTAGCTTTCTTTAACAAGTCATTTGCCTTTTTAAGCAACTTAACTTGACAAACTCTCTTTTCCCAATCATTGTACAACTCCTTATATGCATCCATCAAATCTGATTCTGATTCTGCACCATCTTTAGAGACAGAAGAGTTAACGCAACAAAAGTCATTGTATAAACCTTTCTTCTTCAAAGTATTAGGACAAACAAAATTATCAAATTGAGAATCCATCATTGCTACTAACAGAATCTACTCTTAGCGATGTCAAGAGGAGGCTCTGATACCAATTGAAAGAACGTGATGCCACGCATTCTCGATATGGGGCGATGTTACAATGTTGCAAAGGAATGTTGCAACAATGACAAGAACAATGTGAACTGAAAGTGTTTCACAGAAAATAGCAGCGGAAGAATTGTTTTAAGATTTAAAATAAACCAGACTTAGGAAGACAGAAAATCACACAAAAACAATCTACAAGAATCAATCTTGTAGATCAAGCCTCAAGGCCACACAACTTATATTAAAATCAAAACTGTTTTTGAACCTTAACAGTTAACACAAAAATCTCACAAGATATAGAATCTTGGAGATCACAAAACCCACATAAACTACTAGAACAAACGTGGGAAGAAAGACTAAGAACAGCTACCAAAACAACAAAACAAGCTGAAGCACAAAAACAGAACTTCAGGAAACACAAGGCCGTGTTCCTGAAGTTTCAAACAGCAACAGCAACACCAGGATGCAGAAAGGTCTTCGTGTATGAGATGTTGATCTCTTCTCTCAAGCTCGACACACAAGACTTCTAATTCTCTTGCACAATGCTTTTCTCGAATTTATCAGAAGCTCTTGGCACACTAGTCGCATTAACTTTTATTTTCTTCTTCTTATTCTGCCTCGTGTACCAAGCTCAGATCTCTGTGTCTTTCCAGCCTCGACTTCACATCTTTTTATAGGCTGCAAGACTTGTCAACCAAGACTCCAAGAATCCTGCAACAACACGGCAAGACACCAAAAACTACTAGGAAAGAGATTAAACAGAAAATTATACAAGATTTTGTTTCCTAATTAGACTATAATACTTGGAATAACTAATATATTTGCAAAGATCTAGATACCAAAAATATGTTTCCTAAATCTTTAAAATCTTTTAAAAGATTTAGTTACCAAACATGTATAACTAAATCTCCAAAATCTTTTAAAAGATTTTCCTAAAGATTTTCCTATCAAAAAACACACCAATCTACCAAAAATAATCTAAACAAAATCTAACTCCTAAAATAAACATTGACTAAATTAAAATCTTTCTTTGACCAAGAAAGGTGAAAACAAGATAAAATAGGTCATGCCTATTTTACCCTTACAGGAATCTTATCAAACATTGTATATAAACGCTTGTCATCATTTTTGAAAAATCCATTTTCATTCGCGTAGGTAACAGTGATAGTCATCATGTTGTAGAAGGCATGTACAGTTACCAAAACAGCATGCATTGCAAGAAAAGCTGTTATCTCTCCCTCATGATTTGGTGAATCCATTTCAAGATCTTCATCATGATTTGGTGAATCCATTTCTATACAACACATAAACTAATTAAAATTAACTACTAAGCATACAATAAAAAATGTGAACTTCAATCAACACATTACATGAACTTGAGTTTGCATTATAATATAGAAAGTAACTAAAACCAAAGTATATATGACCATGTTCTTGTGTATTGGATTTTGAATGTCACTGTGTCCAGCACCACGTGTCTATGTTGACACTCAACACTCAACACCATAGGACCACTCTCAAAGTCCTGTCAGTATCATAACTCAAGTTTATGATGTAGCGGTAAGGTAAATAAGAGTAACGATAACTATCAAGCTATTGAGGTCGCGCACGACTACCAGCGTTGATCTTCCAAACCTTATTGAGGTTCACAAACCTACCACGATTTGAGCATCAATTCGCGTTGATTCAATGAATATCGGAATTGGGAAAAAAAATGTATTATTCATAAAACGGCAAAAACTGCCTCTCAAACAACCCTAAAAGTGTTTAAATATGCTCAAAACCCTAAAAAGCAATAAATTGTCGAAATTACAAAAAAACCCGAAACTAATAAAAAAAACTTCAATAGCCCGTAACCCTATTTAATTGACGTTTTTTGGCCTTAAAAATAGTTAGTAACCGAGCTTTGCTCAACTGATTTTGTCAGTCTTTCCGAGAGCTTCGATTTGATATGCGGCGGGCCCCGTAACTCCACCCGAGTCAAAAGTTATGCCCTTTTTCGCGCACCCGGTCCAAACGGTCGAGATAATCAAGTGCGAGACTGCCTGCATCAGTTTATCACCTGAATTAGCCTATATAAATGATTTCTTATAGAATGATCTTCTTTCAGATGAAAGAGAGAAAATTTTGACCCTGTACGCTTGCATTTTAGTTTATGTTTAATCTGTTCACAAATCTCATTCTACTAGTACAAGGTTGAAAGAAATTATGTCACCACTACTAAACTATCCAGTAATAGATATTGCAAAAAAGGGGTGAGGACTCAATGATATAGCCCTCCGTTTAGCAAAAGAACCATGTTTTCAAATTAAGCTTATTAAGTGAATTTGTTTTTCTTGTACCGTAGGAATACGGATTTGTAACAGGCATTGGACACTTATCCTACAGCATATACATCTGATAGTGAAGGTGAATATGAACATATGAGACGCTGCAAAAAAAGTGTTTGACTTCACCATCTAGTTTTCTTTATGGGAAGGAAAAAAGACATCTAAAAATTTGGATGCTTGAGATATATCTGAAAGATAAGCTTCAACTGTGTTTTTCTCATGATCTCTTCTTTTTATGCCTATTAAGCATCTTCAATAGAATATGACTAAGATTTGCAAGGTTCTTGGATTGATACTAGAGAGCATAGTTCCTTCCTGCTTGAGCATTACATGCCAAAACATGCAAAGAGTACCTCAGTCCAAATGCTAACAACCCATCCCACATTGGTACAATAAATGCACTATATTACGAAGCTGAGAAATGCACCTTCTGAACTGTTGCATGCAACAACAACCTCTCTGGAATCTGAGACCTTAAATCAGTTTCGTAGTATTGCATCCACAAGAAAACCTTCATAGCGGGAGTGCTTCGTAGACTTCATATACTACATTTCTCTTGTGCCTACCTTATGAATTGCATAGCTGATTATCAGACGAACAAACTAAATTGCAAAAGTTGACCCAACAATCATACTAAACCTTACGCATTACAAATTAAATTTCTCTTCCTACTCCTATACACAAAGGGACATAAACTCCTCGACCCAATAATTCACAGAACTCTCCTTGTTTTAATAGTTTCCTCTTTCTTAGGGGGCGGAAATCACTTTCTTCAAGTGGTGCAACACCAGCTAAGATTAGATCATGTGCAATTTATCATAAATATAGTTCATCCCAAGTCCAATATTGTGCAATCAATTTTTGGGAACAAGTACGTGATTAGTCAGAAATGTGCTTCAACTACATTTTCAGTTATGGGGCCAAAAACAAGAATCAAGTTTACTGTCAGAACAAATGAAAAAGTAGCGGATATGAGCTGCAGTTTGTAAACTAATTCAGTAAGCTTTTTGCAGATACACTTGGACATTGAACTTTCTCAATATGGCCTAGACATAACTCAAGTGTGCTTCAACTATATGATTAAGATTTGCAAGGTTCTTGAATTGTCAGCACTTGTTGAGGTTGGACACTGTTATCCCTGAATATTGGTCAAAACATAGAACCATGGGCCTTATTGTAATTTTAATTTTATGTTAGCTTCATTGGCTCAGTTGAGTGGAATGGACTGACTCATCCGAGTTAATAGTTCAGAGAAATTGTTTTCGTCCATACATAGTTCACGGGAGGTTGTTGAAGTTTACCCATTTATCTATCATTTGTTAGAAATATGCAGGGAATTATCAATACAAACATTGAATAATGGAAGTAAAGAAACAAAGTAAATTTCTCTTGCTTTGAAGTTTGCAGAACTGGAGCAGGACTGGTGAAGCTTTGTTGAAGGTTACTAGTGTGCTCACCAAATACTACTAATGTTCAAGTGTGATGATGTATAGCAAGCTTGAAGGCTGCTGGTGCTTTGAGCTTGATCAACACAGCTGATGTAGTACCAAGTCTGTTGATGGAATACACGAGACCTTTGGAAAAATATACTAGTGTGCACGAGAGGTTGTTGGTTTAAATCTCCTAAAGAACCACAAAGGTTACTGGAGCAGAACGTAATTCTACTGGTTTGTGAAACTTCAATAATCTCATTCGCACCGGACTTGGGACTGTTTAGACTCAGTAAAGCCCCCATTGAGAAATTACTTCAAGTCTTCGAGTCGACAAAAACCAAGAACATGCTGGAGGTAAAAATTACTTCTCTTCTATTTCATGTTAGCAGGGCCATCTACATTCTTATCAAAAAACCAAGCAGAAAAACTGACCTTTGGCAAAGAAGACAAAACGGAAACGTGATGAAAATAGGAATTTTGGGAGAGAGGATAGATAAATTGGGATTGAATTAGGTTAAGAAGTTAAGCATGACATACAAACCCTTCTCTGCGCCTTCAGGCCAATGATCAAAATCAAGAAAAAACTAACTTTACCAACAAAAATCGTCCAAATCAGGCCAATTTATTGAATGAACAATGAAGAAATAACTGATAAAACTTAAATTTGAATTACAAAAATTGAACAAGCAAAATAAACAAACCCAAACTTAACAATAAGAAAACGGAATTGTAACAATGTAATTGTGATTCCCACTATGCACTATGAACCCTAATCTGATACATCAATCTTTCACTTACCCAAAAACAGAATTTATGGCAAAGTTATTCTTGACATTATTATGAACCCTAATATGATAATCCAAATGGAATGAGATTTATCCAATGGCAGAGAAGTAGAAGAAGATAGAGAGGATGAATTTACTAACCCAATCGAGATTCCCACCAACAATGGTCGTCTTCGAGTAGCAGTCGTCCTTCGCGCTGGAGAAGGATGAAGACGGGTTTATTACGCCGTCTGGAGTATATATGCGTGGGTATTTTTTGGGTATAAAAAAATAGTGTCGCGTCTTTTCTAATCCGGTCTATAATAATACCTTCCCACATCCAGGATAAATAAGAAGGAAAAAATCTGCTTATTTGGACCACTCCTCTTCTTAAGCCAAATGCTTAAAAACATACCAAACAGCCTTCTTAAGTATTATTAGTCCAATCCAACCTCTTATCTGGCTACCAAACGGGCCCAAAGAGTAATGCTAGGGAGACTCAATAGGTACTCAAAATTTTATACTTAATGACATGGCAGTTGATCATAGCATTAGCGAGTTCCACTTTTTTTACTTAATTTCTAACCTAATTTTATTTAATTTAAACCCAAATGGTAATATAAAAAAAAGTAATTAGTAAACTCAAAATAAATCAATAACCTAAAATTAACCCCAATCTGATCCAAAAGATTACCAAGTATGGAGAAATGGTTAACATGATTGATGCACTTATAAAATCATCCTCAAATTAACCAAAATAAATCACCCGGTCTGATTCAAAAGATTACCAAGTATGTAGATTGGTTAACATGATTGATGCACTTATAGAACTCTCAGCCGCCATTTATTAGGTGGAGCACTTGATAAAATAAGCTTTTCTTACGGAGTAGCAGATTTTAGCGATAATGGACAAGTAATCGATGGCCAAGTATCGGGTTTGGTTTCAAATTGATTATAACCTAATTGATTCGACTTGTTTTCATTGTTTGAAAATAAAGAATAAAAAAATTATGCAAAGATACCTTGAGATTCGTGGAATGGGATGACGTTGACGATGGTAGTTGCTGGCGCCAGAGAAGAAGAGGAATCGCCGCTCACCTCGACAGAAAGGTTTGGATGGAGACTGAGAGACTGAGAGAGAAAGACATGGGGCTTCGTGGAATGGTATCTCGTCAACGGAGAGATCTGCAGGCGTTAGAGAAGAAGACGAGATGCATCGTGTATGATGCCAAAGAAGAAGACTACGTACTAGGTTATTGATTTATTTTGAGTTTACTAATTACCCTTTTTTAATTTTACCATTTGGGTTAAAATTAAATAAAATTAGGTTAGAAATTAAGTAAAAAAGTGGAACTCACTAATGCCACGTCAGATGTTATGTTATTAAGTGTAAAATTTTGAGTTTACCCGTAAGTTTTGTTTCTCTTCATCTCTCCCTCTAAATTGTGATTTTTTTCGTCTCTGCTTTGCCAATTGTTTGTACCATGATGGTATCCCCAATCTATCTAGGTTTTACGATGTCAAGTTCTTTTTTGTTTTAATGTGTGCTTCTCTAAACCATGTACATTGAAGTGGCATAGGATTCAACGCTGGACAACCTTTGCTTCATGTATTGTGTGCCATAATACTTTTAATATGCTTCTCTGAAAATGATGCAAGATTGCCTAAAAGTAATTGACTGGATGTGCCTTGAAAGTGATTGTATAATTGTTGCAATAGTGGCTAAAAATAATCTTCATCACTGTTATTTTATTTTATTAAATTATATGCTTCTTTGAACCATGTACTTGAAATGAAGTGTTTTCAGATCTCCATTTTTTCGATTTAGTTGAATATTAAGGTAATTGTTCTCTCTCTGCCTTTTTTTTCTCGATTTATGCTACTGCCGACATTTTGTGGTTTTATTTAAATTATTGGGTATCAATTTAGTTCAATTGAGTGATTGTAATTTATTTTTCAATTCAATTAAGTTTTGTATGAACCCGATCTTAGATGAGAAATATTATTTGCAAAAATATAAATTAGTTTAGTTTAATTTTGTATGAACCTGATTTTAGATCGACAACATTTTCTTAGTCTATTCTGTTATGGATTATTTGGAATTGATACCTCAAGTCAATTACAAATTATTTTAAAGAATGACCTTTCAAGGAATATGTTTACTGCAAGTCATCACATCGTCTACATTTAGAATGTAGAAAGGGTTTTGATTTTCACAAATTATTGGAAACAAGATGTGGGCCAACTGCTTGGTAAACATGAAATTCATCATTCTTCCACCTATTAATTTATTTGCCTCATTGTACAATCTTTCTTACACCCTAACAATAATTGTTGCATGTCCCAAAAGCTTTAGGATCTAGTGGAAAGTGAAAGACTTTTTTTATGTAACTCGCTAACACAAGTCTTGACCTATCTTTCACTTTTCAATTTTGCTGCTTCGGTTTGCGAACCAAGCTTCTTTGATCTGCGTTTTCTTTTGATTTCTCATGCATTGCGGTTTCTTTTTTTTATTTTTTATTTTAGATGAGTAACATTATGGATTATGGGCTGAAAACACATTTTAGGCCAAACTAGTTGGTAAAAAGCGTTGAGAATACCAGTGCGAACAACTAGGTTATATCTATAACATGAAATTCATTTTAATCTTATCTAGAAAGTTTCTTATTCTCTTGCTAGATTTTCCTACCCATAGCCCATAGGTGTATTAATATTACTCTTTTTCATGACCTCTTAATCTGGGACAATGAATAGAAGTCATTTGGTCAGCCCGTGTCAAACCTGACCTTCACCATCAAAAAGATCCTCCTTGCTCCCGGACTTTGTTTTTTGTTTGATGAATTTGGAGAAAGTATACCTTTATTGGATACACAAGAACCATAATCTTTCAACGAAACCACTTTTATTTATAAGATGTCTCTCTCTCTCTCTCTCTCTCTCTCTTTCTCTCCCTTTCTCTCAAATTTGTGTTTTTCTTTAGGTTTCCTGTGCATTGCGAAATTTTTCTTCTTTCTCTAAAATATGTGTTTTGTGTGTGTGTGCGGATTCCTTTTGTTAGCTTTCTTTCGCATTGACAATTTGTATTAACCAACGAGCTCTAGCTCAACTAGTACTGTTTACTTCTCATAATGGAGATGTTGGGTGTTCAAGTCTCACTAGAGACACCTTGAACTTTACAACTCTCAGTAGAGAGGTCGGGTGTTCAAACCTCTTCAGAGGCATCGTTGTTGGTAAAGCCTTATCCAAAGGCCCTATTTAGCTACTCACTTATCTTAATTGAGAGATTGAGTGTTTAAGCCCTACCAGAGGCACCCTGGTACTTAATTACTCTCAACCGAGAGGTCGGGTGTTTAAAGCATAACCAGAGACACCATTTGTTCGAGCCACACCAAATGCATCATTCATATATATATATATATATATATATATATATATATATATATATATATATATATATATATAATTGTAGTCTTTCAAGGCATTGAAAAAAGAGACAATTTGTATTATTTATTGGATTCCTTTTGTTATTTGAATAGTGAAATGATTGAATCACGAAAATTGAATAACAAAGAGGGATGAATTTTTACTACTCGAAGGTTGAAAGGGTGTATTAAATCACGACCCTCCTCAATATCCTGAATTTGGAACTTCACATTCAAATAATCTGAAAACTTGGATGCATGAGAACCATTATTAATCATGTTCAGTATTGCTTCAGTAGTGAACGGTAGGGGTGTGCAAGATTTTTTCAGAACCGGACCGAACCAATCAAAACTGGACCGAACCAATACTTTGGTTTGGTCCTGAATCTGAATTTTCACAAAATCGGACATTTGGGTTGGTATCGGTTCTCGAACTAAAAAAACACGGAACCGGACCAAACAGACCCAATATGTTGTTTATTGATTTATTATATATATATATATATATATATATATATATATATATATTATTATATAAGTATATATATTATATAAATTAATTCCTAATACTTTCTTTGTTCTACTTTTTAGTTGGTACTTTTTTTTCCACCGGTTTGTTATTCTGAGTTTATGAGTTCGACAATTTTAATTGTTGAATATATTTTTATCGAATGTTTTTAAAATTTTTATGAAGTTTCAGTCTTAAAATTTTTATTATGTATTTGTATCAAACAATTAAAAAGTAAAAAATCATAGTATTGGTCTGATCCTGATTCTCATACATCTTTAATTGGTTCTGGACTGAACCAATGTTTTGGTTCTCATACATATTGAGTTGGTTCTGGTTCTAAATTTTTTGAGAGGTCTGGTTCTGGTTTTCTCTTTTTTCTAAAAATCTGGACTGAACCGGACTAAGCTCACCCTTAGTGAACGAACTTGGCTCTTGAGCAGTTATATATGCCCATGGAAAGTTCGAAAAGGAATTCCCAATTCGAAGTTTGATGGCTCACATGTCATTGCAACTTCGTTCTCCAATTTGAAACTCGCTAGCCAATTGCACTAATGTTTGGCATAATTTTGTGCTCCCCAATGCCCATTTCATTGACATAGCAATGCCTTGAACTTTGAAGCAAAGATGGAATCTTGGCATAGGAGGATAGGTAATTTCTACAGATTTATTTTATTTAGTCTAAAGTCTTAGCATGTCCTTTTATTTTCCCAAGTGGGTCTGGAAGTCGAACAACTTTTGGCCAAGGGATTCTACGTCAAAAACTAAGTCTGTGTTTGTTGATGTTTACAATTATGTGAACAAAACAAAGTTTGTAATTCTTACATTCAACACATATAATAGTTTTTCTCATTTTATGTGATCTTGGCACTCATTGTTTTATTAACGGACAGATCAAGATGCGGAAGCTGAGATAGAGGAAATAAATAGAGGTAATGGCAATGGCAATGCATTGCTCAAATGTCTACATTATATTAGCAGATCAATTTTTTGTAATGATATAGATCTGTATATTAAGTGAATGTTGAATGTTTTAATAGTTTTGTTTTGGTTACCAAATTCTGACATAAGCTTTGTGCTTGAAATGATAAGCCCACACTGAGGTAGGTACAAGCAAATGATGACCCAGCAAGAAAGAGTGCACCCATATTGCAAAAATGCATCAATTTTCAGTTGAGCAGTTGCCTATATGATGAATTTGGATTTTATGAGTTGTGATATGGTGGAAATGTCGTTAGTTTCTTTCTTTCTTTTTTTTTTTTTTTTTTTGGAAATTATGTCTTCATCTATTTTTTGGAAATTTTTGTTTGTTTTTTTAGGTTTGGAGTTTTTGTGCTTGGTATGACATATATATTAAATCGGAATATATTCAACATGGTTAGTCACATGAATGAGTAATGTGAGGGTTGCTATTTTTTTGTCACTACTTATAATATAAATTGATTAAGGTTAAATTTTTTTTTCACTCTAATCAAGTCCTTTTGTTATGTTGGACCGAAATCTTCAAGAAGACAATAGTTTTGATTTACTAACACTCTTAGTTGCCACTATAATCATCTTTCTCAAAAAATTACTGGTTGAATCATTAAAATTAATCTTTGAGAGAGAAAATAAAAAATCACAAATACATGATCTTAGAGAGAGAATGGTGAATTGACTTCGAAAAGAAAAATAGAACAAAATTATCACATTGTAGTTGCGCTAGTATCGCTTTATCAATGTCTTATTGAAAATTTACATTTATTTTTGTATCTTACGGTATTTTTACCTGTAATGACAATGCACATTTTCGACTAATAAATTTCAATCTCATTTATGCATTCAATCCAATATAGATAAAAATTAAGTTTGAAAACAAAACCTGATTCAAAATAGGGTATTAACATAGTTGGTAATATAGTAATATACGTATAATTAAGCAAACCTTCGTATAATTAAACAAACGATTTTTCCACGTACCTTGGTACTCGGTAGTTGGTCCTGATTCCTGAATCAGAAACTTAATCTCATCGGATCTATTTACTTGGTACTGAATCAGAAAGTCATTCTCATCTGATCAATATACTTCCAATAAATAAGGAAGCTTAAAACAAATTGCTTCTACATAATTTGGTACTGAATCAGAATATTGATGCCGGGTAATTCTTTTGATATTCTAATACATTGATCTCGGATCCTCATACATTGGTGATTTGGTTTACAAGTATATGAAGGAGTACAGTGGGACATACAAGTAAATCAAACATAATTTTCTAAAAAAGTGGAAAATCGGTAAATACACATAATGAAACACTCCGTATCGGGACTCACCATTGTTGAGTTTCAAACAACTGCATTACTAAACACAAATCACCCATCGCTGGTCAACGTGAAGGCCAAAAGAACAACTGTTAAGGCAAAGAAAATGGTTCCACCTGCAAACAACTGCATAGCCCTGTTCTTGTTCTTGCCACTCTGGCTCATTGGACTGCCCAACTCCACCTCTTCCAGGAGCTCCCTCACTTGCTCCAAGTCAGAATCTTTTGCAGCCTGGATAAGTCTACTCTGAATCTTCTCAAGCTTCTTTAGCCTTGTACGTCTGGACACGTCTTGGATCGGCCAGAAGTAACCTGTCATCTTCCACAAGAGAATGCCAACATAGATAGCCACAACACAATCTACAGTATAATGATGTCGTTCCCTTATTTCTCTTTGGGCACTGTGTATTACAAGCATCCAAATAAAAGCTGAGCTGAAACCTCCATAAGCTTCCTGCACAACAAAACCATGAAAGGCCAAATTAAGCAGGATGCATTTTCATTCAAAGTTTAGAAGTGGGGGCGTTGCAGAGATTCTGCATTTCCATAGCGCTTGCGATATATGATATATTTATGGTAAACGGCAAATAGTGTCCTAAGGGAACTTGTTAACCATCTATATATAGAAATATTTTGCATTGGGATCTCTCCCCAGTCCCCAATGCATTGGAAACAATTCCCCATGTATTGATGGGCATTTTCAATACAAAATATTTCTATAAATCAACTCCTTAACAAGTTTTATTTGCACAAGTAGTTTCCATTTGAAGGAGTCTGTTTTGGCCAAATAATAATTCGAAATGGTGTTTTCCTTTGCCAATAATCAGAATATTCTATTGTCGGGTTCTTACTTTGGCAAATTTTTAATTTGGCCTTTCATGGTTTAAAAGTGTCTGCTAGTAAGTTGTGCCATAGTGACATGAAGTAAATTATCTATCACACACGCAATGAATCAATGACAATAAGCTCTCTTGAAATAGGTCAATAAATAAGAAAACTCAAAATAATATTTTTAACATTGCTAGCCTTACAACTAATGCTACAACTTTCCTTACAATTAAGCTTTGAAGAAGGGCAAAGTTGTCTTTCTCCAAAACAACTTTGCTCTTTTTCAGGGATTTGTTGTAAGGAAAGTTGTAACATTAGTTGTGAGGATATCATTTTCCTAATATTTACATACCGTCCATGCCATAGCTGTCAGTACCGCAACAAGCATGTGACCACTATATAGGAGGTCATTGCAGCCACCGCTAGCTCTCTTTAGCAGTTGGTACCATGCAGATTCATTACTGGGAATAGGCCGCAAGAAATCAGCAAGGAAGCTCATGAAGCCCCAATCTGGTCGATAATCATTCATGTATCTTACACCATTATCTGGAAAAATACAAGACAACAGCTAAGTACAAGCTTCAGTGAAAGCAAAACTCGCTTAAAATAATCATACGACAGCTCTTTAGTACATGAAACATGTAGTGCATATGTTAAAATGAAAAACAATATATCGATCTAATATGTAAAATCATCACCTATTTCTGCACTGTTGTTGTGGATTGGTGGGTGTTCTATAGGAAGATTGAATTTCGACACCCTCAATTGGAAAATGCTTCTTATCTTTACCGATCGGCTCTAATCAAGAATAATATATATTAGTTTTGTGGTGTTTCACTTATTTTGGTGCAGAAGAACTCCCAGGATTAGCTGAGATCAGACTTTGCTTCAACATTTTTTGTGCATCAGAACTCCAGGATTTTCTGGGATCCGATTTTACTTCTATATTTGATGAAAGTGGGATCGTTATTTGACTTCTTTATGAGCTTCAGCAATGGGTTGCTACTTTGGAATTATGTAGCAAATAGAGGACTGGTTTAGGTCGATGTTTTTTCAAAGGAAGCCTTTTAACTCTCTTTTTCATTAGGCTTTTTGCCCACTTGCTCTGTTAGTGCACTTCTTGTCCACCTTGTACATTATTCTCTCTCTAGGATGAATGAAATTTTTTCTTGCACTAGTTACAGGTAATCCCTATAATTCCAACACCAAAAACTAAGTTAGATAATTTCTCTACAACCATTTATGATAAGAAATAATGAATCTTGGATGTGGACCATCAAAGTTTCAATATGCTGAATATATCTGTTTCATTTGTTCCATATTATAATTATTTAGCTCAACAACATTTTTCCACTATATAATCCTATAACCACCACAATGATGAAATTAGCTCAGGGGGTTCCCACACAATATAAAGTAGTATAGATGATGAAAACAGTAGAGAATGAATATGAAGGAGGACATACCATATACCATATCTTGATGAATGATCTGCTTTATAGCATAGGGGTCTGAAGCATAAGGGACATAATATTTCTGCGCCCAACGATGGGGATATGGAGGTACATCAAACCGACCAGACGCACACCAAGGCCGAGGTGATGGAAGAATTGTAGAAGCAAAACTTATGGCCCGCAGTAGCCTTCCAACAGCCATGGTGAACATGTACCTTGCACCTATTCCAAGACCAGGAGCTTCTATGGAGTCAAATAGCACAGAGAAAGCTAGCATTACAAACAGCATCAGATAATGGTGTAGCCCAATAATATGAGCTCTCAGTATCTCGACCATTACTTGAGGAAGTCTCTCATTTAATGACAACAGCAGCCACTGTCCGGTGTCAGGAAGAGGAGGGGTACCCCTGCCAAATGGAAGCCAATCAGATTTCCAGGTGCTCAGCTTTTAGTTAGAGAAACCTAAGGAGTTGGGGAGGATTATGGCAGTGCCTGAAAAAACTTGAACAGAATCAGTTCCCATTTCCTTCAACAAGAATATGTTTTGGAAAATGATTTCTAGAAATTTACTTCTCAAAAATGACAGTACTCTATCCTTGCTTGTTTGGTTAATGACAATATATCAAGAAGAATGATTTCTTGAAACTTCTCAAAAATGACTTAATTCTCGCTTGTTTGGTTAATCTCTGGAAATTGAGTCCTAAAAGTTTCTCTCTTTCTCTCTCTCTCTCTCTCTCTCATGAGTTTCTTGAAACTTCTCAAAAATGACTTAATTCTCGCTTGTTTGGTTAATCTCTGGAAATTGAGTCCTAAAAGTTTCTCTCTTTCTCTCTCTCTCTCATGAGTTCCCCCCCAACAATCAACTAACCACCTCAACTTCAGAAAGTTTGTTTTCTGCATGCTAAATCGTGACTGCATCTCCACCCCTCCATCATGTATGCATTCTCCAAAAACTAGAAACCCCCTAAGAGTAATTAGTTAATTATTGCAGTGCGTGGGCCATGCGTAGCAAACCGGGCTTTAATTGAGGCTTGGGGCGTTACACACATTCCTCTTTCCGCTCGAGTACTAAAGTTCATCATTCGTCAAAAAAAAAAAAAAGAAAAGAAATAAAGGTGGATTCATGGAAGGAATTATCATACATGTGTCTTGTATCCCAAAATGAGTAACAAGTGGTTAAATTCATTCTTAACCCACATCTAAACATGTAATCATTTGTTAACCATTCTTTAGCGAGGTCATCACCTCGGAGGTATGGGGTTGCTTGAGAATCTTGCCCCTAGTTTTTCTATGAAGTAATGCATTCATTAGTAGTTAAAATTCTATTAAAGCAAGCATGAACATCAATTATGACTGTAAAGAGTTTCAATCATTTCAAAATCTTATAAAACCGGTAACAAACTGAAGTGTATCTGGCATCTGTATCACTGTGGTCGCACCCGATCGATCCCCTTCGTAGCTAGAGGATGTCTTGCAGTTCCCCTTTATTAGCCCCTAATCCAGTATTACTTTGATCACTTGTAACATCCCACCCACCCTAACTGCTTTCAATTGTTAAATCATATGGACCACAAAATAACAAGCAATGTGCTCCAAAAATACAGAAACTTAAACACTTCTGAAGTCACTGAAACAGCATCCATCCAGCTCTAATCTAATGAAGATATGCTATTCCAATTTTAACATCATCTTTGTAAGGTATGCAAGTCTATGTCATTAAGAAGGCATACTAGAAGTATATACTAGTCATATATCTTTCTTGCCAGTTAACCTGAAGTATGTTTTGTAATAACTTGGCTTAAGAGAAAAGAAAGGTAAGCATTATTGAGATAATCAATACAAGTCTGGGCCCACAAAAAGAAGGAAGTTCCAAAGCAATCCTTCTTATTAAATCACATAGCTAAACGTAAGCCAAAAGACTATCCAGGGAACCTATGAACATCCATCAACAGATCCAAATTCACCTACAGAAATAACCTTAGCAATAAAAGCATTCGAAAGAGAGTGGCACAATAAATCAGAAATACTAATTTAGTACAACGAAACTACATTTGATCACCCAACAAATCATCTTTCACCAAACTATTTATGCTTAAACTTCTTGTAAGTTGCTCTCACAGCCTATCGCTTTACCAGTCCACAGTCTCACAGCCCTATTGCTTTATCATGTTTCATATATCAAACCCACACAATTCCAACGGAAAAGACAGCTTACTTCCTAGTGCTTTATCATGTTTCTGGATGGATCCTTTAAATGCAAGATGGCTCCTAACCTATATTAGGAGGCTGCCTGCCAACTACATCAGATCGCAGCTCAATAATCTTCAACAATTAGAAGTGGACACACTAATTTTCTATTTATTTTTTATAGGTAAGTGTGACCCCTTGTTGGTATGGGGATTAGAACCAAAGGTCTTTGCCTGAGTGCCCTTGTCATCTCTTTCAACCCTTTGGGGTCTAAATTTACTTAACCAGATAGTTTGGAGATTACGACTACGGTAAGGTTTTTGAATGTATGCATTTTGGAACTCAGCACTAAACATTTTATGTCACATGAATCAACAGATTCTCTCTTACATTTACTTATATCCTGTTGATTCAAGTTTTGGCCAGTATCTGGAGAACAAACAAATTTTTAACTTCGATCATCGTGCTAAAGTCAATCAATTTTCTTTCCTGATTCTACAATAGATTCTTCAAAATATTTTCCTTTGGGTGCAGGAAGTTGGAATTGTATTACAGACTGTTACGTACAAGTTTTACCAAAAGATTACTGTACAATACTAGCATAGCAAGATATTTAGTCGTGCAATCTATGAACTCTTCAACCCATGAAACTTTTAAGACAACATGAGTGTTTCTGTCCCCATGGTCCCACCTAAGGGACAAGAAAGACCTAACCCTGAGCAAACCATAGGGGTTTACACTGCTTGAAAACCTAAGCTTTTTCCAAGCCTATCATTATCACAAGCTCAATCTACTATAACAAAGACCAATTAGATGAAATTTCTTTCTTTATGCAAGCAACTAACCTTATTACTAACAGTGCCAGATAAAGACCAGAACACACTCAATCAACCGATAACTCAAATGCCAGATCTTTCCTTTACTTAATTACACCACAAACAGTTCATATAAAAACCACACAAAATAGCTCCAAGCTCTTATTATAAATAGAAAACTACTCCATCCGTCCCATATTGAGAGGTTTATTCTCTCTTTTGAATGTTCCATTTTAAGAGACATTTTTCTGAAATCAAGCTTAGAAATTATCCAACTTTAACCCACATTTACTATAAGGTCTGGCAAACATGTAACCTCATGGCACACATTAAGGATCCACATTTAAAGATTTTATAAATGGGGATTGCTCTAGTGGTAGGAAAACTAAATGAAAAGCTTCCAAAATCAAGGATGTATGAAGTGTGCGCCCTTAGAGGAATTGTCACTATATGTCCTTCTTCGTTGTTAATGTAAGTCACTTCTTGATTACTAACTATGTCATAGAAGTTACTGCTCCCTCCGTCAAAATTGAAGAGGTACATATTCCTTTTTAGTCGGTCTAGAGTGAAGAAGTACATTTCCCTTTTAAGAAACTTATTCTTAACACCGCGACTTTATTACCCTATGAATGCATGGATGAGAATAAACTTGCCAAATTAATTAAAGCAAGTCAAAATGAAAGCTACACAATGATAATAAGGACATTTTTGGAAATTAATGAAATTTACGGTTCGCATTTTGATACTGTATTTGAAGATTGTTACCAATTACATATATATATATAGTAATTTTTCACGATTTTTTTTTAATTATGCACTAGAATGTAATGATAGAGATAGATACCAAGTAATTTTGGTAAAATCCAGACCTTATGCACTAGTAAATTTTGTCTTTATTAAAAGCACAAGTTACTATGGGATTCTGTCACAATCATACAAATGGTTTCCAAAGGCAAAAACATAAAGTGTGACTTTCCAAATTAGACATGGGGAAGTGTAGTAAATACTAGCAACAAACGTATCAATCTTTAGCTACAAATCTAACAATCTTTAGCTACAAATCTAACAACCAGCTCACAAGTCACAATATCAAATTAAGAATCAATCTATTAGCTAGAAAACAAACAAATTAAATACGTGTATATTACCTGTGCCAATCGAGGCCGAGGACTGCGGTGACGGAGCGAACAGAGACCATCTCAAATAGGAGAGCGGAGAGCATGAAAAGGATGGCAGCAATGAATACTAGTGCGGATCGGAGCTCGGTGGACCAGTGCTTGTAAAAGGGGATTCGAACGATGGCTATCAGAGCTAGTACAATCCATAGTACTGGCTGAAGCCACGCGTGCCACGTCGGCGATATGTGACGGAGATAATCTACTCCAACGTATGCAGTAGCTGCCAAACCGAGGCCGCCGCCTCTGTTTTTGAAGATCGCCTGAGGCCACGACTGGGGCGGTGGTGGCGGCGACGAGGTCATAGTGAAGTTAGTAAATGAAGCATTCCCGGATATGGAAAGCAGTAGCAAGTAAAGGATCTTAGCTCAGTTGTGTCAAAAGTGGGAAGTCGTTGCTTTCTGTTTTTATCTTACGTGGTTTACATTCTCCATTAATATTACATGAACTTTAATTTTAATATTTAAGGGTTCTGTTTCTTAATTTAATTTGTGCTGGTCTCATGATCGGATGAAGAACTTATTTTGTAGTGCGAAACCTTAATCTCTTAGAATTTAACTCACAAATTATTTCAGTTGAGTTTTCTTTGATGAGGTTCGTTTTTCATGCCATCTATATCGTCCGACAATACTTTTAAGAATTAATCTTAAACGTTTAGGTCTGAGAATAACTTAAGAAATCAAAAAAGAAAATAAAAAATTACAACAACTCCACAGCTACTCTTCTTAATCTAGCAACCCAACACATGATGAGCTTCATTAATTACTTCGCTAACCATATTTTTGGTAGGTCGCAAGTCACATTAAATGAAGTTGTCTAATTCTCAATAATATCCGTTAATGGGATAAGTTTTGGTGTCAGACTTCGATCTCCCCGAATTCTAGCATTCACCCCCAACCTTTGACATCGAAACAAAATACAAGTACCTCAAGGGAAGTGAAAAGACAAAATTAACCTAAAATTAAACTCGTTCAAGTACAAGATTATCTACACATCAGTGGAAATTTAGCGAGTCAACTCCTATTTTGGTGGGGGCATTTACACAAATGGCCAAGTCAAAGATGACTTGGTCATTTATAACCTCACTTTAAAAAAAAATACTTTTATAGCCACTTTTATCTAAAAATTCCATCAATACCCTTTTCCTACCATTTGCATTCATGGCGAGGCGGGACCATTGTCGCCGGACGAACCAGACGCCGGACGTCATTGTCGCCGGAGATGAAGAAGACGAAGATGAAACACAGTGGTCGACTAGACGACCACCCAGTCGACCATTGTGGTCCTACGCCGACGCCAAACGGAAGACCGAGGCGGGATCATTGTCGCCGACGAACGGACGCCATTGTCGCCGAGATGAAGAAGACGAAGATGAAACACGGGTCGACTCAGACGACCACCCAGCCAACTATTGTGGTCGTTTAGTTGACCACTGGGTCGCCTAATCGACTGGGCTATTTCGTCAGATCCCTTTTTTGGTTAGTCAAAGGCTATATATGTTCATCATCCGGGTCAAATGGCTATATTTGATAAATGCCACATTTATTTTTTTCATTTCATTTGGTGTACCAAACTCAAAATTACTAAGGGCTTTTTCGGTGTAACTATTTTTTTAAAAAACAAATTTTTTGTTCTCTTTGATCCGGTACACCGTTTTTAAAAAAATTAATTAACTGTATTATAAATATTGGTGTAATATGTGATTTCCTTTAATGCACGTAAACATGTAGTCATAATTAAAATAGATAGAAAACATAAATATAAAAAGGTAAAAATGTATTTTTAAATGAATTTTTTTTGAAAGATAACAATTATTTTGAAACAGACACAAAAGAAAAGGAGAATAATTATTTAAAAACGAAGGGAGTATATTTTTGAGACAATTTTTCTTGTAAACGTGTTCTTAGAATGTAACCATTTTGGTTAAAAGCTACATTTCATAGTGTTTTGAAAAAGTTACACTTCCAAACACGTAATTGTCTTTTAACCAATTTTTTTTGTCATAAAAAAGAAGAAACTGAAAAAAAAAAAAAAAAACTCAGGTTCATGTAAAAAGAATGGCATGCTAATTGCTAGCGAGCTAGTGAAATCAGCCGCATAACATGCTATCTTGAAACATCCTACGCCCTAGCCCTAACGTTCAACTAATGGTACGTTTGATTGTGCATTTATTTTATAAAAAATATTTGACATATTGATACAATATATAATTTCGTTTAAAATATTTGTGCATAAGAAAAAAAAGGTAAGGATAAATCAATGGCAAAACACACAAACGGGCCACCCAACTTTGGACCATATTGCAATCCGGCCACCGAAAGTTTGGTTCATCTATTTTGGCCACCCAACTTCATTTCAAGGTAAGCGAGCCCATTTTTGATGACGTTAGCCCAAGACGTTAATTTTTGTAAAATTCCTATTTTGCCCTTGGAAATACAGATCTGGGTTAATCTATTTGTGTTCATCTTTTGTGTTCATCTTCAAACCCAACATCACCAAACCTTTCGTTTCTCTCTGCCTCAGCCCGCGAGCCTCGCTTATTGCATCGATCTGCATAACGCGCCTCCCAACCTTCGAAAAGAAGCCATCCCAGACCTATTATTATAACCGTAGTAATAGTGATAATACTCCTTCGCCCGACTTTTCTCTCACGACACACGTATTATTGTAATCTCCTTCCTCAAAATCAACCATGATTAAAACACCACCTACCCTAGCTCTCCCGATCCATAAAAACAAACCGCAACCTTCGCCAGATTCAAACAAAGATGCAACATCAAGGGAGATTTGTTGACCAAAGGCGAAATCGCTCATCGATCACTTTATTCTCTCTCTCTCCTCCGCTTCTCTCCATCTTTAACCACAATCATGCCGGCCACTTCTCCGATTCTCCACTCAGATCAAAGCGCTCATCCATGGCCGGGCGCCCTCCTTCCTCTCTCGCCACACCAGATTCGCCTCGGCTGAGATCGCCTTGCCTCCGACCCCTCGTGTCCTGCCTCCGCCTCCAAAAAATAATTTTTTCTTTCTTCTCTCTTGCTCGTCACGCATTTAACGCTTTTCTCTATCATGTTTACCGCTCATATTCTCTCCTCGATCGCAGATCTCCGCCGCCTTTATCGATCGACTTGTATGCGATGAGAGACGACATATTACCTCCCCACCCCTTCAGGCCGTGAATGAGATGAATCCATACCCCAGCTGATATTGTTTTCTTCGAGTCACAAAATCGTGGGTTTGACTCACCGAAGTCAACTCAAAAATTCAAATGGGAAATCAAGAATTCATTAGTTGGGAAACTACAATGTGAGCGTTCGGATTGAATATTTGAATCGTAGAGAAATTATTAACCCTGGGGGTTTGATTGGAGAAAAGGTCGTGATCCGTCTACGCTTGTGTAATAATAGGGGCAAAATAGGGAAATCGTAAAGTTAACGCCATTTTCTAACGGACGTTAGAAAATGGGCTCGCTTGCAACAGAAATGAAGTTGGGTGGCCAAAATAGATGAACCAAACTTTCGGTGGCTGGATTGCAATATGGTCCAAAGTTGGGTGGCCCGTTTGTGTGTTTTGCCTAAATCAATTGTCAAAGTTGAGAGTAATTTTGATCGGATACCTAGGAATAAACAGAAAAGATAAGGTCTATATGGAATATGGATGAATGATCCGGCACGTTAATCAATTCAAAGGAATAACATGCTATCTTAGATATGTCCTTCAACCA
Organism: Codonopsis lanceolata; assembly: GCA_013146195.2. Taxonomy (NCBI): domain Eukaryota; kingdom Viridiplantae; phylum Streptophyta; class Magnoliopsida; order Asterales; family Campanulaceae; genus Codonopsis; species Codonopsis lanceolata. Next base: position 159,884,847 of record CM028378.1, read on the forward strand.
AACCTTCAACCAGTGGTATTGGGATCAGTGAGCAATTTTAGGGAAATGGCACGTTAATCAATTCAAAGGAATAACATGCTATCTTAGATATGTCCTTCAACCAAACCTTCAACCAGTGGTATTGGGATCAGAGAGCAATTTTAGGGAAAATCTACGGCAACTTGGTTTGGTAGAGCATCTCCAATGATGCAACTCTATACCTCCCTCTAGCTACCTCGTTTTTTGTTCCTTTTACACTTTTTCAACACTCTAAAAAAGTTTCCACTCCAGTAATCACCCTCTATACAATCCTTTAAAACCTCAAATCTCTTTCATCACAACTAACAAACTTAACTACCACCATATTTTTCATTTTTTTATTTCTATTTTCCCAACACTATTGTATTTATATTTTATATTATATATTCTATGAAAAAAATATTGTATCTTTTAATTATTTTGATTACTTTCATCTAAAAATATACGTCATTTTAATGGTCAATTTATGTTTATAATACATTATTATTATTATTATTATTATTATTATTATTATTATTATTATTATTATCCTCTCATATATTAAGAACACGAGACAAATGATTTCCTTTGGTTGAAAATAATTAACAATTAATACACAAATTTCATTAAAAAATAGACATATTTCAATTTGATCAATAGAACAAGTTTACGATAATAATGTAAAAAAATATGTATATCAGTAGCTTGCAACGGTAGGAAAATTTTAAATGACAAAGTTAGTATAATTAAAGGAAACCACACATTATACTACTAATATTTATTTTACAGTCAATTACTTTTTTTAAACTGTGTGACATGTCAAAGAGAATAATTTTTTGAAAATTGAGGAAGTATATGTTTTAATAAGTTTTAAAATTACTTTTATCTCAAAATATATATCAATCTAAAGGGAATTTTATGCTTAAAATACAGTTTTATTATTATCATCTAAACATAACTCCTACCGAAGAAGAGAAAATAATTTTTTAGCACCAAATAAAACATATTAAATTAATAATAATTTTGCCCGGAATGGAGGAAGTATTTTTTACATTTTATCTTCTATTGAAATAATTTTATGTTTTAAGAAATTCAATTAATTTTATCTAAAAATATATATATATTTACAAAACTAATTATTTTACTATAATCTCAATTAAATCTCTCCATTACAAAAAAATATGTAAACAACAAATATGAGTATCATACACATGAGAGGGTTGGAGACAAAAAAAAAAAAGTTACTATTCCTTCCATGCCTCCCTCTAAATTTAGAGGAATGTTTAGTTGGTTTTAGAGGAAGAGGGTGTGATTGGGAGTCCATTGTGGGATCAAGGGTGGGTAAAAAACTCTAAAAATGATTTAAGAGTGTTGATAAAAGCATCCATTGTGGATGCTCTTACCACTCCCTCCGGTTCCAAACATATCATTGAAGTCCATATATTACTATCATTGAAGATGGTCATAATTACATATATACTTGAGCATAATTAATATGTTTATTACACAAGTGGAATAAAAATTAAATGTTATAAAAATTGTAAAAATAATTTTTAAAAGTCGACCCTTTAAATAAAATATTTCAAAATAGTTGACTCTTTACCTGAAACGTATGTAATGACAGATTCAGAAAAATATTTCAACATGGTCACAAATTTTAGCTATAACATAAAAGGTTTAGTGGTCAGATTTTTTACATATAAAGTTTATAAATAAAAATTTTGAGCGGGTCCCATGCGCCCCTCACCCAGAAGGGTGGATCCGGCCCTTGAACGGATGGATTATTTATTTTAAGAATCTCGCTAACAAGTGATTCTAGGGTACTTGTTAAAGTTTCTCGATTAGGAAATACTTTAACCCTTCCATATAAAGAGTCCATCGTACTATTTTAAAATGTTTCTTTTAAAAAGTCAAATTTCAAATATGATGTTAATTGTTAATTTACGGTCTGCATAACTTTTCAATTTTACACTTTCTATTTGATGTTAACAAAATAATTATGTAATATTTATGTTTGAGTATTTTTGTAATTATGACCCCCTCAAATATTAATTATATATCCTTTAATTATTAGACTTTTCAAATATAAATTGTTTGAATGATCGAGTGAGTGTAATACAATGGAAACCGAGGACCATTAATGAGATAGTTTAAAAGCAACTATTTTTAATAATAAGAGTTTAGCAAGTGCCATAACAAAACCATTTCTTAAGTAATCAAATTAGGGTTATAGGACCTTATTATTCCAAAGCCCAGCAACGATCTTTGTACGATGTGTCATTTTTTAGTATTAAAAGTGTTATTTTTTACTTTTAAGAGTATTATTTTGTATTTTAATGAAAATTATAATATTTTTTTCCATTTATAGTGCTATCACTTTTGACCTTAAAATGTGTCACTTTTGTCTTTTAAATGTGTCACGTTTAATTTTAAATATGACACTTATTATTTCGTCAAAGTCCATTAGAGTCCGTCAAGCATCACAAGGCAAATGAGGCTAACAGAGGGCTAACAGAGCTTATAGAGGATGGAACTGTAAAATTTGGAAAGAAGAAAAATTTCGACAGCAAATCTTGAAAGTGCAAGGGTAGCGAAACAAAATGGCAAATATCTCATTAATGTGCTGGCTAGCCTACCGATCCGACTCGTGTCCCTCCCTCCTTGAGTGACCCGTGTGCTTATGTTGGTAGATCCGGGTCGATCCGCGGATTTCAAACCAATTTGTCTGATTTTTTGTTTATTTTCTCTCACATTTTGACCCATTTTTTTACTAGGTAATCTGTGATCTTTGTTAATGGGTTACCCACTCCATCAGCCTTATTTTTTTTCGTTTTTTGGGCTACGTCTTACGGATTTAGGATCCGTAAAACCGTCTCACATAAATTTTTACCCTCATGAATTAACTTGATCGTTATGTTAGATTTGGTGATTTCGAGGCTCTCAATTTTCAGTAATGCCCTTTAATTCTCTTCCAATCCATGATATGATATTCATATTCATTAGTAAGATCGTCTTACCCAAATTTTGATCTAAAAACAAATACGAGGGTGGACAATAGACGAGATTAGGTACGGAACAAAACAACCATGTATGTACAATATTAGTATGCAAAAATAAGCTAACTCCCTCACGCACACACACTAGGGCCAGGCTGACTAGAATATACCACGGGTGCTTTTTATTTATTTATGGAAATATATATTTTTATTATTAATTTTATTTTTTGTGTGTGTTTTATTCCTGTGTTCTTTTTTTTCAGTTTGGTCTCAAAGGTAAAGGTGATTCGTTTAAACTACCTTTGTATGTATCTCAACTTAATCTATCTTTTCAGACGAGTTTAAAGGCACATCCCGACACTACTTCGACTCTTTAACACATCATCAAACTTTTTTCAATTAATTCAGTCATCAATATTATCCCGCAACTTGGTAGAAACCTTGCCCGCGTAAGTGAGATGTCGATACATAAATAGGAAAATTAAATAAAGTCTGATCATCAAAACATTGTTCATAGTTTCTTACTATTGGTCTCACCTTATCATCAAAGTGCTGCTATAAATATAACGTCTCTACCCAAAGGACGTATACTTGGAGAGGGAGAGAGAGAGAGAGATGAAATCTAGCTCCTGCAATGTGCTGCATTTTGTGGTAATATTTTTTTTACTGAATGATATATTTATGTTGATTGGTGTTGATCCCACGGATGGGTTCACAAATGTGCCATTAACCAAACACAACTTTGAACGTCAGAAGCCATACAACATACCAATTAAGCAGCGCTACGGTTTCAAAAATGGCGTTCGCCGGTTTTGGGTGTACGCGGATGATGAGCCGTTCAAACTTGGTAGCAATACTCAACCACGCACTGAAGTTCGCATCAAAGTACGTACTCCTCTTCATTTTTCGTAATTTGCATTCATACATGCACGACTAAACGTTATGTACTATATTTATGTAGCCTGACTATACATCTGGAGTTTGGCAATTCGAAGGATATGCTTTTGTTCCTAACGGGACGTCTGGTGCTACAATAGTACAAATCCATGGGGCAGCGCATGGTAACACGACATGTTTATTGAGGATCTATAATGGGGACATGAGGTTCTACAGTGGTGCAGTAGTGGATACTAATTTGTATGATAAATGGTTTAGAGTGAATCTAATCCATGATGTCGATGAAGGGAAGGTGACAGTTTTTATCGACGGAATAGAGAAATTTCAGACACATGATCAAGGCCCTGGAAACTTACACTTCAAATGTGGTGTTTACGGTGCACCAAGAAATATAAGTTACTATATGGAATCCAGATGGAGAGACATCAAAATCTATAAAAAGTGATGGCAAAGATTTATGAGATACGATGATGCCGATCAACAACAAAATTCACGCAACTGATGCCCATGCCTTTGTTGAAAGGCTTTCTGTCTGTGGTCACTGATCAGGCTGCCTACGCCTTATACTGAAAGATCTTTGTCCAGATGTTTAGTTCCTGTTTTAATTAAGAGTTTTCTTTCTTCCATTCCAACAATATATATTGAAATACATGCCCGTTCGTAGTTCGTACGTTAACCAACTTGATTTCTCTCAATCCTGTCCTACACCATATGTTAGACTTGTAGATTTTGGTATTTTGGATGGATTCTTCTTCAAATCTTAACTAGGAATAAATAAATTAAGAGTTGGATACTTGCTGTCCAAAATAAGTTTAATTAGGTAAGCAAAATGTTGACATCATAATATAGTGGGGTAAATTATATTCGGTTAGATTCGAATTGCCCCCTTAACTACCAATTGAAGCAATGTGCACCCCTCAATTATTGCATTTTCTTTAATCGCACAATCTTAGGCACTGTCATTTGAGTTAACGTAAAATGCGCACTTATTCATGTAACCATCTTTAGGTTTTTTTTAAAAAAAATAATGCCCTTTGAATGTTTCAATCGATTATTTTACCCCTATTGCTCTATGACCCACTTTATAGTTTGTACTTAAAGATGGTCAATATAAATCGTTAATTATCTTTATTTTGAATATTATGGTACAAATAATACATAAACATGGTCATGTGGGCCTTGGGTGGGAGAATTCTGTCAATTCAAACGACATTACCTAAATAGTAAGTGCAATTTAATAAAATGTTATAATTAAAGGGTACGTTGCTTCAATTGGTAGTTCTGGGGGACAATTCAAACTCGACCTATAGTTGATGGGAATTATTTGTAATTTACCCTAAAATAAATAGATTTGTATGACAAAAACCTCTTATTAGTTTCATTAATTAATGCAGACCAAATATTTTTAAAATAGTAATCCCTCCGGTCCATAATATAAATCGTTTTGGGAGAGTTTTTTTGTTTTAAAATAGATGTTACTTTACAATTTTCAATGAACTTTTTTTTTCCAATTCTACCCATATTTATTGATTCCGTAACTTGTATTTGATTCTTTGGGCAAAAGTATCAAAAGACACCGCATTAATGTTTAAAGTAAAGTAATTAAGGACGATTTAGTTTTTGCAATATATTTCCCTAGTCTGTGTGAAAAAACTTTAAAACGACATATATTTTGGAACCGAGAGAATAACAATGTAGCAGTAGGTGTGACAATGGAGATAACTAAAGAAAAAAGTATGAATCTAATTCAGCAGTAACTCATAATGAGACTTGGATAGATAATGGAATTTTTTAATTTATTTTTTAGACCTTTCCCTAGAGGGGCGTGAGAAGAGATTGAACGTAAAACTTTATATTATATAAAGCTCCAACTCTACCACTGGACCATCCTTTCGGATAGAAATAATATATATTACACATAGGGAATGAAATCTCTGCACATATAATTAGCTGACTAATCTGTAACTTAGAAAACCCCTGACATTACTCGCTTTGTACGCCGAATAATCTTAGTGTGTGCAATAGACACAAAAATGTATGATAAAAGTTGAGTGGCAGAAACGCACGCGTACAGAAGCATACATCTATATATATATAATGACAAGGGTGAATTTCTCCCTCCAAAATCTCACTTTTGAATTATTGACTTTTGAGTTACCATTCACTTTTCTCTCTCCTATCTTTTTGGTTGGTATGATTTCTCTTCTCTTCGCCTCTTCCATATTTTCTCTCTCATCACGACCATCTCCTCTCTGTGAATATATTTAAACATTTTTCTCTCTTTACATAAAAATAGTAACTAAAACAAAAATAATAGTTCTAGGTCAAGAAAACAAAAATATATGAGGTTAGTAAACTAAAATAATTTATGGAACAAGCCAATATAAAATTAAAGTTACAAAATCAACAAAACAAAAATAATTTAATGCGAAGATTAGTAAATAAAATAATTTATTGATAATTTATTGTTTAAAACAAAAGTTTAAAACAAATTCTTAAAAATATATATTTAAAAAAATATGTTAGTAAAATAAAAATATTTGATGGAATAAAAATAATAGTTACAAAGTTAATAAAAACAAAAACAATTTAAACTAAGGTTACTAAAAGAATAAAAATAATTTACAGAATTTTTTTAAAAAAAAATTCTTAAAAAATAAATGTAAAACAAAAATACATTAGTTAAATAAAAATATTTGATGGAACATAAATAATAGTTACTAGTCAATAAAACAAAAATAATTTAAGCCGAGGTTAGTAAAATAATAAAAAATTTACTGAACAAAAGTTTAAAACAAATTCTTAAAAATAGTTAGGTAAAACAAAATACGTTAGTAAAATAAAAATATTTGATGGAACAAAATAATAGTTACAGAGTCAATAAAACACAATAATTTAAAGTGAGGTTAGTAAAATAATAATAAAAAATTATGGAACAAATTTTTTAGTAAAACTAATTCTTAAAATAAAACAAAATAATAGTTACGAAGTCAATAAAACAAAAATATATAATGGAAGTTATTAAAATCAAAATATTTTACAAAACAAAAATAATTGTTAACGGTAAAAATAATTTCGTTATTTTGATTTTAGCTTATTTTTTCTCGAAATTTATTTATTCATAAAATATAAATATAATTTAATAAAAGTAATCATTCAAAAGGAAGAACTTATTTGAGTTCACATTATATTTGAATGGCGGAAAAAATGAAGTTTGTTCAAGACATTCATTATACTAGAGTTGAATAAGATAAAGTGTTGTTCTGTTGTCGCACATAAATTGACACTTAAAATTAGTGTCCAAAGAATGCTATTAGTTAAACATTGACCACGCCGCATGGTGCAAATGAAATAAGATTAATCATTAAAAATCTTGGAGATCACGTTGTTGAAACAAAAATTTTGAAAGGAATCAATGTTGGAGAAAATATTTTTATCCCAAGATTGTCATTAACTTATCTAATGTAAGATTGTCTTTCAAATTTCAGATAAGACAATTTACATTGTTGTATTATATGCAATGACAATTAACAAAGTTTCAAAATCAATAATTGTATGACGCATGTCTCTTTCTAAAAAAAAAAAGAAGATTTTAGCCATGCAAGTTATACGTCGTAGCTTTGAAAGAACAATTTATTTTGGTTTGAAGATATTAATATGAAGTGAAAATAAAAAACCAACTAATAACATAACAAATGTTGTGTATAAGAATTTTTTTTTAAAAAATCTATAATGAATAGTGATATACTTATGTATAATTGTTAATAAACCAATCATACTTATTTTGTTTATGTACGATTTTGTTGACGTGCGTTTAACGCACGGGTTCAAAAACTAGTTGCTAATTAATCCCTTGTGAGTGTGACCGACCTGATGCAGAGAACTAGTCAAGAATTAATACCAACAAACTGGTTTTGCTTTACTGATATACTTTGCAAAACAAAATTATAATCTCAATCCTTCTTCGATGGTGTTAAAAGAGCTGACACCATTATGATCACGGGTGTGATTCTTAACTCTTAACTGAACCCACTCAATATAAAACAAAGGCCGAGTATTATTAATAAATACATAGTTTAGGTGTATTATGGTGCAAATTGTCCACGTCACTCCAAAATAGAGTGACTTCATTTAGAAAGTGTCGTGATTTTATATCACACTGTCCGAAACGAATCCGTACAAAAAACGGAGCTTTGAATAAATCAAAAAATTGCAACCTCCTAACAACTAACCTATTAATACAAATAGTTAATTAATAAGTATCACCGGTAAAGCTTTTAGACCAATAAGTTTTTATTCCTGCAAAATAAATTTAGTCTAGATAAATTTAGAGTAACTGAACTGAGGGAAGAAAGGATACGAAGAGTTTTGTTATAACGTCGTGACCCAAGCACGACTCGCCTTTATGACCACGAAGTTCTAGGCTACAAACTCTTCGGCTCAGACACCTTTCACCGACCCAAGTCCACCAGTGAGCCCACTGTAATACCCGCAAGTATTAACCAAGGAGAAAAGCCCCCAAAACTCAGTCCGACCAACACACTCCGATAACACCCACGAAAGAGACAATCGGAGAATACCACTCGCTCACAGAAAGAGAGAATCACACCTAGAAGAAGAGAAAAGGTGAGGCTGTAGCCTTTTTTCTCATAAAGAAATTGCTCACTACCCACTGTACTCGCACACTCAAGGCTGCCGAATGAAAGTAGTATATATACCGATTGGAATAGTCAATTAGTGAGCCAATCAAAGAAAAACTATTTTGGAAAGACCTAACCTAACCGGCTTCCAAAGAAACAAAAGAGATGGCTGGAAGAAAAAAATCACCAGGAGGATGGGCCAAAATGGTTTGGGCTTGGCTTGGCTAGAAGGCTGCCACAAGATGGGCCTCCATTTCTGCCTCCAATTCTAACATTCTCCACCTTGGAACAAGTGCTGGTACACATACATGGACTCACAAGGACATAAATAAAGAAAGGTTCATCCTCGCCTATCGCTGCAGTTGATCCAACACAAAGTAAGAACAAAGCAAGGAAAAACACTTTACTAATTAAACACAAAGCAGAATCAGTTAAGCCACCATGACTGTTCACAAAGAACTGCACATGGATTTCAAGGAAATCACCACCGCCAACACAAAGTAAGCAAATCTAACTTATTCTAACACCACAGTAAGAACAAGAAAGATACCACGACACAGACCAAGTATGTCGAGGATTTTCGGGTAACCAAAACAAAGCATCAATCAAAAGAATCAAAATCAAGCATTTTAAAACAAGATTGAATTTTCGTTTTTACCAAATGTTTTACCTTCCAATCGAATTGGACAACTAGAGCAAGCTTAATCACAACCCCTTATTTTCGAAAAAATCCTTTTACAATCAACCTAGCTTTAAAAGAAATAGATTCAGCCACACGAAAGGACACCAAAGTCCAAGAATGGTCCACATGCAACACATTAACATTATCCATTAAAACATTTAACCAATCACTAGGATTTCCACATTTTAAAGCATCATTGTTGTAAATTTTGGGTTCATGCAAATTGTTAAAAGAATCAAACATACAAAACACAAATGAGGAAAAATGAAAATTATTATCAAAGCTAGATGGCCTCCTAACAAAAGCTCTAGACCTACCCCTAGCAATTAAGTTGATACTCATCTAAATTTTCAATCACATTTTCTTCATCCCTATTTTGTTCAAATTCTTTATCAACAATTTCAGGATTAGCAAGCACAGTTTCAAGATTTTCCACAATTTCAGTTTGCACACAAGGGCTAACATCGAGAGACCTCAACACATATGGTTGCTCCACCACAATTGGAACCCGGGGAGGGGGTGCATCAATAGCAGCTAAAGGTTGAGCAGGAAGCAAGTAAGGAAATTAAGTTTCGTCAAACACTGCATCCTTACAAATGATAAGTCTCTCATCATTTTCATCTCTCAACCACAATCTATACTCTCTCACCCTCTCCGAGTACCCTAAGAAAACACAACAAACCGACCGAGGTTCAAGTTTGTTATTCTCTCGATGAACATAAGCAGCACAACCGAAAATATGCAAGTTTGAAAAATCAATTTCACTACCAGAAAACACAACTTTAGGACATCTATCATTAAGCGGGATAGAGGGGACCTGTTGATCACATAGCCGGTGGTAACAACTGCCTCTCCCCAAAAACCTATGGGAAGACTCGACAAAGTAAGCATGACCCTCACTCGTTCTAACAAAGTTCTATTCATGCGCTCGGCCAAATTGTAAGGGAATGATTTTTCATGATCAATCTCACTCTTAACGCATAATCTCTCGAACTCACCGTTACAGAACTCTAACCCTTTATCCATCCTAAGTTTCTTGATTTTCTTACCGGTTTGATTTTCGATCAAAAGTTTCTAAGTTTTAAACTTTTCAAAAACATCAAACTTTTCTTGCATAGGCCTAGGAAAAACCCAGACTTTCCTTGAAAAGTCATCAACAATAGATAAATTCTCACCATGTGAGGGCACACACATAGGACCCCACACATCCACATGAATTAACTCAAGATGATTTTTGAAAGAGAATTTTTCAAGAGAGGGAGGTGAAAAACTAACCCTTTGGTGCTTACAATTCACACAAGTATCCATAAAGGCACACAAGAAATCGTATCATCACCAAAAGATTCATTTTTGTGAAAAATTTCTAAACCTTTACTACTTAAATGTCCAAGTCTTTTAGTCAACAAATCTGAATTTTCATTCTTAAAAACATTTGTTTGATTTTCAGTAAAAGACACCGGGACAACATTGCAAACATACAAACTCTTTTGTTTTTCACCTTTGAAAATCACCAAATTGCCCTTTGTAATTTTCATCATACTGTTACCCAATCTGCCCTCTAAACCATCATCTTCTAAACATGCATAAGACATCAAATTGGTATTTAACTAAGGAACATGTCTTGTATTTTTCAAAGTCAAAATATTTCCAAATTCAAATTTCAAGCAAATATCGCTAATTCCAGCAACACGTTTCCTTATTAGTCAAAGAAACTTTTCCAGTCTTAACATCTTTGTATGACGAAAACATGTTTTTATAAGGTGTCATGTGAGACATACATGCAGAATCAATTAGCCACTCATTTTCACATGCAGCAATAGAAGGCACAAAATTATTCAACGTATCACACATGTCCTTTACCATAAAAACATCACAAGGATCCTTACTCGAAGAGGTCAAATTACAGTCATTTTGCTCATTCGAATTCCAATTTTGACTTTTCTTTTTCGGATTAGTACAATCCCTTTTAAAATGCACAGTTTCACCATAATTGTAACAAGTTCTATGTCGTTGCCTAGAAACTGATCTACCCTTACTTTCATTTTCAAAATTATGTTTTTTCCCTTGGTTTTAATTTTGATAATGTTTTTGCCCATCATTTATCTCAAGCGTCTTACCCCTCACCATGTAAACCTCACCGGTGTTAGATTTTCCCTTATTAGCTTTCAAATCTGAAAGAACGTGCTACCACGGATTCTCGAAATGTGTCAATGTGATTGCCAATGTTGCAGTGATTGTTGCAACAATGGCAGACACAATGAAAAACAGTAAATTATATCAAAAACAATAGCAGCAGAAATTTGTAGACAAAAACGATTTCAAACAGAACTTGGAAACAAGTTTTAATCAAAACAATCTACAAGTTTGATACTTGTAGATCAAGCCTCAAGGCCACACAATTTATATTTAAATCAACACTGTTTTGCACTTAATAACTAACAAAGATTCTCACAAGATATAGTATCTTGGAGAACCAAAAATCCCACATAAAAACACTAGACCAAACGTGGGAAGAAAGAAGGAAGATCTACTTCCTAAAGACGTAAAAAGGAAGCAAAGAATGTAACGCTTCTTCAATGGTTCGATGAAGCTGTTAATGTTGTGTTCTCTGAAGCTTCAAACAGCTTCTCTTTGAAAGGATGAACTGCTGCACAAACTCTAACCAGATTGCTCTCAGTTTATGGCTTCTAATCTTCTCTCTTTCAGGCTCTTAAAACAAAAACAACCTTGTTCAGCCACGAAATCCCGTCTCCATATATAAGCCACCATCCTGTAGGAACACGGCACAAGAAGACATTTTCCTACTAGGAAAGAGATTAGCAAAAGATCAAGCAAGATTAAGTTTCCTATTCAGACTATGATACTCTGAAGAACCAATTTATTTACAGAAATCTAGTTACCAAAAGTATGTTGCCTAAATCTTTTGAAAGATTTTCAAATCAATCTATCAAAAGAATCCTAATCAAAATCTAATACTTAAATAACCATTGACTAAAATAATATCCTTCTTTGACCAAGAAAGGTGAAAACAAGATAAAATAGGTTTGACCTATTTTACCCTTACAATCACCCCCTTTGTTGAGCATTCTTGGTCAAATCCTGAATATCCAAAGATGACCTGCAAGAAGTTATTAATGACAAACACCCTCTGAACAATACACCATAGCGAAACATGATTAAAGCTACAACTACTTATTACAAGAGTTCCAGTTTATCCAATCATCACAGGACTATAAAGGCAGAAGCAAATGAAACAAGTGTTCATGAAAACAGCCAAATGAAACAAGTGTTCATGAAAACAGCCAACTACCAATCACCAAAATTACATAGGATCAGAACCAACATCATGAGGAGGAATAGATGTAGCTTCAGCTTCAGGAACTCTTGCATCAGCTTCACCACCTACTCTTGCATCAGCTACACCAGAATATTGGGCAGCCAAAGAGGTGAGTAGAGCAATCTGAGTCTGTACCATCTTTAACTGTTCTTTGACGAAGCCCACAGAAATAGGAGCAGTTGGGGAAGCAAACATGGTGGATGTAGCAACAGATGTTGCAGCAATGAGAGGTGCAATGGGAGTAACAACAGGAGAAGCTGTAACTGAGGGGGAGGCAGGAGGATGAGAGGTGCTAGGACCAGCTGAGGGAGGATCAGATGCAGAAGGTAGGGGCAAATTTACTAACCTATCACCTCTTAACAGTTTGGCAGAAAATTGGAGAGGTTCAAGGAGAGGTGATAGCCGAATAGAGGGAGAAGGCTTGTAACCCTGAGACATAAGGATTTTATAGATGAGAGAAGGAAAAATGAGAGACCTTTTGTCTCCTCCTGTTTCTGCCATGGATGAAACTTTCCTAAACACATAATGTCCAAAATCAAAAGAGCCCTTAGTCCCAATGAGATAAAGGACTTTGGCATGCTCTTCTGTAATGACATTTGAATTCGTAGAGGGTGACCAATTGGCACAACAAATTTTGTGAAGAAAGGCATACAGGGAAGATAGTTGGGAGGTGCTAAGAGGAGTGCCTTTAACAAGCCACTGAGAAAGTTTTCCACCAGACAATTCAACAACACATGAATTTAGATCTAGAGCAAAATCAAAGTTGCCAGATGAAGGAGTTTGTAGAACTGAATTGATGATAGAGGGAGAAAAAAAGTACCATTTTCCTCTTACAAAGACTTTTTCGAAACTAGAATCGGATGGATTAGAAATGCGCTTCTCAATATTTGCATAAAATTCATGAATTAATTCTCGAAAGTATGGGGCAGCCAGAGAGATAGTGTTCACAAGACCTCTATCAGAAAAGTAGGCAGTGAGATTATAAGATTGCAATAGAGAAGGCACCACATTTCGTTCATCAATAATATTCCTAGAGATATTGTATCGAGAAGATGCAGCCTTAGAGATGAATTTGGAGGAGAAGGGAGTACCCAATGGTTTTGCTTGTCTGAATGTTGCAGCAATGGGAGCAACATTAGAGCTGGCACGACGGCTTCTGGTGAACCGTACAGGAACATCTTCAGATTCTTCACTTTCTTCAGGGGACCCCTTCTTTTCTTCGTAGTCCTTATCCGAACTATCGTCAAATTCTGAGGAACTAGGTTGGCTTGGCATGCCTTCTGGTTGAGGCATATGAGATGAACCAGTTGGAGAAGAAAAAAAACTGCTTTAATTTAATCAAATTTGCAGTCACAGCTGCATCTTCATCAGAAGTTGTTTGGTCATCGTCAGAAGAAAAACTCATATCCACAGTTGGTGACTTTCTTGGATGAAGAGATGAATCAGACGGGAATACAACCTGAGGCGATGGAATAGGGTAATCATCGTCTTGAACGACGTTTTGGACACGAGGAGAGGTAGGAGATGCTGGTGTCGGAGATGGTTCTCGAACGGGGGAAATAGAACTGGCTGGAGGAACAAAATCCTCATCATCCGAGTCGCTTACAAGTTCAACTGATTCTTTAAAGAATCCCGGACCGACTTTGTTCTTCTTTGCCGCTTGAACATCGACAACAGATGGATCTTCATAATTGGCCGGAATACCCCGTTGCCTCTTCGAACGGCGAGAACTAGGGTTACCAATTTTAGGTAAGCCAGACAAATCCCCTGGATTGTCAACGTCAATCTCGTTTCCCTTTTCACCTGGAAGTATAACTGTGAGGGGTTCAGGGAACGATTGAAACACTACCATGGCCGTTGAGGGATTTTCAGAAGCGGAATTGGGGCTCAATGTCTCTTTGAATGATGCTGCATCAGATCTTGACGATTGGGGGTTCGTCGAAGAGGAAGCCATTTGAGATTAAGAGAAATCGAATGAGTATGAATGAATTCGAATTTAGGGGAGAAGATGGAGAAGTGAGAGGATTGCCGGAGAATTGAGAGAGAAAGCCTTTTGAGAAGAGTCTTGTGTTTCTGCAAGAACAAACACTAATCCTTCCACTAATTACAATTAGTCGTTGATTTATTAAATGAGAGAAGGTGAGAAGTCTCAAAACCAGAAATTCAAATTTCAAACTTTGGATGAAAAATCAAATGCTAACAGCCTGATAGAATTAAGATAAGCATCTGCTGTTATGAACATGAGAGATATGTGGAAGAAATTAATCACAATCTGATTTCTTAAAATTTTGATTTCATCAAGTATTTTAAGAATGCACAAATCATACTTAAACAGGATTGAAACCACACAAGATTTCCAAGCACAGACAATGAATCCAGTTCTGATTCTCAAGAAGAACACAACAGTTTAGACAACCACATAAAATATTGACTTTGTGAACAAGAAGCAAAACAGGCATCAGTTTGAAGGACAGAAACTTAGGAGGCTGATATCCAACAACTATATGATCTAGAAAGCATGTCTAAAATATGCAAAAGAGAAAATCAAAGGAAAGAATGCAGAGACACACACACAAGTGATATGTCTAGATCATCTGCTTGCAGTTCCCAATGTTGCAGCAATGGAAAACACATTCACCAAAAACTGTGATTTTATGTCCAAATCATCATTTTTCTTTCACCAAATAAACACAACTACTCCCATAAACATCATAGGTACTTTATTTCCCTATGAAAATAGTTTTACTTTATTTCAAGCTAATTTGACAAACACCACTAGGAACCTTTCACACTATTTACCAAGGGTAGCAACTTTACTTAATGATCAACCCATGAAATTCGAAAATTCATAGTCCCAAAAGAGAGATGCCACAACCTTGTTCATAGGTAGCTCTTTTCCGTTAGGTAGCTTTCACACTTTGTCAATTAAAAAGAGTCAATTTAGTCAAGATCAACCCATGCAAGTCTAAACTTCATAGTACATTGACAAATTGCAGCATCTTAAAAATTTCGAAAGGTAGCTCTTTCCTTTGTGGTTTAACAGAAAATTTTTCAATTCAATTACAACTTTATTGGGAGATGATGAGAAGAATTTGAACAATAAGATCACAATAATTTTGAATGAATCACCAAGACAATCAAAGAGGTACTAAAACATACAGAGTGATACTAGTGTGCCCCCTAAACAACAATGCAATATGCCTAACTTTTTTTTTAAGTGAGGGATTACATGGCACACATACCGAGAGATTTCCTAAGATTTATGAATCTCTCAAAATCTAGACTCTTAGTAAAAATATCGACCAATTGGTTTTACGTACCAACATGTTCAATGCGACAATGTCTTGTTCAACTAAGTCTCTTATAAAATGGTGTCTTATATCTATGTGCTTTGTTCTTGAGTGTTGAACAGGATTTTTAGCTATGCTTATCGCACTTGTGTTGTCACAATACATGGTTAAGATATCACTGTGCAAACCATAATCTTTGATCATTTGTTTCATCCACAAAAGTTGTGTACATCCACTTACCGGCTGACTATATACTCGGTTCAATGTTGATAGGGCTACACAATTTTGTTTCTTGCTAAACCATGAAATCAAATTGTTTCCTAGATAAAAACATCCTCCAGACGTACTTCTCATGTCATCAACACTACCAGCCCAGTCAGCATCACTAAAGCCAACAAGATTGGTGTTCGTGTGTTCTCTCTTCTCATTTATGAGGTACTCCAAGGTAGTGCGAGCGTCATTTTTTAGGACTCCTACCCCGCACGAGGTCATGTACTTGACCCTCTAATGGGCCATTGATGCGACCATTCGAAATTTGGCCTGAGACGGTGCGCCGAGGATGGCATTATACGGGGAGGGGAGATCGAGAACTAGGAAAGTGATTTCCTCGCTTCTGGCGGTATCCCCCCCTCCGAGGTCGACTTTGAGGGCCACGGTTCCCTTTCCTGTTACCTTGTGGCCCGTGAACCCTTCCAGTTGGATTCAGCTTGGGGTTAGGTGGGCATCGCCGAGCCCTAATGCCAGAAAGCATTTGTAGTACATCACATCCCTTCCAGCACCTGTGTCTATCAAGACCCGTTTGACGAGGTTGTTGTGTATACCAACTTGTAGGGTCAACAGGTTTTGTCGAGCATAGGTGTTAACGGCCAACTCGGTGTCTCTAAAAACCATCTCGTGCTCGACCATTCCCTCCATGACGCTGTCGGCCGCGTTGCTCAAGCAGTTGATTGCATTCTTCAACTGCGTGATACTTTGAGTCTCTTCTCGAATGGTATTCACCACCGGCCTATTGTCGGGCTGTCTATTGTCACACCCTGGAGCCCTCGGTCCGGGGGCGCGATTATTGGCCTCTCTTGCCACGAACCTCCGATCTCCCTCGTTTATAACCATCTGTATCGCTCTTTTGAGCTGTATGCATTCTTCCGTGACGTGACCGATCTCGTTGTGGAAGTTGCATCTTTTTCTGGGGTTTCGGGTATCGAGGGGTGACTTCATGGGGAAGGGGGGTCGTATCTTGTTCTCTGTCAAAAAGACGTATATGATGTGCTCCCTCGATGCATTGAGGGGGGTGAAGTCCTCCAACTCGTTGTCTCGTCTTGGGCCCCTAATTTCGCCGGTGAATTGGCGCTCTTTTCCTCCTCTCTCCTCTTTGCTGGGTGGGCATCATCTTGCCGAGCCCTCCTTTCTTTTCCTTTGTAGTTTTTGTCCGTGGCGGTCAGTGGCGGCGTGCCTAGGGGGATGTATTTGCTTGCGAGCTTGCTGATGGAGGGTTGCTGCCAGATCAGTGAGCCACCCGTTGGGTTAGGAACATCTCGCCAATCGTGTCCCTTGGTCTCATGAGGAGCTCGGTTCGGCGGTTCCTCGCATTAGGCTGCTCAAGCACATTCTTATGGAGGTGTCGGGAATATCGAGGATTTGGTCCGAGGACCTCTTTGAAGCGGGTCATGTATGAGAGCACGGTCCTTTCTTGTTTCACGTTTGCAGTCTGTCTCACTTTTGGGAGGGCACCGCCGAGGCGAACTTTTCGAAAGGCCCCTTGAAGTCATCCCAACAGTGATAGAGTCATGGGCTAACCCATTGTACCAGCTTCTGGCAACTTCTTGAGTTCCCGCATGAATACTAAGCACCATATATCGTCGAAGTCAGTCACTATGATCATTTTAATTCGAACCACGACACATGGTCGTGGTTGTGCTACTAGGTGTAGTCTTGAAGTATGGAATCTTCACTTTCGAGGGCACCTCCACTTCTCTTATCTGTTTAATGAGCGGCCCTCATATTTTCTTGACGCCGTGTTAGTTCCCTTTCTCGCCGAGCTTGGTTTCTCCATCCATGCCACTTATCTCGGCATCCGTCATTGGTCTGTCACCCTTTGCCGAGCCTACGGCTTGTGTGGGGATGCCGTTGGCTCCCTCATGCACTGAGGTACCTCGACCTCTTCCTCGGCCGTGTTTCTTATTGGGGACCCCAGGCGAGCCTCTTTTGCGAGTTGGCGAGACGGATGTCGGGATCTGGAGGGAGCTTTGTTGGTTGAAGACTGGCATAGGGTTGGGACTCTCCTTCCTCGTTGTGAGCCCGACGGTTATCTGTATCAAGGGGGAACCTTAAGCGAGAATGAACGCTCGTCCTAGATCCCTCGCCGGCCATCCTTTTGCTGAGCCTTGATTTGACATTTGTGGTAAACTTCGCTCTTTTGGGTTTCTCAGCTCCCACCCTTTGCCAGATTAAGTTGGAGCGCGTGGGGGTGCTTTGCACGTTGATTATGGGCTCGGGCTCTGGGATCCAAGCTTTTTGCCATAGTTCGTGCATTTTGGTCTCGGCCTCCTGTATTTTTGTGTACAGGGTTTTTTGGTGCTCCCAATACGCGTATTCCTGATCCATCTGTTCCTGAGCCGTAGGTTTATTCGTTTTGTCTTGAGGTCGTTCCTCCTCGTTGGCTATGGAAGACTCGACTTCAGTAAATCGTCCATCTCGAGGGTCGGCGTCGGCCTCTCTATACTTGTTGTTAGAGAGCCGTTTGGCCAGTGCGAGTCTTCATTGGGCCCTTGCCGACACTTGGTTACCGAGGCGCCAGAGTCCTGTCTTGTTGAGAGATCAGGGCCCCTCGCGTCTCTTCCCTCGTTGTGCTCGGCTGGTTCTTTTTCTGGGCGGGTGGATGCAGCGGAGGTGACGTTTTTAGAGGCTTGCTTTTTTGATTTCACCATCCTTTCTCGTTTGTGGACACTGACTGAGAAAGTCGTTTCCCAACAACGGAACCAAACTGATCACGCTATTTTGGTGGTGACCTTGTCTTGTTGTCCACGTATGAGGCAAGGATGAGGTGGGGTCCACTCGTTCGTCTTCCTTGATTTCCTGCACAAAGTAAACAACAAACACCGTTAAGGAGTCGGGGCGGCCCGACTAGAACCCTCCGGTGTGAGAGTAAGATTTCCGGCGGGAAAAATGGGTAATAAATATGCCGTGATATTTGCTTGATAAGAGGTAGTGATAAGGGAGTTTTGATATCCCAGAATTTACTTACCTTTTCAATAAATGTGTGCCTTCTATTTATACCCGATCTTCCTATCGACGTGGCGGATGGTCATTGGGGAACATATTGCAGCGGGTATTAAATACACTAATGGTCTCTGTCAGAAATAAGTGGGCTGAGCGTTTGTCAGGGAGTTGGTGGTTGCGTGTAGAGGTTTTACCGGGCCTATGGAAGCTTCTTTGTCAGGCCGGGTGATGATTGATCTAACACCGAGGCCGAGCGGTCTTGTGATGAGGTGCTAACACTGCCGAGGCCGAGGGTTGTGGAAACCACTCTAGAGCCCGGGGTCGAGGGTATTGGTAGTCATTCTGACTAGCCGAGGCCAAGGGTGTTGGAAACCGTGGTTTGTCCGTTACTCGGCTTCAGGAGTCTCGCGTTATCTCGGAGATCCATATTTCTATGGTTTCGCTGCTATCGGTTTTCTAAGTGGGGCCCGCTAATGTGCCGATGATCATTTCCTTGGTTTAATCCTTTCATGATTAATTTGAAGATAACTGATCATTAATAGTACATTTTCTATTTGTTTTTAAAAAGTTATATATTCATATTAAGAAATAAAATAATCAAAGATACTATATTTACTTTAACGTTAATATGTATTTATGGGTTTCTGTATATTTCTTAACATATGAAGGTCTATTAAAAAATTTCAGCACCAAAAATATAGTGAAAATAGAAACAACAATTGTTTATTTAACTGATTAGTGGTTTGTTAGGTATCGATATGTTCATTTTAAGGCTAATTGTAATAATCAAAATATTCAATGCAATAAACTGTAAACTTTAGCTTTCTTCTCCAACAAATACTCTATTTTTCATTTTTTCCGTCATCATCTTGAAAGTATAACTTCTTTTCGTAACTCATTCCTTTTTAATTTGTTCACTAATAATCACTAAATATGCCAATGATTTCCTAAGTATCTCTATACGCACTAACAAATATGTTATTATAGTTGAATAAATTCATATAACTTTAGTAATATCTGCAACAATTTCATCATAACAATTTTAAAATATATTGAAAACATAATCTCAAGATGTAAGGTTATATACTTATTACCCACTCTCACAATTGTTGTAGTTTCTAAAAAAAATCATTAATCTTTTAGCTATCTCTCAAACTTCTTTTCTCTCTCTCTCTCTCTCTCTCTCTCTCTCTCTCTCTCTCTCTCTCTCCCTACTCTGCAATTTATGTAATATATTAGATATGGTAATAAACCATACAAAGGGAAACAGAAGAATGTGTAAAATATTATTAGTAGTGGTTAATTTGAAGACAACATACTTACTTCAACGTTAATATATACTCCCTTCGTTCCTAAATTATCGTCTTGGTGGACCTGGCACACGATTTAAGAAAACACATTTAACTGGATTATTAATATTAGTTTGATGTATAGTTTGCTTTAAAGCTCATATGCATATGACTCATAATTAAAGTAGGATGAAAAAGTAAGGATAAAGTGGTGAAAGTGTTATCCTAAAAAGGAAAGTTTCAAATAAGACAATTATTTTGGGACGGACGAAAAAGGAAAGCAGGACAATAATTTGGGGACGGAGGGAGTATATCCATATATTACAAAATAAAATAACTAAAGACAACATACTTACTTTAACGTTATGTGTAGGATAACGGGTTTATTCGAAAATTTCAATATTTAAAGAATAATGAAAATCTTAATTAATTGATTTGAGGTATTTGTTAGGTACCAATATGTTAGTCTTTAGAGTTACTTGTAGCAAGTAAATATTAAAGGGAGAAAACTGTAAATTATTGCTTTCTTCTCCGGTAAAATGCACATATTCATAGAATGTGTTTTCCATTGTTTTCTTCGTCATCTTAAACAATACCTTTTTTAAAAAATTCATTTCTCTTGGTTTGTTCACTGATAATTAGTAAACTCGCAACCGATTTGTTTAATATCTTGACACTGATCACCAACAAATCTACTACAGTAGTTCAAAAAAATTCATACACCTCTAGTAATGTCTTCCTAAATTTCACCAGAACAAATTTTAAATATTTTAGAAACATTACATCAAAATCTATGGTTGATTACCTAAAAAAAAGTCTTGTTTTTTTTTTAAAACAAGATTTAAGGTTGATTATCTTTATTGTTGCCTATACACTAAATTGTACGTAAGAAAACACTCACACTTTTATATAGAAAGAGAAATATGGTCATAACAAAAGTTATTTAGTTAACTGAATAGAGATTTGTTAGTAGGATCTATAACTTAGGGATCAATATGATAGCCTTTTAAGGTTGCTTGTCGTAGTCAAAATTTTACCGTAACAAATGTTAAACAAATTTAAAAAGGTAAATCACATTATTTTTTTCTCTTAACTGAGTAAGTGTATTTTTGTTATATTCAAAAATATTGTATGACATTTGTATTGGTAATGACACGAAGAGGGAATATGACAAAAAAAAAATCAGCATATGAGACAAAATGAATATAATTAAAAACGTTAAGATCTAATTTAAAGTCACGTATAATAAGTTGAGGGACCAAATTCAATTTCATCCTTCAAAGAATTGATTAGCTCATGCAAATTTATTTGTTTAGCAATAATTAATGGTGAATAGTTTATTAAATTTAGGGTTATTTATGTCAATATATTATTTTTTTACTTATGACAAATTTTACTTGTTTAACCTTAATTCTATTGTGGATATTTATTATATAGGTGCATGGTTAGTTTTGTCCATACATTAAGTAGTAAGAAACAATCTAAACTTTTACAGTAGTAGTAGATAGTAGATAATTCTATTGTGAATGTTTATTAGGTGCATGGTTAGTTTTGTCCATACATTAAGTTGTAAGAAACAATCTAAACTTTTATAGTAGTAGTAGATAATAGATAGTACATAATTTTATCGTGGATGTTTATTAGGTGCATGGTTAATTTTGTCTATATATTAAGTTGTAAGAAACAATTTAAACTTTTATAATAAATAGTAGATAATAGATAATAGACAGTAGATAATAAATACTCCCTCCGTCCCTAAATTATCGTCTCACTTTCCTTTTTCGTCCGTCCCAAAATAATTGTCCACTTTGAAACTTACCTTTTTAGAACATCACTTTTACCACTTTACCCTTACTTTTTCAATCTATTTTAATTATGGGCCACATATGTATGGACATTAATGGAAACTACACATTAAACCAATATAAATAATCCAGTCAAATAGATTTTCTTAAACGGTGTGCCGGGTCAAACTGGACAATAAATTAGGGACGGAGGGAGTAGTAAATAGTAACTCTGCAATTAATATTACACAGAATCGCTTTGCTCAACTTTTTATATTTACTTTTTTCTATAATATTCACTAATAGAACACTTTTTGTATATCTTGATGTCTCTCCACCTTGATTCCATATAGTAACTTATATCTTTCAGTGCAGCATAAACCCCGCATTTGAAGTAGAGGTCAGCTGGTCCTCGATCATTTGTCTCAAACTTCTGTACGCCATTGATGAAAACTGTCACCTTTCTTCCATCGACGTCATGGATTAGATTAACCCTGAACCATTTGTCATACATATTGGTCTCTATCAGTTCGCCGCTGTAGTACCTGATGTCCCCATTGTAGATCCTCAAGATTATGGTTGACGAGTCATGAGATGCACCATGGATCTGCACAATGCTAGGACCGGTGGTTCCATAGGGAACGAAACCATATCCTTCAAATTGCCAAACTCCCGATGAGTAGTCATGGCCCTGCATGAACAGCATTGTAATGACTATACACACACACCACGAACTAAAGCACATGCTAATATATAAGAATTAAGAGAAACATTAAACGGTAGGTGGGATTACCTGTATGCGTGCGAATTTCTGTGCGTGGTTGAGTTTGGCTGTTAAGGTCATGGGGTTTATCGTCAGCATAAACCCAAAGTTTGTGAACTCCATTTTCATAACTGTAGCGCTCCTCGAGTGGCAAGTTATATGGCTTTTGGAGTTCGAAATTAGCGTCTGTTAGTGGCACATTGATGAATCCATCTGTGGGATCTGCAGAACATTGCAGACAACTTCCATTCAGTAAGACCACCAAAGCCACAGAGAGAAGGAAGTTGATGTAGGGGAAATTCATGTTTCTCTTCCTCAATCTCCAAATTGAGAATATTGAAATTTTTAAGTTAATGATATCTTGTGGAAGTTAATAGCGTATCTATTTATAGATTCTTGAGACCTGAAACTTATCTCGTTGTTCTGTCCTAAAATAGTGTGTGAAAATAAAGCTTGAGTAGTGGCTTGTGTTTTCCACCAAGTTAAATACCTTTTTTCTATTTTACAATAAGGATAAAATGGAGGCCTTCATCTTTTATTTATTTATTTTTCCTGTCATTTTCCTTTACACGCACACACACAAATATCAGGGAGATGTACGTAATTCAGTTGATATTTTACAAGACAGTATGTTTCTTCAAAGAGTAATACTAGAGCTACTCAATAAGTACATAAATTTTTGTATCAAATGATGTGTTATCTTATATGTTATATTGTCAACATAATTTTTTAACTTATAATAAAGCTCATAAAATGTCAAATAAGATGACACATTAAAAACCACATCATTTCATGCACAAATTTAAGTTATTCATTGAATGACTCTAGCATTACTCATTAAAAAATACATTCAATCTTTAGCGGAAGATAATATGTGTGATATTGGAGTGAAGATAATACAGATAACGTTAAACGTAGCCTAGCTTCTTTCGTAACACTAGATATATGCAACGTGGCATATCCGGACATATCTACTACCTACGTTTGGCTATATTTATGCATAACTTGGTAGCTAGCCGAATTGGATTACACTTTCTAGCTATTTGGCGTATTTTTATTAGGGTAATGCTAGGGTCACTCTAATAACACTCAATTTTGGGTACCAAATGATGTGGCATCTTATGTGTCATATTGTTAATATAATTTTTTAACTTATAGTGGAGCCCATAAAATGCCAAATAAGATGACACATTGGAAACCACATCATTTAGTGCACAAATTTGAGTGCTATTTGAGTGGCTCTAGCATTACTCTTTTTATTATTCGGTAAAAGAGTAATGTTAGAGCTATTCAATAAGTATTTAAATTTGTGTACTAAATAATATGACATCTTATATGTTATATTGTTAGCATAACTTTTTAACTTATAGTGGAACTCATAAAATGTCAAATAAGATGACACGTTGGAAACCACATCATTTGATGCACAAATTTAAGTACTCATTGAGTAGCTCTAATGAAGGTATAAATACTACACCTTAAAGCCGTAACTGCATTTATAGTAGAATCCATAAAGAATAATGTTATAGCCACTCAATGAGCACTCAAATTTGTGCACCAAATGATGTGGTTTTCAATGTGTCATCTCATTTGACATTTTATGGACTCCACTATAAGTTAAAAAGTTATGTTAACTGACATATAAGATGTCACATCATTTGATACACAAATTTAAGTACTTATTGAGTAGCTATAACATTACTCTTTTTTAATTTGTTCAACAAACAATAATATTTATACATTAAGTCACACGCAAACCAAGAAAATCTGGAGTGAATAGCTTCAGCCTTCAAGTTATGATGATTAGTACTCCTTCCGGACCTATATATAAGCAAAATTAACTGATTTAATATAGATTAAGAAGTAAGTTAAATTAGTTAAATTGTCTTGATTTTATATAAAACAAACGTATACTTACTAAAATACCCTTAAGTATCTCACTCAAAACTGATGATAATTAATGCAATATTAACTCATTGTCATCAATTCATTATAGCTCCTTTTATAATTAGTGGCTCTTTGTGTATAGGGAATGTGCACACATCTTGAAAAACAAAAGAATTAACAAGGGGTATTTTTGGTACCAAACTTCTTGGAAGTTGTGAGTAGAGTTTAATATGATGATTTTTACTTATATTTAAGTCTACCAAAATTTGGTATTTTTGGCTTATATATAGGTCCGAAGGAGTACTTGTTTACTACTAGTTTTGAGTAAGAAGCTACATAAAGGGTCACTTACCGATCAGAGCTACTTGTTAATTTGACATAGCTCTTCAAGTCCTTTAGCTTAGTTATACCTAGACATGTATAAACGGTTCCGGTTCACGGTTCTGGAATCGTTGGTTTTTGGAGGACAAAAGGAGGAATCAGATTCGAACCGTAAACCTTAAATCCGATTTACGGTTCCAAACTGTTCGGGCCGTCCATTCCGATTAATCTGGGCTATCCATTTGAATTTTGACTTTTTTTAAAATTTTATCGTTAGAATCGTAAAAACCTACGGTTCACGGCTCACTTTTCACTTGAACGTTCAGAACTGCCGATTTACTAAAAACCAAATATTCAAACCTTTATTGAACCAGTGAACCTCCGGTTCCAATTCACTTAAAGATGGTTTCGGTTCGGTTTTGAGGCGATTCACGATTTGAACCGTGATCCTTAAACATTTTGTGCATGTCTAGTTATACCTATCGGTTCAAATATTAATTTATAATGTAATCTTTTAAATACTTATGTGGGTGGTTTGGTTTTATATGTAGACTGTGTATGGTATGAACTATGATCAACTTTTTGTCCAGTTATACAACAAGTACATAGCTAGGTGAAAAGGTAAGTTTTGAACAAAAACTTGTATAAATTGGTTTTACAGATATTTTTTATAAGATAGATCATTTTTACACAATTTACCGTGTATTGGTGAGTTAAGTTGTGTGAGAGTGGAGCCAGAGCCATTCCTAACATTTAATTGGCCCAGGGCGAAGTTCAAGTAAGGACTCTTCTTTAATAACCAAAATTAACATACTTAAGAAATATTAAGGCTATAACTATTACTAATTGTGTTGTTTGAGAATTGTGTAATTGAAATGTATGAAATGAGTCAGGGCCATGTCTTAAGTTTGAGAATTGTCGAATTGGGCCGTTTTTTTTAAATTTTGGGCCTCTTCATCTAGCTGCATAAAAAAAAAACACTAACTCAATATAATACTATTACTAATAGCCATAAAATTTTAGGCCACTAATTAGCTTGGGCCCTGGGCTGATGCCCAACCTGTCCTTGCCCAGGGCCGACCCTAAGTGAAGCTCCGTCTTATGAATTAAGATTTGTAAGACGATCTTACATGAAATGAGACGAATTAAGATTCGTAAGATGGTCTTACATGAGACCTACTCTTCTGTTTTTATATGGATTCTGGGAATTATACTTTGTTTTATCTTCTCTAGCAACTCAAAATCGTTACGGTCCTGGGGGCTGTCCTTATCTCATCTCTACCTTTACTATTTTATTATGTCTTCTGAAGATTATTATCTTGTTATTTGGTGAAATCGCTACGGTTTTTTCCGGTAAGCATAGAAACATGTTGGACATACTAGTGCCAGAATTAGTTTCTAACTTTAGCTAAAGCAGTTTCTGCTTTTAACTTGGGACAAATCTCATTTCTAAGCCATTTTAGGCACACTATTGGAGGAAAAAACAACAAAATATGTTTCATGTTTCAAGAATCTATAAATAGAAATGTGAGTTAGTTCCACTAGATATATAATTACCTTAATACTTCAATAGATTTAGTTCTCAATTAAAGAGTGAAACAAACATAGAGAAATATGAGTTTTCCCTGCAACAATGTTCTTTTTGTTGTGGTACTGGTGGCCTTACTGAATGGAAGTTGTCTGCAATGTAAAGCTGATCCCACAGATGGATTCATCAATGTGCCACTAACAGACGCTAATTTCGTACTCCAAAAGCCATATAACATACCACTCGGGGAGCGCTACAGTTATGAAAATGGAGTTCACAAGCTTTGGGTTTATGCTGACGATAAACCCCATAACCTTAACAGCCATACTCAACCACGCACAGAAATTCGCATAACGGTGATCCCTCCTACCGTTTAATGTTTCTCTTTATTCACATTTGCATGTGCTTCAGTTCGTGGTGTGTGTGTGTATAGTCATTACAATGCTGTTCATGCAGGGCCATGACTACTCATCGGGAGTTTGGCAATTTGAAGGATATGGTTTCGTTCCCAATGGAACCACCGGTCCTAGCATTGTGCAGATCCATGGTGCATCTCATGACTCATCAACCATAATCTTGAGGATCTACAATGGGGACATACGGTACTACAGCGGCGAACTGATAGAGACTGATATGTATGACAAATGGTTCAGGGTTAATCTAATCCATGATGTCGATGGAGGAAAGGTGACGGTTTTCATCAACGGCGTACAGAAGTTTGAGACAAGTGATCGAGGACCAGCTGACCTCTACTTCAAATGCGGAGTTTATGCTGCACTGAAAGATATAAGTTACTACATGGAATCAAGGTGGAGAGACATCAAGATATACAAAAAGTGATCTATTAGTGAATATTATTGAACAATATAAAGTTAAAAGTTGATCAAAGTGCATATGTAATTCTGTGTAATATTATTAGCAGAGCATTCTATAGAAAGTTCTTGTGTGTTCTACTTCAATAGCAGATATCAGTAGCAGAACAACTAAAATATGAAGCTGTATTCCACAGATGGCTTCACCAATGTGCCTCTAACAGAAGCAAATTTGAACTCCAGAGGCCATATTGACCACTTGACCTGAGCTATGGTTTCAACAATGGAGTCCACCGCCTTGGGGTCAACACCGATCCTAAGCTGGAAGACCCCAAAAGCCAGACTCAACCGCTCACTGAAAGATGAAATTTACAGTTTACTCTCTTGAATTTTGTCTGTTACAAGTAGCTTTAACTAAGTAACTCGTTAGGATTTTCACTTTCGGAAAATTTTGAATAGACCATAGGGTCAAAATGGTTATTTTATTTCGTAATATGGATATATAATCTTTTAAAAATAAATAGAAAATGTATTATTAATCTATTGTCTTCAAATTAACCGTACTATAAATATTTACATTTTTCAAACTAAGAACACTTTGTTTGAAAATGAGATTTCAATTTTGTTTTATATTTGTATAAAAAACTAAATCTAATGAATGAAATTCTTTAATTATTAGATCTTGAAAGTTGTAGTGTTTTTTTTCTCCTGCTAGGTACGATAATACACTATTAAAAATTATTAAAAACACGTGCACTTGACTAGAAGAAAGAAAAAGTGGCCAATAACTAACAACATTATTGGTCCACAAATTAACAAGTTAATAATCCTCAGAGTAGATGATCTGCATAATAAAATATTAAAAGAGTAGCAATCAGATAGACAGTCCCCAACAAACGCAAAATGAATACTTAAGTTACTTACTTAGCTAGAACTACTCCCTCGGTTACGGGCAAAGAGTTCCCCGTTTGAAAGTTAAACCTTTTAAGAAAATAACATTTTTAGTAGCTCATTAATAATAAAATGACACTTTTATGCTTTAATTTTTAAAGTGAACTATTTAAGTGAAACATTCTAAAATGGAATAGTGGACTATTTGTCCGGAACAGAGGGAGTATCAAACAAAGAATTAGTCTAAGTTAGATAGAAACTCATATTTGGTTCAAAACTTACCTTTCACCAAGCTAAGACCGTAATGCTAGACCAACATTAGTATAACTATAGCTGAACGAAAGTGAAACATTGAGCAAAACCATTACTCTTCCAAGTATTTCCAGATTTTCCAGATACAGAAATTACCAGAATACTATTTTGTCAGCTAGAAACTACAGTGACCCTTCATATAGCTTCCTAGTCATAACCGAGGGTCGTCAAAAACTGAACCTGCATACTCCACATTTCATTGATTTGCATATACCTTTGGGATTTACTGCACGATCATGGGTCTCTCCACCTCCTCCAACTTCTGCAATTATATACTACTGGTACTGGCTCTTCTGAGCTTTTCGACAAGCCTTAGTCTAGTAAGTTGCGCTGATCCCACGGATGGATTCACCCTTGTCCCGTTAACAAACGGGAATATTAAGCTACAAAAACCGTATGACAAACTCCTTCAGGATCGTTACAGTGACGTAGATGGAACCAGGAGATTGTGGGTGTATACTGAATTACTGATGACAAGCCGTAAAATATAGCAATTTAAGTTCTCTCTCTATTGAATGAACGAAAGAAGTTCATATGTAACGTTTGGGATAAATATACGAGTTATATCTGTCTGTTTGTGCTTACAGATAGGTTACTTAAAATTTTCTGTGCATCTCTTTATGCTAGTTTCTGTAATTACTACTCTAGGGGTGTAAATGGATTGTCCCGTCAACTTTCAGGTATTTTACCTAAAAACAAAACTGAAACGGATGAAATTACTTGAGGGAGAGAACCCTGACAAGATATTCACTATCATACTGCATTTGGTCATACTGATATCAGTTGTGATCCTGTGTTAATAGGTACACAATGTACTATCAGTATCGTTAGTCTTGAATCTTGATCCAAAACCAGTGGACGTTGGCCTTAGTTGGTGACTTTGGTTGACTTCATTGTAGATTCTCTCTCTCTCTGTTGTTTATTTTTCTCCACATGTTGATGAATATTGGATGGATATCAATTGTGGTGGAGGCACTCGATACGAACAACCTTTAAATAGGCTCCCATTTCCTTAGTTCTCCACAACCCCTACGTTTTCTGCCTCTTACCAGTTGAGCTTCGTATTACTAGTGTGCCATTTGCATGTAACTTTTTGCTGCAAAAGCCCTACAACCAAGATATCATCTATCGATCTACTTATCTACTTGGTCATTAGCTAGCTATATGTTACTAGAAGTAGAAACCTGTTTCGAGATTCAGATAATTGAGTGAGGTTTCAATTACCGTTCACCCTTTGTCCCTTTCACATGAATATAATTTATAAATTTAGGGTCTTGACTACTCATCTGGGGGTTCATCAATTTGAAGGTTATGCCTACATACCAAAGGGGACACCATGCACCACCATTTTTGGGAGCAAAAGCTGTGTCACCAAGCAATATGATCCGTGGATGTGTCATGACCCATGTTCAGTCATGTTCAAAATTGCTTTGGCGGCACATATAGGAGATCTCAGCTCGTAAGGTGAAACCCATGATCATCCTTGTTTATGCCGGATAATATTCATGATCCAACTTCCAAAATGTGAAACAAAGACGACAAAACTAGCTTGAAACGCAACTGTCAACACACAAGAGAATATATGTTCCCTATCTATACCTTGCCATGCTAAACCAAAGCTCTGATACCATGTTAAGCTACCAATCCATCCAAAAGCTTACGTTGTTAGAGAGGGACTAAACAATGTATATCTAGCTTAACAAAGACGTACATAAATCAAGAGATGCAATGAAAGGGATCGAGCTCAGAGAGGATCAAAAAACAGTGCAATGGAATAATATATAATGTGCTACGTGCCGGGGAAAAGAAGATAAATAAATGACAACATCATTGCAGCTTTCCTGCTCACTCTAACTAACAAATTAACAATCCTCAAGATAACATAACCAAGCACAAATAAAATAGTGAAATTGTAACAATTAGATAATGACAGTTGCCAACAGTGGTAACAATTATGAGTAAATTAGAGAAGACCAGACAAAGTATAAGCTTCAGTTATGATAGAAAAGCATTACTGGTTGGTTTAGAACTTACCTTTCGCCTACCCAACACCGTAATGGTAAACCTATATTATAACTTGACAAAAAGTTAATCAAACCAAAACAACCTCCAACTTTTGTTAGAGTTAAACTAAAGGAATTACAAGACTCAGCTACGTTAGCAAGTGATTCTATATGTATATAGTTTCCGTGTCCCAAAGAGAAAATCATCAAAACTTAAGTCTCCCATCCATACTTCCTTAGCTTGCATAGTTGCATGTAAGTAATTGGGGATTGGGATATACTGCTTAAATGGGTGCCTCTTCATCCTACTTCTATGGTTATGTACTACTAGTACTTCTAAGCATTTCAACAAGCCCTAATCTCGTTTGTAACGCTGATCCCACAGATGGATTCACCCTTGTCCCGTTAACCAGTAACAACATTGTGCTACAAAAACCATATAACAAACCCCTTCAAGATCGTTACAGCGACATTGATGGAACCAGGAGATTGTGGGTGTATACCAATGACAAGCCCTTCAAGGCTAGCAGCGGGACAAGACCACGTACAGAAGTTCGCATCAACGTAATCTCTCTGGCTCTTCCACTCTCTACACGCAAACATATAGTAATGAGTGTTTCTGTGTTGGAAGTGTGTGTGTGTGTGTCAGTGTGTGAGTTCGTGCGAACATACACATACTAGCTTTAGATCTCTAGCATTATTTTTGGCACAACTTTTGTATTACCATGAGTAACCTACAGGCCTACTGCTTTTCAGGCTTCTGCACATGACCAAAATTAGGTCGTACACACTTTAGTGATGTTTATACAGAATTATGGCATAATTCAGCAGAAACAAATTGTAGTACTAATTTAGACAAAATTCTTTCAGGGCCTAGACTACTCATCAGGGGTTTGGCAATTCGAAGGCTATGCATATGTACCAATGGGAACATCTGGTGTCACAATAATGCAAATCCATGGAGCAAGAGTGGGAGCTACAACCCTGCAGCTAAGAATCTACAACGGCGTGATGAAATACTATAAGTTTGATGTTATAGCCACTGATCTATACGATAAATGGTTCAGGGTAAATGTCATCCACAATGTGGATGAAGGTAAAGTGACAGTATTCATAGATGGTGTCCAGAAATATGAGGTGAAAGATCAGGGGCCAGGAGACTTGTATTTCAAATGTGGAGTTTATGCTGCCCCAGCTGGTTCAAGTAACTACATGGAATCACGTTGGAAAGATATTAAAATTTACAAGAAATAATGACAAAATACATCCCATATGGTACAGGATAAAGAAAAAGAACAGAAATGCAAGTAATGAAAAAACTGTAT
This sequence comes from Codonopsis lanceolata, assembly GCA_013146195.2. NCBI lineage: Eukaryota > Viridiplantae > Streptophyta > Magnoliopsida > Asterales > Campanulaceae > Codonopsis > Codonopsis lanceolata. The sequence goes on from CM028378.1 coordinate 159,916,817, forward strand.
GATTTAGCAATGTAAAGCATGTAGCAACTGTTTCTCTCTCCGGTGAATATTACTATTTTCTGTAGGAAATCATGTATTTGTCTAACACATGAAATATATGAAATAAAATTATATCGTTTATGTCTTTGTCTAGTAAAAGGTGCTACCACAAATTTCACAAAACATGGAATCATAGAGATGTTAATGGGGTCAAAAACCGTAGGCTCGAACCGAAACCGTTAGGGTTGAAATTCTAGATGGACCGTTTAAGGACCGAAACCGTTAGGGCTGGATACCGAAAACCATTAAGGTTGAACCGAAAGCCGGCTTTCATATGATTTAATATAGTTAGTAATATACGGGAAGGGTATAATACCAAAAACCGTTAGAGTTAGACCGATTATCAGCTTTACTATAGTTAGTATAATATACAAGACATATATAATCCGCTAAAAAAACGTACAAGCCTCGTAATTGGGAAAAAACGTACAGGTATAATCAGTGGCTGGAAATGGCAGGTTTGAACCGAAACCATCATGTTTTTGATCGGATAATAGCACCAACCGCCTAAACCGAACCTATGCTGGACCGGAACCGTTAGGATTGGACCGAAACCGGTAGGGCTGGACCGATTAACATCTCTAGGAATCTACAAGGAAACATAAAATTTAAAAGTAATGGTCCTGGAATCCAGAAGAGCAAACAGAAGCTGATACTAAGTATGCATTTGTAAATCAACCAATCTGGAGAATTTTAATGTTAGGATACATGATACTATAAACAGCAACACCCCTTACCACTTCCCTAACACTGAGGCATAATAAACTGAGCTTTTAAGCTGATCTGATCTTGACCTTTAAGCTGAGTTGATCTTCCAAATGCAGAAACTACATCACCGTATCCGTGTGCAGATTAACAAATTACAAAGAGGAGAAGAACGAATCAACCATGCTCACAGTCACAACTCAATAAAGTTCATACTCAAGAAACTTAAAATAATACAAGATGTTAATAATGATCAAACCCAGGATTTTTATAGTATAAGCAATCTTATTACACACATTTTAGTAACTCAAATTTCAGTCTACTAAGACGGATAAGAATTGAATAAATCCTAATATTGGTATGTATGACCTGTAGGTAATATTATACTGATGGATGTTTAAATCTTATTCTTATTTTACTGAGACCTCGACAACCATGAATAAATGAATGGGATGCTGAAAAACAGACGTATGCGTATAGTACTTGAGTCGAACATGCCTATATATTGCTTCAGCTAAAAAGTCTACGAACCACAAGGAAGGCAGCATCCAACTTGAACAAAGAACCACTGCAAAGGGTTTGGATGATCGCCTTCGTGACTCGAAGATGGAGTTGATAATGGCAGCTCTGGAGGCAGATGCCGGTGAAACGCATCAACTGCATTTGCAACGCCATCTTCGTTCTCTATTAACTTTGCCAATTCCATTGCTCGAGATTTCACCTGTGAGAATCATAGTTCCACATGACATTATGTGCATGAAATTAATAGAGTTGACATATTTCCTAGATAAAAACACATACACACCCACACACAAAGGTTAAACACCCATCTCATTTAAAATCATAAGCTGAGAGAGAGCGAATGAATATCATTGATGACTACCAAATCACCCTCAGTTCATATTTTCTATAGGAAAAAGAGATGACCGGCTCAATCCGTTAATGATAAAAGTCTCTAATAGAAGTATTACAAAAAAGCACACTTTACTTACCTCTGGCTGAAGCATGAAAGTTATAGCATCTGAAAGTGCTTCAACACTGAACTGAGAAATAGGGATTGGAGTGGGTCCCAATCCTTTTTGATATATTCTATCACCCCAGAAATACTGATCTCCAAAAAATGGCACTACAGTTGTTGGACACTGCATTAAAAAACATAGGCATCATATAAGACCCATTGCAGTACATGAAAATAACATCGATAATAAAATTCATGCACCACGAGGCATCAATCTATCAGTTCCAAGAAGACAATAAGTGTTTCTCCCATTCTTAAACAATTGGTTGTCAAAACACAGGATACTTCTTCAAGAATGTTGTAAACAGATGGATACATCATGCATGCAATGACACATGCTAAGATGAAAATTCAAGGACAAGATTAGTACCCCAGCTCTTAGCCCTGTCGCTGTGGTTCCAGCGCCTCCATGATGAACCTGCATAATAATTATCATATATCAGATTAATTATCTTTTTAATAGATCAATAACTCTATAATGCCAGTCAAAATGGTATGAACTATACCACTTGTGCCTTCCATCAATTAAAGGACACAACAACTTTAACTATAAGCATCTGACTTAACATGCTCATGAAGTTATGTGGTGCCGATTGACCACATTTGACATTCACAATATCCATAGAGTTGAATCTAGCATTTCCCAATGATGTAGCCCATCCCACCTCGGCTCCAACACGAAAACATAGATGAATTTTACAGGTATGAATACAAAGAAGCTTAATAAAACTCACCACAGCTGAACATTGAGGAAACAGCCAATCATGAGGGCAATCCTCCAGAAGGAAAACATCATCAGGAATCTCTGGAACTGCATTTTAAAATTTAAAGCAAAGTAGAGGAAAATCAAATAAGTCATGTGGAAAGGAAACTCGTATAAAAAAATTACATGAATATCTAGTTTTAAGATGCCAAATGATGTAATCCCTCCATCTCAAAATATGAGTCATGGTCGCATTTTTTGGGAACACTCATCTTGAGGTGGAGTAAGATGAACAACAATATGTTTGGCACAGAGGAAGTATACGGAAAGCATGCTTTCGTAATTTTGGTAAGATGACAAATAGTGAAGGAGTGCCAAACAGGGATAATTTTGTAGCCGGAATTGCAAGGAGACAGAATTGGGTAAACGAAAGTATAGGTTGTTTAACGAGCTTTTGATAGCAGAATAAAGCATAACTACAAAGTACAAACCAGTCGTAAGATCATCTGAATCAGAAGAAATTCAAAATATCAACTCCTGGAGAGACCTACAAGCTTCTGAAATGTCGACATGTATGGAGCACAATATGACACAGAAATCATTAGATCTTTTAAAAAAAATTATGTGAGTAGGAACGCCAAGAAAACCTGCTTCCATACTTAGAAAAATCTGGAAAGTTCCCATCCAGCCACCAAGGCATATTAAAGCGTGACAGGATATGGGAAGATAATTTGCCGACTTATCTTGTTAAGTGAGACATATATCCAATGATAAAATCATCCTAAAAATCAGTTATAGTTGCACTTCCACAGAAAAGGGCCATCTATATCATTATGCCAGGGTCATGATACCCAAAATTGGACTAATTAATGTACACAATGGTATTTCCATCCCATTGCACTTTCTTGAAGAACAGCGCACCAAATCTTATCTCAACACTTCCTAGATTGCACAAATTTTCATTGAATTCTTAAAGAGAAGTATGTTTTTTTGTGTGTTCGTACGATGTGTGTGTATATAAATTTAATATATTTATATATAAATACATATATATACAAATGCATGTATGTATATACATAAACACATACACACACATCTATAAAGTATAAACAGTTAAACACACACATGCACACATATAAGTCTGACTGGAGTTTAGCTTTCTTCTCTTCTCTTCTTGCAACAATTACAAGAGATAGACATCAAATAGAATACACGTTGTTCATAGTCCCTCACCCCAAAGAAAGAGTCGCATTTGGAAAGTCAAACTTTTTAAAATCATACTTTTGCTTTTCTATATTTCCTTTAAATTGCACTAAAGTTGTATACATTTTTTGTATGACACATATGATAAATATGATACGAAGTATCTTCAAAACGAAAGAAAAAAATTGCTAAAGATACGGAAATTTGAAGCTTAAATCATAAAAATGCATGTCTTTTTTTTTTTGGGGGGGGGGGGGTGGGGAACCAAAATGAGAAGTAGGATTCTGTAGGATTCTTTTTTGGCACAGTGGGAGTAGTTTACAACAAGGGTCTTGCTAACAAGTGCCCCTATGGAACTCATCAAGATTTCCCGGTTAGAAAGTTTTACACCAGGAACCAATTCCAATTCATTGGGTGCAACCTAATCCCATTAATGGAAGCTTAACAAGTGACATAGTTCAGAAAATGAGGTAGCAACTTGCTATTGATCAACATGAGAATGATCGGAGGGGTTCTGAGGACAGTTATGTAGCTGGCAGCATTCTAGTCAATTGGCAACCTACAGCAAAAACATGTTTAGGGTATGGGGGTATGGGGAGACAAGGTAGAAGCTTTCCCCTCGTATGTTGTTAGATATCTTACAGAAGCCACCACAGTAGTGCATTCTTTAAACAGGGAGATTCGGAATAAAATGAGAGGGCAAGGGCTTGAACAGAAACGAATGAAAGGAAGAAGAGACTTACAAGTACCAAGATCTCCCCAACCTCGGTCAATAATTCCCCGTTGTCCTGTATTCTTCAGTGCCTCCAAAATGATATCTGTAGTTTTCTTGGAATCTTCAAGAGGCTTCAAAGAGAAAGTAACACTTTCAGATGATCTCAACAACAATATCAATTCATTACGACTACATCTGCCAACAATGTAAAACAGTAACCAGAAAACTAAGCTTCATTTGTACATAAATAAAGTTAGAGCTCCATACCATGCTCCCGAACCCAATATATATGGGACTCACTCCTTTTTTAATCCATTGGACGAACTTTTCCGGGGGTAGATACTTTGAGGCCAGATTCAGGAAGCAATAGCCAACAACATCGACCAAGGGACCCCAATCTGCATACACAAACACATTAGTCACAAAGTGGGCATGTTATGCATGTAAAGAGCAAACATAATGCACATAAAAGGCACGGATTTCAAAAGACTAGCAAAGTCAATTGACTGCAAAATGGAATCTGGCTAAACATCGACTTTAATGTTCTTCTCGAGAAATCCCTGATGAAATAAAATGGAAATTTTCTTCAGAAGTTTATCCTCTGCCAAAAGAGTGCCAATTGATGTGGTGTTGAATTTTTTTTGAGTTATCCTTTACATTCATATTGTTTGAAGTGGCACTAATAGAAAGGTCGAAGCATCAAATACGCAAGAGAATAAGAGGAACCCTTTAACGACTAAGAATGGACACATGAGATGTGCTTGTCTCCTTTCTGCAGTGCTTTTCACTCCAAGTACAATATTTCCAGCAAGGACTGCTGAGTCACAGAATCTGCGACTAATCATTATGAAAATGAATGAAAAGGAGAAAGGTTATGATGGTTGAGCTTAAAGCCTGGTGCAGTTGCATGTAAATGTTAGAAAATATTCAAGCTCTACCTGCAGAATAAGCCTCGGGACTTAATCTAAGCAATCTTAAGATCTGTTTGTTTAAAAGTTAAGGTAGGTACATATTTATTTTTAAAAGTGAGTCAACAGATGTTCAAGCACTCACTATATATGAGATGAAGCAGATAAAAATTTTATCATTCCTGCCTCAGCTCGTCTATCTTGACTAATTTATAATCATAGTAACATTATGAAGTCCTTAAGTTTTACATGTCAGAGAGAAACGATATGTCTCCTATTAAAAAACTCAAGAAAATAGATGTATGAGGCTTCCTCATATTGACCCATAGGATTCAATCAAGAATTTCCTTGAGAAGCATGGCGAAGGAAATAGAATGGAATAATCCATTCAATGCAATCTAGATTGGCAAATTGATTTGGCCGAACCACTGAATATAAAATATTGTTACCAAGTTTCATTTATATTAAATTATTATATTGAATGGAATGCCTGAGCTGTCCATTCTCATGTTGGGTAGGAAAGTCGGAGAAGGGGAGACTTCCAATCTCCGTACCAACAAGGGGTCACACTTACCTATCAAAAAAAAAAAAAAAAAGTGGATGTGCAGTAGGAACTACATTAGATGCCTGAGCATTTGCAGTTCGATACTGTGATGAGGGAGGGCATTGAATTGGTTATAATTTGATCAACAAGCCCAAAAGTTGCTTCCTCGTCTTAAACCAATTTGTACAATCAGAGAAAATCCCTCGTTTACAAGACAGGTTCTTGCACCATATACTGCAAGGAAAATGTACCAGCTCAAGCAGATTAATTGAAGCATCCTCATCAATTCCTACTTGACTAGAATTAGTTTATACTAGCTTACAGGAATAGTAGCAGCCATATAGATCTGATACCGACTAAGAAACATATTGGGTCTGTTCTCCTTCACGGTTTAGTGGCTTGGTATCATGGTATGTGGTTTTGGAAAATTGGACTTTCTCCCTCCTTGGTTCCATCAGCTTTCTCCCATCTATCTCTTACTTTTTCTTCAATCATTACAAAAAAAAAATCAAGACCCCAAAACTAAGCAACTAGAATCGCATAGCCAAACACACTCATCATAAGGCTAGAAACGGCTAGAATGCAAGCCCAGATTAAGGAGCTATCGTACCCAATGCAAGAAAAGAAGCAGCCAAAAGGATTACAGATGTAATGACTCAAAGTATCATGCAGATAGATAGGCTTAAAATATATTTGTCCTTCAGACGGGTAAACAAATAGAATGTCAGTCCAGTTAAGTAAGCATCCCTCAGCCAAAAACACAAGAAGGCAAGGGCGCACTTAGGCATAGAGTCATAGACTTGAGGTCCTTGGTTCCTATCCCCATACCAAGTTACCAACAAGGGACCACACTTATCAAAAAAAAAAAGAACACGCGAAGGCACAACAATACAAGAAAACTTTATCCACCAAATTACCAGATCAGCTAAAGAAATAGCTAGCAGAAGTTTTCTTTGGTTGTCAAGGTGTAACAAGTGCTAGTTAGAAATGATGTTTCTTGTTGAGTTTGATTTACATTGTTGGACCCTATCTAACAGCTTAAGCTTTAAGCTTTAAGATGAGTTGGTTACTTAACATGGTATTTGGTTTGGCAAGGTCATGGGTTCGAAGTATCGTGCTTGCATTTGTTATCCGTAATATTGTGAGTGCATGTTATCTCTGTTTGGTTAATTGTGAGTGCATGTTGTCACTCTGATTAGTTGTCTTGTCTCTCCACATGTGGACGGGTGGGGACTATTGAGTTTGATATACATTTTTTGGACCCCTAGCTAACATCTTATCTTAAGCTTTTAAATGAGTTGGTTACTTAACATTTCTCAACCAATAATTATGACCAACCATGGTACCATACAACTGGAAACTAAAATTAGACCATGCCTCAAGATCCCATGTGTATGCATATTGTTCCCAGAAGACAGTCAGACTGTGAGTTCATAACAAACAACAAAGTAATCATAGGACAAAAGAGGATGCTAAGGCATGAAACAAAAATGAACTGTGAAACAGATTGAACCAGGCTCATAATCACGCATAACAATGCACTGAAGTCCTTGGTAATGTGAATCAAACCAACCATCCTTACCACTTGGTTTTGGCACAATATGGGGACTCCACATGTAGCCTGTCGGAAAATCAGATATGGACCCATTGTACATACTAAAGTATGCAATTGGAGAAAGATTCAATTTCTTCCTGAAGTCATTTATATATCCTCTTATGCCCCACCATATCAGTAGATCTACAAGTATATAAGAAAGCTGGATACAGAAAAATCAAAATTAGGGAACACAACTACTAATGATATGTGATTCAAAGTCTCCATCATTGCAAAACTTTAGAAGGAAAAATCACCAAGAACTAAGAGCATACCCAATAGCCCCTTTGGGGAACACGTGCCAATGGGTGAGGAAATTCATGTGTTGGCCTGCCTATAGAAAAAAGATGTAAGAAGACATTACCTTTAGACAAGAAAAACTGAGGGGAAAAAAGGGACAAGTATTCCCTATAAACTAAAAAGGTTAAACTAATTACACTAGCCCTTAACTTGTTTAGGAGCAGCCTTAACCTTTTTTGATTCAGTAAAATTAGTCGGATTTCCTAAAAAGAATAATCGATGTTTCAAATTTGAAGTGCCAAAACCCAACTTCTTCTTAAGAGACCAAGCCCGCATGCCTACACTTCACTATGCACATACTGTTTTATACTCACAAGGGTAACAAAAACTAATACTATTATACAGACATGGAATGGATTAACACATTTGATCTATCACACGAGAACTCCTCTCTGTATCATCAACTCGAACAGTATCCAATCTCCATCTGTCACTGCACCCCTCTATCTCTACTCATCATCAACATGTCCCCGCAATCCAACTTACTACCCTCTAAACAAATCTGGGAGGTATTGCAATTTAGACAGCCTAACACTGAGATCACAACCCACTACCCGCCATCACTCTCTTTCAATGTCTTGCATGTTTGTATTGTTCGGTTACGCTGGTTGGAGCCTGGATTCCTTCATCATTTCTTCCTTAGCTGCTTACTGTACTGCCAGTTAACTTGTTTGAAAACTTAGATCAATGCACCTACGTGTGAATGGTGATGTATACACACATACACACACTCACACACACACACATATGCATACAAACACATTCTTATATATTATCACATTCTGTCGTTTTCTTCTTTTTTTTCAAACTTTTGGCATAGGCATCTGGCAACCAAACCAATAAGATCGGATTTGCTATTACGTATCAGCTAATAACTTCATTAAAAATGTATACCCTCCCCCAAATGATGTCGGATTGGATTGGTCACTCGGACTTTCAGACTCGATGGATTTATGCACACCCCTACTGTCACCAGTCATCACTGAATTCACCCAATCTGCCCCCTTTGGCCCTTGCCATCTATAGCTTGGTCAAAACCAAGGACATGACAAACTTTGCAGTGCAGTTCCACAAAAAACTGAATCATTTTTAGACTACAACCAAAAAAATTAAGCAGCAGTGGCAAATATCTCTAGATTTTTGTTAATTCTAGAAACTTGTACAGGTAAGTGATAAACATGCAAGGGAAACATTAACGAAAACTCACGTCCAAGGCATTGTGAAAAAGATATGAAGGGGTACCCCAAGGGCTTCAGCAACATGTGCGTGCCCTGTCAAAAAAAACAGACATGTTAAATTCTGGACTATATAGTGAAATATACTGCAAAAGACATGTTAAAAGATAGGGGTAAAAAAGTATTTCGTGAACACAGATGATTACTGAACAGCGGTTGAGAATCATTCAATCTACATTACATCATCTACATATTAATTTAAAAATAATATTTAACAGAGTCATCCTTCGTTGACAAGACTTGACACTGCACGAATTTCTATATAATGTGTTTGGAGATATTCCTTTCCTTTGACTCTGCCATGTGCCTGTACTTTGCTTGTCGAAGAAAATACTAGTCAAGCATATATGATATATCGACTTGTTAACTCATCCTTAAGAATTTTATGCCAAGACCTCTTCATGTTAGTATAATAATGGAACCTACACCTGTTAGCTTGTTTATTCCTCCACCAAAATAAACAAATTAATCTGTCAGGTTTTACTCCTCACCACCCCCAACCCAAAAAAATCAATACATAAATAAAGCAAAGAAGAGAAGGGTTATGCCTTCCAAAACCCAATTGTGTTTCTGTGACATCACCAGGATCTCATATTAAAAGAATGAATGTTTCAATAAAACTACATTTGGGGATCTGGAATCATTGAAGCTCCTCTTGAAAAAAGCTAGACGGTTAGTAAGTAACAACCAAAACTTTGATCTGACTTTTGAAGTGATCAGCTTACTTTATAGGGGAATATGAGAAAATTGTACTACGAGAATGATGCAAAAGGAGCATGACTCACCATAAGCAGGAGGATTTGCAATAATTGCCTGAGCTCGAAAAGGCTTGCCGGATTTTATGGCTGGTTCTGTGCAGGCAGGAAGAAGAGACTCAATAATGGCCTTTAGCTGCATACGTTGTATTGAAATTTCACCAGGAGCAGCCGGAATGAGACCTTTATTCCTAGCCATATCTGAAGTGAGTAAGCACGGAAAATTAGTTACACTTTATAAGCATAATAAACTTGATGACAAAAATACTAATTTGAAGAATTAGAAGCAAGTTGAATATTGAAAGAATTGTAGGTCCAATGATGAGTTATTTTTCCCTAAAGTTTAAACATGTGTTTGGTAAAATAAATGGATGAGCTCCAGATACAAAACAATGCTACCAACAAAAATAAATATAACTTCTGAGGCTGAAGCATTAAAATGTTGCAAATACATAAAAATAAAATGATTAATGCCAAGACCTCTTACATCCTGCCAAAACCCGAGGATCACCGCCTAGTGGGAAAAATTCTACACCAGCAGACTCCACAAAAGTGCGGAAGTTAGCATGAGTTGCCAATCTAACATGATGACCAAACTCCTGTAGATACACACATAATCACCATCAGACAGTGAAAAACATGTTATTTTGATGAAAAGATTAAAAAAAGAAGCTTGTTATAAGTGAACTTCTTGATGATTATCTCACAATTAGAAAGCTCGGGATAGATGGCATTGACCTAAGAATACTGCTCATATATATGCCTTCTTCTTTCATTGGCTGAAAAAGAGGTGAGCCAGATCTTTCTCTCTTTTGATATTTCTTTTTTCAGTTAGCAGGTAAAATTCATTTGAGTGCACCAAGAGCGAACTCTTGTACTTGTATCCAAAAGTGATGTGACAAGTTGTCTTGGAGACTAAACATAGCAAAAAGTGAAAAAGGTAAAAGGGAACAGGGTAGATGATGTTTCACTACAAGATTTTATCCATTTTATCCATTTGGTTGTTCAGAAATAATTAAAGGATGGGTATGGTGGTATGCTAGGTAGCAAGGCTAATTGACTCTGGAGAAAACTCAGCTTTGGCTTCAACAAACCCCAAGTTGTGGTTGTGTGCTTGTGGCCAATTCTCTGCATAACCCAGAAGGACTAACTAGACCCATCTAGGATTATTCATGTAACTCTTTTATTTTTTTATACCCCTAACTCTCCATGGCAGGGACCTTTTGGACCCACTCATGTGGCACCAAAACGAGGAAAGGCTAGCGCAGCAAACCAACTGCCATGACCTCCGGCTTTAATCCAGGATATTGGTGCACCACCACTCTCCATCTAGGATTATTGGGATCTACGTGCTGAAATTTATATCTAGCCTATACTCTGAGGGACCAAAATGTGATTAACCATATAAATTCAGCTTCTGCATCTTATAGTTTTATGCTCAAGTGCATAGAGAGGGGAGAGGTAAATAGTGACTCTGCCAAAAATTGTATACATACAGTTTTCATTTTGTGCACAAGTGCACAATGCAACCTTTTACAAGTTCTAGTGGTCAGATGAAAAGATACTCTTAGATGAGTTGAAAACAGGAATGAATAGTTTACATATACAAAGAAACAGACGAAGTTTATATCTTATCATCAACAGATTTCTCCCAACAATTTAAAGAAATGTGAGCAATTGTCCTTAAATATTTACGGGTCCTTAAACCTATTTGTGACCTTCAAGGAGCAGCATGAGATAAAATCTCATGCACTGTTTGTAATAGTGACAGAAACAGTGATGTAAATAGGTCTTTCATGACGAGATCGACCTATACAATAACAGTATTCAATTATGAGGGTTGGATGGGTAGCTGACCCTGTTAGTCCATTATTACAAGAGGGCGGCCTAATTTAATTTTTTTAAAATTGTCCTAAAATATATCAAACAGCAATAAGAGCAAATCCTAATGGAAGAGGCTTCTCATAAACATAACACAACCAAGATACATTATGACCATCCTAAAACATCATCAAGTGAAAGAAAGCCATGGTACTTGTCACCCTAAAAGCTGCTCGAAAGGCAAAGCATCATGCACATAACTTGTCAACACAACTATCTATTCAGGCTCCAGGGGTCAAAAAAACCAAACTGCACCAGAAGCATAAAATTCTTGGGAAAATATAAAACAGAAACTATACTAGGAATCATCAAAATTGGTAACCGATTACACTGTTAACATAGTCATTTTTCGTGCTAGGGAATCACCAGCCTGCAAGTGGGGGGAAGCTCCAATTTACGCACCAAACCACCTAGCAAAAATAGAAACACAAACTGTACTAGGAACATAGATTTTAAAATGATCATTGAATTATCGAACGACTTAGACTGCTAACATTTTTATTATCTACTTGAGAATCACCAGCCTGCAAGTGGTGGGAAACTCCAACTTACTCCACAAGTGGGGTAGTGCTCCAAATCACCTTGCGAGACCCAAAAGCTCCAAATCCCTGAAACGGTGAAAAGTTTCAAGACCCCACCTTTACAAGTTCCCATGAGCTGAAATCTATGTATCACACTTAAATACCTGTGGATGACCTAGGTTAGGGTATTGCCTCAGCCACTACTTAAGTGCAACGGCTCACGCACCAGCTTGGGAACACTAAGGGTAGTTCGTTTTGAGGATAAAGGAAGGATTCGCTTATGTCTCCCCCAACAGGCGCATGGGACCTAATCGCAAACAGAAGGGACCCCACCTAAGGGACGCGTGTCAGCTTCTCCACTCCAAAAGTGCCATGTATCCCAAAACACAATCAGGCGCTCCTAACATGATATATAGAACTATAAATGCCAGAGTTGAATCACTCTGACCGAGTTAGAGAGAGAGAAAGAGAGTAATAAATCAACAGGACATCTCAAGGTTTGACATTTGACAAGCGCTCCTCTCTCTCTCTCTCTCTCTCCTCCCCCCCTCCTTCGCTTAACACATTGTGTGGCCATGCCCATGAGAATCAGCTAGGACCCTCCTGGGTCGCACAAGGGGTCTAATGCCCTACACCAGAACAGCTGTTTGCAGTACCTCGTCTCCTTCTCCAGTGACTAACACAACTAGGAAAATCATTTCCATTCCTCAGAGTTCCAAGATAAGGGAAGAGGTCCACAAGCATAACCCAACTTAGTTAAGAAAATGTCGAACTAGTTCTCATTCAATAGACACATTATATGATTGTTATGATGGAAAGTACCACAAATAAACAAGAGACAATTACTAAGGACGTCATAATGAAAGTTTTAACAACACTTAATAGAGTATCGCTTTAGTCTAGACGTGCCTGAAGTCTCTTTGCAACAGCCAAAAAAGGCTGAACATCTCCTCTTGTTCCAACCACTAGCATTGCAACTTTCAGTCTCGGAATCAACTTGTTGGAATCAGTGCTGATGAAATCAATATCAGCAGGCAACCCTTCTACAGAATGATAGTCTATCAACTCTGAAGCTGCAGGTGAGTTCTTAGTAAGATCAACCTCCACTGTACCATCTTTTTGGATCTTTACTAGTTCCACAATGAGCTTCTCCTGGGAGATCAAACAAAAGGAGGAACTTTATCAGTGAAGGATAATACAATCCATAAGATCTATCTAGGGGAGTAAAGATAGAAACTTGATACACTTCTACAGAAATCTAATGATAGAGAAGAACTGGATTACATAAAACTCATGACAATGGTTGCTTATGAATATGGTGTTAGGTCTAATTGTTAGTAGACTAGTTTGATGATGAATAGGATAAATATATGCACCACAAGAATACCAAGTTATGTTGTAATTTAATATTACTTAGGTTAGCTTGTAGTTATAATGCATTTCAATGCACTTCTTAGGTAACAATGGATTTGAAGACAAGTCGAGTTGATGAAGATCAGTCGAGTCGAGGGACTCAAGTTTGTATTAGCCAGTTTGTGTTAAAAGACAAAACTCTATGGATTCCTAGGTTCAAAAAATGTGATCACCGATTCAAAGACCAGTCTACAGCTTCATGGTACTCCGTTTGATGGCAGAACCTTTAACCCAACTCAAGAATTTTGTGATTTGTGCAACTGTGAAGATCTTGCAATGTGATTTCCAAGACTAGGTCATTTCTTTAGCATGTGTCGTATTTTCTTCTTCTCTTGAACAGTACAAGTCATCTTGCCTGTAATAGATACTTTTGCAAAAGTCTTGCTTTATTTCTCTATTACTGATAAAGTTTGAAGATTTTGATTTCTCTCCAAAAACAGAGAAAGACAGAAGAAAGGGAGAGTTAGAGCGAGCAAGAGGGAGGGAGAGAGAATCTATAATTCACCAACAATTTTCAGATGGCAAATAAGGAAAGAGGCACCAAATCTTGAAAGTGGTGTCAACTATATAAGGAAGTAGGATATCAAAGGCTAATGATTGTATAACTCTTCTATCAGCAATAGATATTTACAGAATAGTAATGCTAGGGATCCCAAGGTATTATCCCAACTTTCATGCCGACCCTTGTGGCAGTCACTGTGATTGGTTAGAAATCAATCAATTAACTCTGGGGCCACAGACTAACCAATCACATGCTCTGCCACATAAGTTAGGGTAGAAAGTTGGCATAAAATCTGGAAATCCCTGGCATTTATCTTTGCAGAATGCAGCACTAAAGAATTTACCTACCTTGAGCATATCAGCCCCATCCATATAAAAGTATAAAACTAGGAGAAACATATAACACGGTAAAGGACCCTATAGTAGCTTTTCATCCAAAAGAAAAACAAATTGTTGAGCAATAGCCAACCTTGCATTCAGCATTACTGGTAAAAATACGACCTAGTTTCCATAAAGCATGCAGTTCAAATGCTAATTTTCTTTAAAAACATGTACAAATTACAAAGCTCGCTAAGTGCCTACTTAAATTAAAAGCACAGCTCACTTATGTGCCATCACTAAAGTTAATTAAGATACAAAACGCAAGGAAAGAAATTACATCCTATCAATAATGCAAGTAATTCAGATAGTCACCTTTTCACGCTCTGATAGTCTATTTAATTTCAGGTCACGCCTTGAAGTCACCCTCTTCTCAGTCATGGACCTAGAAAATGCAAGGTCCAGGTTCTCGAGAAAAAAAAATTTAGGTGCGCCCACAGGAGCGGTGATGCAATGATCCAAGCCTTCAGGGAAATGTCATATATCAGAGAACATACCATATCAATTTAACCATGAAAAATCAGTAAATCAACTCAATCACCTGGCAATACATGACATACAAACCATGTTTAACTAAACTCAGCTCAACAATTGTCCAGCTATTTTGGTTTGGCTACATGAACCCTTCTTCACCATTTTATTGTTTGCAAATCATGAGATTTTTTATCATTACATCTATTATGGGGGCCATTTAACTGTCTCACAGACGTGTTCGTTCGAATTTATCTTTTTCAGTTTTAACACTTATCTATCTTAGCCTTCTCATTTGACTACACATTTTTTTTTAATATGCTGTTCTAAGTTGTCCAACATTCTGTGCCATAAAGTAGAACAGGCCTTATGGGATTTTCAACTTTCTGGTTATACCCCAATTAAATAAACTCCAAGCAGTTTCTCCACTTCACTTAACATGATTTTCTTCTTTGACTACTATCATCTCCCACCTCTACATCTAAATCAATAATTGATCATCCTAAAAAATTTATCGCTTTGTGGTATTTGTTAGCTTTTTAACATAAATATGTCTCTTTTCTACCGCTAAAGTTGTATTCTTTATATCCTATTTTATTCTGCTCATCTCAAACCATCTTACTTCTAAAGTTTTTCTCCAGTTTTACAACTTGGCATTAGTTCCCATCCTGGTTCGCAACTCCAACTTTAAACTCCCTGGATTATTACTTGCTTCAATCAGTGAAATTTCCTATTACAAATGCAATTGGTTCCCCAGTGCTGCATACAGCAGAGAATCTAGATAAACCAGAAATTGGTATCTAACAATATCCTCTAATCCATTGTTTCTAATCACATCCTCTAATTCCTCACCTTAATTTCTGAGATAAACCAGCTTCTTACAGTAGCTTAGTGATGCGAAACTAATTAAGTCCGCAATAAATATGAATACAACAACATAAAATAATTCTAATGCATTTTAAAACCTTAAAATACCATTAAACATAATTTGAGGGTCAATCGAAAATGACAAAAGGACAATCAACTTTCTACATCAAACTTATGATTGACAATGATAAGAACTAATGAGAAAAAAAAGGAAAAAGAAAATAAAAAAGAATAGAATCAGAATACTTGTCATTGGTCAAGTACTTACTTCTCCGAGCACGAGTTGGAGTACGGAAGCTCTCACTTGAATTAGAAATATCTACATCAGATGAATGTTGAAATGCGTCCATCCAGCGAGTAAAGCCTAAACCTACAGGCACCTTTGAAGTTTGATTTTCGGCCTCATAATTATCAACACTTGAACATTCTTTCGTGGACTCACTTGTTGATACCATTGAACTTTCCACCTGGTCCACTTCCTTATTACAAGTATCACCAATTAGTCCTTCTTCAACATGTTTACTTTCCAATGCTCCTGCTGTACCCACATCAAGAGAATCCTCTCTAGGTCCACACTCCTCTTTCATCAAGTCCTTGCCGGCATCATTCCTATCCATTTCATCTGATGAGTCTCAAAACAACTTAAACTCACAATTTCAAAAACACTGCAGTAGCACTTTCAAATCCCCTTATTGTTGAATTTCACCAAAAACTAAAACTTACAGAGACCCAGATTGCCAAAACCCTTAACCAAATTTCAAGCTGACCAAGTAAGAAACCCCCAATTGAAAACCAGAAAACCCGCACAACTCTAAAACTCTTCAACAACAGTTTAGATATCTTCTTTCCAAATATTAGATGAATTGGCACGGGAAGTCCACATAAATATGGAAAACCCAACCCCCAAAAAAAATATTAAAAAAAAAAGCTGAAATCGAAATAAAAAAGTAAAATCAACTCGAGCACCGTTTAAGATTGAAAAGTAAACACGCGGAGAACGTTTGGTGAGGCGAAAATTGAAGAAAAAAAAAAGGGCTGAAGCAGAATTCCAGACTGGCTCACACTTGACACGCCGCCAACCAAAGAGAAGAGAGGAGAGGACGTTAAAAATACAGAAAGACGGCCCAAAAGGAGGAGACAAGTATTCAGAGCTCAACTAGTCATAAAAGCAAAAAACAAAAAGAAGATTATACTAGTACAGTACTAGAGTCAACTACAATGAATGATTGATTGGTTTGGTTGGGAAGTAAGTGAAATTGGTCGAAGTAGTACCTACTTAAGTTGAACCAAAAAGGGTTGGGGATGGGAATTTAGAATTTTACATTTAGAGAAAAACCCAGAATAGATGCAGCTTGATGAGAAGAGGTGTGTTTGTTTAGAGGGAAATACGGGGTTTCTTCCTATTCTGACGTAAAAAATAGATAAGTTGTAAAAATAATCACATTTATAAAAAACAATCATAAATGGTCATATTTGAATGAAAATATCTATTATATCATTCCTTTTAAATAAGTTTTCAACGCCTTATATTGAATATCTTAAATGCCCTCTTTGTTTTCCTTTTTCCTCTTTCAGTTAGTTCAACTTTCAAACTGTCACTGATTTTTCAATTTCCGATTTGCTCTTCCCAGTATTGCTTTTTTCTAAATTCCATCTACTTTGTTACTTTGCGAAGGACGTATTTGGATTCAGGTTCGTCTTTAGGTTTCCTTTTCTTGAATTTTATTTAATGATTCAAGTGATAGTCTAATGGTAGTGGATTGTGTTGGTCTCTTAATCGGCATCAAGTAATTGTATTGCATTGTCTTTGGTTGATTAATTGAAATCAGTGAATGACCTTAATGGGTATCGACTTTTTTTTCATTTTGATCAATTAATCGACTGTATTGCATTGTGTTTAGTTGATTAATTCACCACAAGTAAATAAATTGTTTTGCATTGACGTAACTTAATTTAACTGGACATTTAGGGGTCAAGTAATCTACTTTATTGCATTGTGTTTGGTCGATTAATTGACCACAAGTAAATAAACTGTTTTGAGTATATACTATTGTGTTTGGTCAACTAATCCACTATAAACTTTGCACTGCAAATTTACAATTTTGGTGGTTTAATTGACTACAAACTTAATATTTTTCATTATTTTTATTTATGAAACTACAATCTTATTTTACAATTTTATAGACTAATTTTTTATTCAATTGCATTGCAGTTATGACTTCACCAAAATTTTGGACCACTGCGTTTTATTTTGGACATTTTGTCGAAGAAAACAACGGATGGTCATGGAAGTTTAGTGGCAACCAAAATGCAACAGGACTTGCAATCAATTATGAAACTTCATGTGAAGAGTTATATGCTAAAGTACGAAACATTTGTAAAGTTGATGATATGGAGATAGCATTTCTTACTCCAGCAACGGTGCATAGCTTTCAAATTCCAGTTCGAATTACTTCAAACAACGAAGTTGAATGGTACTTGAATATTAATAAACAAGACTATTTGGCTCCTCTGTGTGTAATCCATGTGAGCCATGAAAATTGCGACGGACACCGAAAAGAAAATAATGGAGTTGGTGGTGGTGGTGACAGGCAAATTGAAGAAGAAAATAATGGAGTTGGTCATGATGATGACACACAATTTGAAGAAGAAAATAATGGAGTTGGTAGTGATGAAATGCAACCTGAAGGAGACGATCATAATACGAATGATTCTTCGGATAGGCTGGATGTAATTCGAGAATATTTATCATATAATGAGAATGATTTCTCAACATCACCGAGATTTGAGTTTAGCCTAGGTGACCAAATCAAGGCAGCCAAGAAAGAAATGACTTCACAAGTGAGCATTTAGTTTCTTCGGTTGGAAGTACATCGCGAATATTACCTGTAGATATTGATTTGAAGGTTGGTCAAGTCTTCAATAACAAGAAAGAGTTTCACGAAGTTGTGCACTTGCTTACATTGAACAACAACTTTTAGTTCAAAACAAAAAAATCAAATAAGAAAGTGTACACAATAGTTTGTGGGATGATAATTGCAAATGGCGTTTGTTTGCAACAAGGTATTTAGAATGTGATTATTTTCATATTCGAAAATGTACAAGTGAACATACTTGCCCCCTAAATATGTCCATGGCTAATCATAGACAAGCAACGTCGCGTATTATTTGAGTACAAATATCGCCAAGGCTTGAGGATTGTAACACTACGTATAGACCTGCTTATGTCATTGCCGACGTTTACCGATCCTTGGGTGTAGATCTAAGTTATCAAAAATCGAGGAGGTGTAGAGAAGCTGCCTTAGAAACACCTGAGGGGTTCAGCCGAGGATAGTTACACTAAGTTGGCCGCATTTGCCCACAACTTGCAATTGGTTAATCCATCAGTAGTCTTCTCTTTAGAGCTTGATAGTGAAAATTGCTTTAAGTATTTCTTTTTGGCGTATGGGGCTTGCATTCTTGGATTCCACTCTGCAATGCGTCTGGTAGTTGTTGTGGATGGGACATTTTTAATTGCAAGATATAAAGGTACGCTGATTATTGCTACCTGCCAGGATGGAAATATGCATATATATCCTCTTGCATGGGCTGTTGTTGATTCTGAGAATGATGCATCACGGCTTTGGTTTTTTACAAAGTTGAAAGAAATAACCGGTGACCATGAAGGACTTGTTGTGATATCCGACCGACATAAGAGTCTTATTAGTGTTATCCGTATTATTTTTCAAAATGCTCGTCATGCTCATTGTAACTATCATATAAAGGGTAACTTAAGGACTGTTACTTGAAAGGCAGACACGGTCTCACTTTTCAAGAGAGCTGTAGAGGCATATACCAGAGAAGAGTTTCGCAAGCATTTGTCTGAAATTGAGAAAACCGACGAGAAGGGTTGGAAATATCTTAGCGAAACAAATTTCGAAACTTGGGCCAAGTCACATTTCAAAAGAAAACCGTTACAATATCATGACTTCAAACAATGCAGAGTTTCTGAACTCAGTTTTTAGGAAAGCCCGATAGAGTCCTATACTTTCGCTGCTTGAGCTTATTGAAAAAAAGTTACAGGCGTAATTTTGTGAAAGGCGCGAAGAAGCACAAAGTTGTACAACCATTTTAACCCCAACAATATAAGATAAATTAGGTAAAGCAATTCAGAAAGCCAATAAGATTACAGTGGTTGAACTCATTGATCAATCCAAGTATGTGGTGAGGAGCGGGACCAAGAATTACACAATTAACTTTGATGGGAATACTTGCACTTGCCAAAAATTTCAGTTGGACCACCTACCATGCGAGCATACAATAGCAGTTACAAAAATGAGAGGTTTTTCTATGCACCCGTTGTGCTTATCATTCTATACAACTGAGTATTGGAGAGTGGCGTATTCCCAAAACATCTTCCCTGTGCCCATTGAAGAAGAATGGGACATTCCGGATAATATTAAGGAAATGACTATCTTGCCACCTTTAGTCCGATGTCGAGCTGGATGTCGTAGAACAACAAGAATTCTGTCAACTAGAGAGTTTTCTGGAAGACAATGATGCAGTAGGTGTAAACAAGTTGGCCACAATCGTCTTCCTTGTCGTGATCAAACCCCTATGAGTGATAGGCATTCACAAATTTAGTAACTGTTGGATTTGAAATTTATATGTTTTGTAATGATCAGTTCAGATTTCAATGTATTGTAACTTTAATTTTGAATTTCAATGTTGGGTACTATTTCTTATATGAGTTTGTAAAGTTTGTATATCAGTTTCATATTTGCATAGTGTCCATTAAACTTACATAGGCCTACCTGTTGATATTCAGCATGAAGAACTTTTAGACTTGCTAAAGTCTAATCAACTTGATTAATAATCAAACTATGTTTTTGAATAGTAAAGGGTGGATTACTCAACCCAATCTTATAACAAATGAGTCAAGTAACTAACTTCAATAACTTAACTTACTTGTGTTGATTAATTGCAGAGGGTAGGGTAGATTACTCAACCCAATATATAACAAATGAGTCAAGTAACTGACTTCAGTTACTTGACTCATGCTTAAAGTGATAAAACATGAAGTAGGCCTACATGCTGATATTCATCAGGGGGTGCAATTGTAAATTATAATTCATCGCTTCATCTTCTCCGACCTTCTTTTTCGGCAACCCTCACTTTGCTTAATTAACACACAAATACTCACACACACACATAGCGATATGTTCCATCTGGGTTGTTGGGTTAGAGAGCCATCTCGTCTCTCTCTCTCCCCCACTCACACACACACAAACCCAAACCCAAATCTGGAAAGATAAAACCCCGGTGTTCCATCTGGGTTGTTGGGTTAGAAAGCCATTTGGGTTCTGACACTTTCTCCCGCAGGTTCAATTCTTCCAGGGACGGGCTTTCGTGCGAGCCAAAGGACGTAGGTGCCAATGGTCGATTCCTTCACATCTCTGACAACAGTTAAGTCAAAATCGGGGGGTGGGTTCTTAAGATTTCTCACTCGTAGACCGATGAAAGTTTAACCCATCGACCCATCCTTGTTTGCATGTCTTCCCATGGTCAACAGCAAGTCAAAAATCAAAACAAAGTTCAAACATAACTCTCAAATCCCATAAATCCAGTAAAACTCAGAAGCTAGCAATTTCACTCAATCCACACACACACACTCTGTGTGTGTGTAAATACACAAACAACACACATACACAACCTTTACTATAGCTAGGTGTGTTGTAGTTGAGGCAAAGCCGCTGAGTGAGTGAACAATATAGGAATGGCTCAGTACAGACAATCAGGTTTTGACATAATGGGTGTAAGAAACAGTGGGTCATATCACGTTTCAATCGGGATAGGGGTGTGCACCCAGTAGCCCAAGCAATCCTGGATTCATCGCCGATTCAAGACCCGTAAAACCTCCGTCGGTCCCTTCATGGCTTCATCCTCATTCTTTCGATAATTTACCCCATCTTTGTTTCTGCCTTACTCTATCTTTCTAGAGATAAAGTTGTAGGGGTCCAAGTCGGAGGTGGACTGTAGATTTGCCGGCAATGGTTCTGGTGGTGGCAGTTATGGAATAGAAGGGAAGGAATTGGGAATGTGAACAAAGGGATATAAAAATTACTCCATATCATTTAGTTAATTACATCGGTATCTGGTATTTAGTTTTTAAAAACCAAAAATATTATGGGTATATTTGTTTATTCAAAAGAAAAAAATGAGTGGATATTTTTACCCGCGATCAATATCATGTGCGATGACCTAATGAAAAAAAAGTAAAGAAATTGGAGTGAATGACCAATTGTATCACAAGCTTTAGTAAAGAGACAATTTTTAGGAATATATAATGAATTTGGAAAAATAGGTAAAATATATGGATGATTTGGGTAATTCATCATAATTCTTATAGAGGACCCTAGCTGTTTTTGGCTATTAGTCTTAAGGGAGTACTCATGGAAATATCTTTTGAGATTATTACCTTTGAATTTAATCCAACTACATATTATGTTACATTACACTCCCTTGATCAAAAAATTCTCGTTTGAAAGTCAAACTAAAAGAAAAAGATACTTTAGTAGTCTATTAGTAATAAAATGACACTTTTATACCTTAATTTTTGAAAATGCACTCTTTAAATAAAACATTTCAAAATGAAATAATGGACTATTTGCTTGGAATGGAAGAAGTTAGGGGTGTAAATGGTTTGACTTAAAACAAATTATGAGCTGAATCGCATGCCATCGGTTTGAGAAAAAGCAAACCGGAGCTAAACAGTTTAAAGTCTTGAGCTGAACCGAACCGTATCATGATGGTTCGATTCAGTTCCGCGATTCGGTTTCACGGTTTGGTTTCATGGTTCGGTCTGAATTTAGAAAGAGTTTTGATAATTCAAAATTTAAGTAAACCAAAAAAATATTATAAAATCACACTAAAAAATACTAAAAAATTAAATATAATACAAATATATTCATAAACTCACTTTAAAATTTTTGCACAAACTTTCAAATAAAAGGATTAACATTTTTAATTCTTATAATCAATAAATTAGATCCAATATAATAAAAATACAATAACGTACATGATATTAAAAACGTTACATAAATTCAAAAAGTCTAAAGACAAATTCCTAAATACTAATATTAGCCTTATAATTTATATAGTATAAAAATATTAATAGTATAAGAGTACTAAAGTATAAAGGTTATGAATTCTAAATAATTTGTTGTTTGACTCGGTGGTTCGACTCAAAATAGTTTGGTTTAGTTCGGTTTGACTCGACTCAACATGTCAAGCATCAAACAAAACCAAACCGTTCGACTTCCTAAAATCTCAAACTTAGCCGAACCATATACTCCCTCCGTCCCTAAATTATCATCCTCCTTTCTTTTTTCGTCCGTCCCAAAATAATTGTCCAGTTTAAAACTTACCTTTTTTAGAACACCACTTTTACCACTTTACCCTTACTTTTTCAC
Source organism: Codonopsis lanceolata (assembly GCA_013146195.2). Lineage (NCBI taxonomy): Eukaryota > Viridiplantae > Streptophyta > Magnoliopsida > Asterales > Campanulaceae > Codonopsis > Codonopsis lanceolata. The sequence goes on from CM028378.1 coordinate 159,940,019, forward strand.
TATATTTTAATTATGGGTCACATACACATAGGCTTTAAAGGAAACTACACATTAAACCAATATAAATAATCAAGTCAATTATTTTTTTTAAACTGTGCGCCGGATCAATCAGGACGATTATTAAAGGACGGATGGAATAGTATCTAAAACCGAACTAAACCATATGGTTCAGCTTGATTAGATTCGACTTAATGGTTTGGTGACTCAAATTGATAACCTAGGAATATCAAGCTTCTTGCTTAATTGGATTTAACGCTTTTTGATAATCAACTACTGGTTACATGCTTCACATACTTCCATACTCTGCAAGAACAATAATGTATTGATTAGATTTATTATTTTGTGTTTTCGTTCAGAAAATATATGCATTAAATGTAATAGCGTGATCTGCCGAAATGTTTCTTAGTAATAATACTAATAGGCAATGGATTGTAGAGTAAAAATATCATTAATTAATTAACAATTACGGATCGATGATCACTTTCTAAAGTTTTTAATTGTTTAAGTCTTATTTTTTTTGAAATTGAAAAATGACACTTTTGAAGGTAAAAAGATTACGATACATTAAATGAGTATGAGACACGATACAGAAATGCATCGCTGTTCATTAACTATTGAACCGCAATTCATTAATTTTATTACATTAATTTTTGCACTGTTGTTCAATAGTTTAATTGTCTAATCTAATTGGATCGCGATTCATCAACTTTTACACCGATGTTCAATAGTTTAATTACCTAGTCTAATTGCACCGCGATTCATCAATCTTATTGCATTAATTTTTGCATCGCGATTCAGTAATTTAATTGTCTAGTCTAATTGCACCGTGATACATCAATGTTTGTACCATGATTCATCAATTTAATCTGATATTTTTGCATCACGAGTCCGCGATGCAAAATTGTAATGAACCAGACATTGTTTTCAGCATTCTTTTTCTTTCTCTTTCATCGTAAGCATTTTTATTCCTCCTCATTCGCCTTCGTTCATATACTGTGAAAATCCTCTAACTCAACACATTGTTATTAAAGTTTTGTACTTAATGAATCAGAAAACTCATTTGCTTTTCGGGCGATCCCCGTTTCGTTGCCTAACAATGATGATTTTCGAATCCAATGTGTTTGTCGGAGCAGTTGAAGGAGACGATGACATTTTTGAAACAATTTCAAAAAATAGCCTTTTACAATTGAAAAAAGAACAGGGTATTGAAGTGGTTAGAAATTTTTAAAAAGGGACCGACCATAGTTTTAGCCTTAAATTTTCCTTTTATTTACATCATTTTCCTTTTTCATGTTTTGCTCATCTTTATATTTCGTCTTGTTATTGACACACTTAAAAGATGTTGCAAATTGCAATCAAGCTATAGGGGATACCACATTTTTAACCATCGTATAAATTGGGAAAATCTAATTAGACCAACGACCTTTCATAACGACCAAATTAACCAACCAATTTTTAATTTAGTTGTAATGTTGTCCTCGCCGTAAACCATCCGTTCAACTTGACAATTCCATGTAGACATCACGTAAGGAGTCAACTAACGTAAAAAAATCAAATTTAAAGGAAGGTTCACGGCAAAGACAACATTCCTACCAAATTAAAAATTGATTGATTAATTTGATCATCATAAAACATCGTTCGTCAAATTAGACTTCCTCAGTTTGTACGATGGTAAAAAACGTGATATTCCCGTCAAGATATGCATATTTTGGCCTCTTTATAACCCAGGGTCATTAGATAATTGGCCTATGTCTATGCACATTAATTAGATTCCCAAGTCATTGGAAAAAAATGAGATAAATTCTAGTCGATCTTTTTTTAATTAAAGTATCTAACCCCTTTAGTACCTCATTTTTTATTTCAATCGTAAATTGTCATTTTTAAAATATTATTCCAAAAATGTTATAATCTTATTCAATAGCGTCGATAAACACATTGAATTCAAAAATCACTATTGTTGGACAACGAAACGAACAATTTTTTTTATTCATTAAGTACGAAACTGTAATGAATCTGTGTTGGGTTGGTGGATTTTTTAGTAGGATAAAAGCGGAGGAGCAGGGGGAAGAAGAAGGCTTACGACAGTGGAGATTGAAAAGAAGGTAGAGGACATGGTCTGATTTATTATGATTTTGTATCGCGGTATAAAATGAATTTGATAATATTTTATGATTCGCAGTGCAAATATTGATTTATAGCATTGCAAAAATTGGGTTAGGTAATGAAGACTTATGTATCGCGGTTCAAATATTGTTTCATCGTGGTGTAAAAATTGGATTATGTAATTTAAACTTATGTATTGCGGTTCAAATATTGTTTTATTGTGGTGCAAAAATAATGACCTTCGTAGCACACTTATGGTTCATTAAAAGTATCGTAATCATTTTGCCACCAAAAATGACTTTTTCCGACCGAAAAGAGATAGTATTTTAGCCATTAAATTCTTTAGAAAGGGGACAGGCCCGCAATTTCTCCAAAAAAATTTGCCTAAGTTAAGCCCATTGTTACTAAATCATTTTTAGGGTAAAATTCTGGTGAGTCTCTTTTCTAAAGTTTTTAACCTCAAAAGTCTACCGTTCTTTTTTTCAACCGCAAAAGACCATTTTTCGAGATATTGTTCTGAAAATGTCATCGTCTCCTTTAACAGCTCCGGCAACACATTTTGGATTCGAAAATCACCATTGTTGCGCAACGAAACGGGAATCGACCTACCTGGTCATGTCGAGGGGCAGCGCCCCTTCATGGGGGTTTGGGGGGCAACACCCTCTAAAGGTAAACGGTTTCGGTTGAAAGATTTTTCAGTAAGACGAATGTGGAGGTGGAGGGGAAAAAAGAAGGTCTACGACGGAGAAATGAAAGAAAAATGTGGAGAGCACGGTCTGGTTCATTATCATTTTGTATCCCGGTGCAAAAATGGATTAATAATATTTTATGTATCACGGTTCAAAAATTAATTTATCGCGGTATATAAAAGTTGATACCGCGGTACAACTTGGATTAGGTAAATGTATCGCGGTTCAAAAATTAATGCAGTAAAATTGATAAACTGCGATACAATTAGATTAGACAGTTAAACTATTGAACTGTTGTGTAAAATTAATGCAATACATTTGATGAACCGCTGTATAATTAGACTGGACAATTAAACTATTGAATCGCGGTGCAAAACTTAATGCAATAAAATTGATAAACTGCGATACAATTAGATTAGACAGTTAAACTATTGAACTGCGATACAAAATTAATGTTATAAAATTGATGAATCACCGTGTAATTAAACTAGGCAATTAAGCTATTGAACCGTGACGCAAAAATTAATGCAATAAAATTGCTGAACTGCAGTGTAAAAATAATGACCTCCGTAGTGTGCCTAAGGTTCATTAAGGGTATTGTAGTCATTTTTCCACCGACAGTGAGTTTTTTCAACTGAAAAAATGAGATAATACTTTAACGATTAGAAATTTCAAAAAGTGGACGGGATCATAATTTTTTTGTCCCTTTTAATCTCTATGGGTCTGCCAATTAGCAAGGTATATATAAATAGATTGATGCATATAAATTTAATATTTTTCAATATATATATTCCCTCAGCTTTCAAATTATTGTCTATACTTTTTTTTCGTCTATTCTTAAATAATAGTCATCTTTTAAAATTTTCCCTTTTAGAAAAATACTTTTACCGCTTTACCCTTACATTTTGTACTTACTTTAACTATGATTACATATTCAAGAGAATTAAAAGAAACCACAAATTTCACCAATATTTATAATTCAATCAAATTTTTTTTTCTTAAACGGTGTGCCAGATCAACCTAGATAATATTTTGAAAACGGAGGAACACTGTATAGTACATAATTATTTACAAAATATAATCAAAGAATTTTTTTTTCTGTACATCAACCCTTTCCCAACTAGCCTACTAATTTTCAGCAGAAGAATTGGATAATTCCTTGATTACCAAAGTTCTAGCTCGATTAATGGTGACAAGGCACAAACAAACATGCTCTTCCAGCTCCTCTATTTGCTTCCTAAATCCAACATCGCTCTTCTTAAGCTCCTTCAACACTTGCAAAGAAAATCTATCTTCCCTTCTCTCCAAACACGAGTTTATCATTGCTTTGTTGTGTTCAATCTCATCATGGAGCCGAGTCACCAGTCGACTCATCATGTCAAAATCTCGGTTCAGAATATATGCACCCTTAGCCGCTACATCAAGTTGATCCCTTACTTTCCTCAAAACCCTACTTCTTAGAAACTTAAAATTCATTAATTTTTTCTTTAGTGGTTTCAGTGGCACACTCAAGAGGGCGGGTCCCATGACCAGCGCCGTGAGGGTATGCGCTGCTATAACCATAGCAGCTATTGCGACTAAACCACAGGCCGCAGTTATACATATCCCCGATGCCTTGTTGAAGAAGTTTATAAACTTCATCTTCCTTGCCACCTTTTTTCTCTTTGATTTCAAATGTTGTAGCACCAATGAATACTTGTCATGAAACGCCTCAAAATCTTGTTTATTGAGACTGGCAAAGGGGTTGTTGAGAATATTGAGAGAATGTAGCTCCGAAATGATGCTGCCAAATTTGTGAGGGGAAGAATGATCATCGAGTATTTCAAGTACTTGTTGAACGAACTTGTAGTTTGATTGGATTTGATTGATGCCCTTGAGTAGGGTACTGCAGATTTTTGAAGCTTCGGCACTGATATCAAAGTAATTGAGTAAAAGGTCTTTGAGATCGGATCTCTTGCCAAGGATGGCCGTTTCAAGAATGGAACAAATAGTTTCTTGCCCAGGTTGAAGTAGGATTTCCTCGAATTTATGATGGCAGTAAGATGGAGAAGATGGCTCGTTAACGAGTGATTGAGCTTTGGAGAAAAAATCAGCATAGGATTTGGTTCTGAGTGCCCCCTGGTACTCCTCATTGACATTGAAGCTTCTCTGACATTCTCTCTTCTTATTCCCATCTGATGAAACCCAAATATTTAGTTAAGACAATAATAATCATATATACATACAGACTCACCAATATATGTACGTATATGATTCGGAGAAGCAAGAGTGTTATCGGGGCTCATTTCGATTTTATTGGAGAAGGTTGTTTTGCATATATTGTGATGTACGTTATGTTAGATAACTTGTACAACATTCCGGCAAAATAAAAATAATTATGTAATTTAAATGTATAGATCTCCACAGAAGTTGAACCTAGATACTGTTATGATCATCATTGTCTTTGCAGAACTCCTTATCATGTTGTAAAGCTGATTTATTTGTTAACCAGATTAATTGGACAAAGGCTCATATTACTTTTAATTTTTAAGCTTACTTTTATACATCATCATATATAATACTATATCTAAACATAATTTTGCAATTAAAAAATAATAATAATATGGAAGACTAATTAATTAAATATAATAAGAACAATTAAATTACCTTTGTTGATCTTGGTAGACCGGATTCTTGCCCACATCTTCAAGTCTTTTAATTAAACGCACAATATATAATAAACTTGATAGATTTTTTTAGTCGGAAATGGATCGACAACTTATCTCTCGGCTAATAATGCTTTTAAAGGAAAGATCGGATTTACAAATAGAGTTTATGAATTCCAAGTAAGCTATGCTTTCTTGTAAGAACCCTTACAAGGAAGGAAGGAAGGAAAAAAACGAAAGATTAAACTTGAATAAACACCTGAAGTCTGTTGGATGAAATCACTCTCTTTTAAAGGCACGAAAAAGACGTTTCGGAGTTTCTTTTTTACGTTATCTCTCTTTCTTTTGATAACGCTCTATGTGTGTGTGTGTGTGTGTGTATGTAGTATGTATCTATTTATAAACATGTGTGTATGCAGAGATAGATAAAGAGTTGCTTCTCCAATATGTTAGCTAGCATGCAAAAGTTCTCTAATGGTGGAAAATTGAGGAAGAACTCTTGTTGTTTCGCCAATCTGGTAGCCTACCTTATCTCGCGTTGTCTTTATGTGAGCATATCCTTGTCCCCCATAAAGTTCATACTAACTTTTTTATTTGGTTACCACCATTTTTAATCTTAAAAAGGTAAGATAATCTGGCTTTATATGCATGTTTATACCCTTTCATAATTAAGTGACCAAAATACTAAGCCATTAAGGATTCTCACTTACGTAAGTAGTGATCTATACCCTCCATCATTATCTAATTTCATGTTTGAAGTTTGAACGCGGTAAAGACCAAAACAAAATCTTATCCTCATATAATCGTCAAATCAAGGATTAATGCGGTCCTCCTAAAAGTAGGGGTGGCTAATCATTGGCAGTTATCAGGTTGGCACCATAACATCATATGCACCAACACAAAACATGATAAGTTTATTGTGTTTAATACTAAAATTTAAACAAAACACAATAAAAGCATGAAAAGTATAGCACGACACAGCATGATATAGCATGACACGATAAACAAAAAAAAATCAAATTTATGAATTTTATTAAGTTAGACATGTTAGGTCCATTAGGCCCGTACATTAAGCACGTTAAGCCTAATGAACATAATAAAATATATAATTTTAATTTTTTAATATATATTTTAAAAATGAGTAAGTCTCATGTAAAACGGTATTACAGATCTTAAATCGTAAGACGGAGCTTCACTTTCTCACAGCTCAAGCCACCAATACATGGTATGTCAAGTAAGGAGGATCTATTTTACAAAGTATATGTGTAAGACCATCTTACCTAAGTTTTTATATTTAAAAATTTATCAATAGAAATAATTAAGTAGTTTAAAAGTCACAAATGAATGATAAAATTATGAAATAATCATGAAAATAGTTTGAAAGAAGTCAACAACAGTCAACAACCCCTAGTAAATTTAAAATTATATGTTAAACACATATGTATTTAAGTTATCGTTTTTTATCATATGAATTAGGTAAGTCCGATAACAACCCATTTTTTATCGTGTCTTTCTTGTTGGCCTTATAACGAACCCGATAAGCCCCAATCAAAACCCTATCATTAAGTATCGTGTTTGTGTCAGTCAATTGTATCGTGCATTAAATTGACGCCCTTTCTTAAAAAGTATTTTGACAAACGTCTTAAGTTTGAACAAATGGGAAAACATACTCTATATTATAATACACATCCAAAATTAAAATGACGTACCGTATTGAATTAATTTGACATCAAAAATTACGTTGTAAATGACGTCAACAAGCCTATCAACTTCACCGCGACATAGAGGCTCTTTCTAGAACCTTCCATGCATTTTAACTCTACGTCTCTATCAGACTAAATATTACTAATCCCTATTCATAAAAATAGTCTCATATCTAGACATAGAAATTATCTTAGTACAATTTGAAGAAAATATAAGCATATAAAATTATACTTTTAAAATGTTTGATTTATCAAATAACGCAACTATTGTTTTGAGACATAGGGAGAATTCTCTCGTCCAAACGCAACAATTGAAAGATAAAAAATGTAATTAAGACGAATTATTCGGTTGTCATGATTTAATTCAGCTAATCAGAATTTAGATGTTATCTCTTGAGATGGATTGGGATTCGAGAATATGCTCGACCGACGGTCAAGTGCATTTTCTTTTTCTCTTTTTGTATTTTTTTTATTTTTAAGCGAAAAAATTAATTTAGTAAGTTACGAGATTAAGAAGTGATTAGGAAACTAAACTGTACAAGTGCTTAACCGCTAGATTCCTCTTATAGATGTATAACGGTTGATGGGCTTCACCAAGACATGTTCGGCATCCAATATTTTTCCTATAAAGTCATAACTTTTCCTATTTTTAGCCCTCCCAAAGTTCCCCCCCACGCCTTTCATTACTCTCTCTCTCTCTCTCCCCCCAAATAACAGAATAGACTATTTCGGGTTCGGGGGGAGCGGAGTGTTAATAAGGTACTTCTTCCGTTTTGCAAAAAAAAAAAAAGAAAAAAACCTAATTTTTTGCACAAAATTTTATTAGGCACTTAAACACTATATACAAGTTAAGTAGCTAGATTAGGCAAAACACAATTTGCAATTGCTGAGGGAAAAAAAAAAACTATACATCACATTGTATTAATGAAAATGGTCACATTTTTGGCTCAGTAGTCGAAATGAAATATTCTATATATCTCAAATTCAAATTATGAGCCTAATAATTTATTTTCAACTCCCAAAATAAGTGTCTTTAATGTTAATAAAATCATATTTGTTATTTGTCATTATCTTAGTCCACTTACAACACTATAATGTGAAGATTAAATGTGCCAGTTTACATGTACTACTAAAATGTCTTAAATATCAATATATATATATATAGGTTGGCAAGCGGTGGATGCTTTACATATGCAATGAAACAGTCCAAAAGGTTAGTTATATTTCTATAGCACAATCATGATGAGTTTGTGAGTTTATGGTTTGATTTTGTACACTTGTGAGCTTGTAGGTGACGTCTCAGAATCCCCTTTTTATTATATCTTAACTAGTTTTACATTAGTGCGTTAAACGCACGAGCATAAATATTTTTTTAATTATATAATATTCAAGCAAAACAAATAAGAAAATCAAAAGCAAAAGAATAAATTAAGAAAAGTAATGTTTAAGGCAACTACTTAAATATAAATACATCATTTTATTGGTAATATTATAGATTTTTTAAAATTTCCTTATACACAACATTTGTTGTTTTATTTATTGGCTTTCCATTTTCATCAATATTAATATCTTCAAATCAGAACGGTTTGTTACCCTAGAACCTGTAACATACAACTGACTATGACTGAATATTGTCTTCTTCAAGAAGAATCCTACATGCGAAAGTGATTGATCTTGACTTTTGTTAATTGTCATGGCATACGATACTACTAATGGAAATTATTTTTTCTAGAAACTTGAAAAACAACTTCACATCTAATGGAGACAATGACATTCTTGATATAAACATTTTGTCTCTAACATTACTTCAATTCAAAAAAATTACTTCAACAGTGTGATTCTCAAGCATAGTAATAATTAGTCTTATTCCATTGCTAAACCTTGCAGCAGGGTCAATGTTTCTCAACAACGTCACCGAAACACCAACTTTAAGTGTTAATTCATGGTTAGACAATGTTGAACACTTTATACTATTCGAAGACTCTGTAGAATGATTGTCTTTAAACAAGCTTATGTTGTTCTCTACGCTGCACATATAATTTGAACTCAAATAAGTTTGTTCTTCTAAGCGATTGTTAGATACCATGTACTCATTTATGGTGCTAAAAACATCAAGAGTCGGGACAAATATAACTCTTCTTTGCAAATATGACACGTCATAAAAGACTCAGTGGTTAAGGAAGAAAAAATAACTTTTTGCGGTTAAAAAAAAAGTATTTCAACGGTTAACATTTTAGAAAAAAAGGACCGACCCGCAATTATTTCTTACCAAAATGAGAAATAAAAAAACTCACCTCATTGAAAAACACTAAAGGCCTACTATATATAAAACCTAACCCATTAAAATCTCACATCCACCTTATGTAAGACGTATCTCCTTAACCCAACTCATCGTGTGTTGTTGAGTTGTGTTGTGAGATAGTGTGGCTCCCTCTTACGAATTAAAACTCGTAAGACGATCTTATCAGAAAACTACTCTTAATAAAGCAATACAAGACCTCAACACCTAACCAAACTCAACATATGTCGTTGTAGACACCCCAATTTCGTACCCCTGATATGTAACTCTGGCATGTGATATCAAGAACTGTTTAAACTTAACAAAATGTCAAGTTACAGGATTGAAAATGCGAAAGGAAAAGTAGGATGCATGAATAGTGAAGTGCAGGGGGGAAAGTGTCGAAAATTGAAGTTGGAATAGTAGTTTGGCACTGCCATAAGGAGTCCTTGGCGCCGCGCCAAGGTCCCAAATAATGCACTCAGAGTTAACGCATTGCACAATTTTCTTAGCGCACGGTACAAGCCAATGAAGCACAAATCCAACTATAAATACAGATGCCCGTCTACGCTTTGAGAGACAATTTTTCGACGAAGGCTTGAAGCCCAGAGTTACTCTGCGTAATTTTAACGCAGTGAGCGATCAGTGAGCGAGTGATCCCTACCCTCTCATAAAGCCTCGAAACTTCGTCCAAACCTCCTCCAAACACAAATCCAACCGGTTAAAGTGATCCCTAGTCCTTTAGTTAGGTATCCACCTTATTTCCGGCCCAAAAATCATAAAGTAAGTCGTTACTCTGTCCGAGTAAATAGGCTGAAATCACCCGAAATAAACCGTTATTCCGTCCAACCAAATAGGCCAAAACCACTAAAACTAAGCCGTTATTCTATCCGAGTGAGTGAGCCAAAACTACCACAAATAGTCGTCACTCTGCACAAATCACATCAGCAGCAGCAATAAAAGTCTCCATCTCCCGAGAAGGACAGAGCGAACACACTCCGCTCTAAAAGGCAATAGTCTTTAAGGGCATTATTTTTATAAAAGTTGTTATTTAAATCCGACCTAATGTAGACAATATAAGTCGTTGTGCTGCTAGTTAGAAAATACTATGTAAAAGAGTCGTTATAATGGTCAAATATTTTTAAATATATTTGTAATTATTATAAGGAAACGGCTGCAAGTCCGTAAATAATGTAGTCGCGGATGTATTTGCTTTTATTTTTCAATCTTTTAATGCTTTGTTTATTTGCTAAATAAATATAACAATAAGCATACTTTAGCCAAAAACCATTTTTGAGACCGAAATGGCGAGTTGGGTGCCTAGCACCTTCCCAACTCGTAACATAGCCTCCGAACCCGTTTTCATAATCTCTGGGTTTTTTTTTTGCTTTATTTTGCCTTAAAATAAAGATGTGGACTCTAAAACATTTTGGATCCAGTGGGGCCTTGCAGCACTCCTTTCTTACATTTTTCTGTTTTCCCCTAAAAAATGGAAAATGAGAATGAAAGGGTGATGCATTCTCATATCCTGGTATCCCCTAAACCATGGATAACTTGATGCAGGAAACTCAAAGCTCTCATAGTGGTCTGAAATGGGTCATAAGGCTATTTTTATAAAATCCATAGTGGGGGCGCCGCAACATCTTTTTTTTGCACTTTTCCGTTTTCCCCTAAAAAAAGAAAAATGAGAATGAAAGGGTGATGCATTTGAATCTTTCTTTGTGGACGTCTCTTAGAACGGATGATATGGAAGCCATAATAATTGCAGTAAAAACTTTGGGTTCAAAATGTCTAAAGTTTATTTAATGACTGATTTTTTTAATTTATATATATATATATATATATATATATATATATATATTATTATTTTTTATTATTATTATTTTTTTTTTTTTGCAGAAGATTGGTTGAACATCCGCAAAGAACATCCACATACTTTATATAAATGTGATGAGAAATAAAAGGTCAAGCATGATATTGTGAATTGTGCTGAGAATACCAATACTTTGGGTGCATTCAAAGTTTCTAGAAATGTATAAATATATTCAAGTCAACTTATCTAAGAATATTAAATGTTTAGTATAAAAACAAAAGAAAAAACAAAAAAACAAAGATATTAAATGTTTCAGCTTTCAATGTTTTCATTTATGGAAATCAGTTTTAGGCGGGAAAATTACGTTTGTCATTATATATATATATATATATATATATATATATATATATATATATATATATATATATATATATATATATAGATTTATTGAGTGAATTGCAAAATAAAACTCTCTCTTATTTTATGAATTGTAAATTAAACTTTGTATTTCTAATTTCAACAATTAAAATATTTACTTTTTTTTTCTTCTAATTTAAGCATTTCGTCTGTTAGGTGTTACAACAGAAGATGGAAAGCTGAGTCAACGGCTTGTGTGGCGCTGACGTGGCTATGGCGGGACTTTTCCACCCGTTTTCCTCTATTCCATTAAAATTCGTTTCATAATAAACCCTGTACAATATTTTTTTTGTAAAACTAAACATTTTTTCTTATTTATAAAATCAACAAAATTATAATTAAGTTCAACACTTTCATTTTACTCATCATAAATACATCAGTTTGTTGTCATTGTGGAAAAAGATTTGTTCTGAGGACAGCAATGATATATCAAAATTTAGAGAAAAGGCTCTTAGACTGTCAACGATTTGGGGTACGCCAATGTATAAATAATTTTCAATTTTTTATTAGTCTTTATTTTTATTTTTGTGATTATTTTTCAGTAAATATAACTAGAAAAATAAAAATTAATAAAAATTATTTATATTGACTGTTTATTTTTAATTTGTGATTATTTGTCAGTATCAATATTTATCATACAAATCTAAAATAAAATATATATACAATTAAATTCAACACTTTCATTTTACTCATCATGAATACATTAGCTTATTGTCATTGTGAGAGAATATTTATTCTGAGGATAACTACGACAAATCAAAATTTAGAGAGAAGGTTCTTAGGTTGTCAATGATTTTTGGGTACATCCATGTATAAATAATAATAATTTTTATCACTATTTTTTGTGATTATTTGTCAGTATAAATAATTTTAATGTATAAAAATAAAAATAAATTAAAATTATTTATACTTACAGTTTATTTTGGTATAGTAAATATTGATACTGACAAATAATCACACACAAAAAATTGTCAGTATAAATACTTTTAATTTATTTTTATTTTTATGCATTAAAATTATTTATACTGAAAACTAATCACAAAAACTAAAAAATATTGATAAACAAATTAAAATTAGTTATACATTTGCGTACCCCAAATCGTTGATAACCTAAGAACTTTCTTTGTAAATTTTGATATGTCCTTGATGTCCTTAGAACAAATATTCTTCCACAATGACAATAAAGTGATGTATTCATGATGAATAAAATGAAAGTATTGAAAATTGAATTGAAATTTTGTTGATTTTATAAATGAGAAAAAATATTTAATTTGCAAAAAAATTATTTGTATAGGGTTTGTTATGAACCGAATCCTAATGGGATGAAGGGAAACGAGTGGAAAACTCTCGTCATAGTCACGCAACCCGCTGACTCAGTTTTTCGTCTTCTCTTCTAACATTTAACATATGAAAGGTTTAAATTGAAAAAAAAATAAGTGAAGATTTTAATTGTCGAAATTAGAAACACGCGATTTAATTTACAATTCGTGAAATAAAATATGTCTTTTTTTTTTGCAATTCACTCTAATTTATATTATATGACATCTAAAATAAAAATCATGTTAGCTTTTCAAAAGAAAGAAAAAATTCAAAAATAATTAAGTACGAAACTTGAATTTTAAAAGAATAAACTAAATGAAAAATTTGTTGAAAAGCTTTCCCATGACTCATTATTCTCTCAACATAAAGATGACGAATTTCATGCACTCATCACGTAAACCGACATGTACACTTCAATTGGTGTGGGACCCATCCTAAGGATGATCCAATGTTTCATGTTTTCTTTTGGATTAATATATGATTTGGTCCTAAACTTCACATTTCTTTCTAAGATGTTTTTTCATTTTTTATATTGATACGTGGACTTCATTTTAGCTTGTATATTTATCTCTCAAATCGTTATATTAAACAAAATCGTTAAATATTTATGAACATAACAAAATTATCTTTACTAGAGGCTGAGTGGGATGTCTTGATGTTACTTCTCTTTCTCTTTCTCTATCTTTTTTTCTCTCAAAAATTAAATATAAAAAGAATTAAAAATTATTCTTCCTCCACTCACCATTCTCTCCCCCCCCCTTCCTGCCAAACACTGAAACACATATGCACACTATTTTGTGACTATTTTTTATAAATATTTTCACATGTCCCCACACACACCCACCTTCTTCTTTCTCTCTTTCCCTGTAACGCCCCAAATTCGGTATTGACACCGCAGTCCCACAATTTGGTCACGTCACCATTACTAAATACTAAACCACAAAATATCCAAAAATAAAACATTACAATTTTTTTAACCAAAATACATTACTGCCTATTACAAATTCCAAGATGTAATAAACTCCACTAATCTCAAACAAATATTTGTTCATTTAAAATAAATGTCAAAACTAAGGAATTTATTCTTACACGAGTCACCCTTCACATGGTCCACCCGAGCCCAAAAGGATCTTAAAAGTTACTTACGACCTGAAGAAAAGTAGAAAAGGGTGATCGAACAATGCCCAGCAAGTTCATATACAACTCCTCTGGTTTCTAAGGAGGAGTTGACCACACAAATTATATTTCGCCAAAAAGTAAATTAGTTTCAACAAGACCAATAATTGCATCAACCAGATGTAGAGATTATAAAACCAAATACAACTGTAAATCAGGAATTCCAAGTGAAAGATAAGGCTCAAAACAAATACGAGATGCCCAATTGCCGCCAATCGTCCCATACCGGTTGAAAACAAGGAACACACGTAGATTACATGATCACTTAAGTGGTCAATTCGACCAAGCTGACTACCCCAATGGACCTGAAGGTATATCTGGATTACCTTACCACATGTCCAATGGTGTTAAATAATTTATTCGTTTCACTAATGTCACATATTTCACGTAACAATTTATTTTACTTAGTGATCACGGGAGAGTTTCAAATAAAGTCAAACGTCCAAAAATATATGTAATCAATTTTTCCAACGGGTTGATATTTCAAAGAAGTCAAACATGGGTTATCAAAATTTGGAGTATGAACAAAATAAGTTCGACGGATTTCAAAACAAATATCGGCGAGTGTCGAGCATGCGTTTACAAGAAAACGTAAAGACAATAAAATTTATAATGGAAATCTACCGAATAAAATAGGATGATCAAAATACTTAAGAAGTATAATCCCTTACCTAATTAGCGGGTATACAACGAAACAAATATCACCAACTCCGGAAGAAAGCTAACCACTCTTGTCCAAATCTCAAAACTTGCCGAGGTGCACCCGTGATCCAACCCGCGGTCACTTTCCGAGTCTCCGTCACCTTTTTGTCTCCACAACGACTCTCTCAACTCTCAGTTTGTTCGATTGCTGATGCTGAAACAAGAGGCACAACTCTCTTTATACTCACCGTGAGCAACCTCTTCAGCTCCTCCACTACTGTAACCGTCCACTGTTTCTTTTCAATGGAAGTAACGCCCACTCTCCACATCCCCTAATTAGTGATTGTAATTAACTTAAGGTAATAATTAAGGCTTATTATTATTATTATTATATCATTATTATTATTATCAATATTGTTATTATTATTATTATCATTATTATTGTTATTATTATTATCATTATTATTGTTATTATTATTATCATTATCATTATTATTATCATTATTATTGTTGTTATTATTATTTGATCATTAATTTGGCTCAAGCCTAATTACAAATAAATAACCCAAATGTGTACCAAAACTAAGTGAGTTTGCTATTAAATTAAAGTAGACCCAATTATCTATTTTATTCAAATTAGGTCAAACCATAAATACCAGCCTAAGTACATTTATTCCAAAAAAAAATATTACTATAAAAAAATTTGGGATATTACACTCTCACCCCCCTTAAAATAAGTTTAGTCCTCTAAACTTGACGTACCTGGTTAAACAAATAGCTCGGGGTATTTCTCTCTCACCTGTTCCTCGAGCTCCCAAGTGGCTTCCCTTTCGGTACGGTTACTCCACTGAACTTTTACATAAGGAATAGTTCGCCTCCTCAAAACATGGTCCTTCCGATGTACAATTCAAACAGGTTGCTCATCATAGCTAAAATCTTCTCGGAGTTGCAAGGGTTCATAGGCAATCACATGACTAGGGTCTGACATGTACCTCCTTAACATCGACACATGAAACACATTGTGAACTCCGGAGAGTGTAGGTGGTAGAGCAAGTCGATAGGCGACTTCTCCCACCCGCTCAAGTATTTCAAACGGTCCAACAAACCTCGGACTCAACTTTCCTTTAATACCAAATCTCATAATTCCTCTCATTCGTCTTCAATTGTTGCTCCCTTCCGCCTTTCTCTTACTCACAATTTTTCTAAACTTTCAAAACAAAACACCCAAGTGTTGGATCCTTCTTATACCCCAACATTATTAGTTCTCCTTCGTCCATTGACATTCCGGCTGGCGTTCTCTTTTCTCGGTACAGCGAACCAATTTCTCGTTCCCTTCCATTCATTTCATCTTACTTTATTACTATTTATTACTATTATATTATTGTTATTATTATTATTTTATTATATATAACAACTATTATTATGAGTAAAGGAAATCCCAAATTGATGGGTCAAGCCCACACTCAGAATATACTAAATAATTAACATCAAGCCCACTAAAATAAAACTCAAGTGTACCAGGCCTAAACCAATTCTAATAAACTCTAAATTAAATAGTTAAGCCCACAATAACTATTAATATCTGCTAATAATTAATAAAATTATTTTTATTTTAAAATAGAAAATTTGGGGTATTACACTCTCACCCCTTTAAAAGAAGTTTAGTCATCTAAACTTTTTGTACACGATTAGTCAAAAACTCATAATACTCCCCTCAAGTCTCCACAATGAAAACAATATCTTTGCCTAGCTCCTCTTGTTGTTACACATCACCGAACAACTATAATCGGTTAATACAAATTCTTTAAAAGATCAAACTATTCTTCTATCTTTTCATACCAGCTATGCTTTGTCTTCTAAGAATGTGTAAATAATCAATAAATTACTATTATTATTCATATTATTTTAAATTCTAAATTCTTAACTCAATAGCCCAATTGAAAGTAAAGCCCAACCACATATTTTCTAAATAATCGAAGCCCAACTTATAAAGACATCAATGTAATACCCAAACTCAGTACCGACACTGCGGTCCCACAATTTGGCCACGTCACCATTATTAAATACTAATCCACAAAATATCCAAAAATAAAACATTACAATTTTTCTAACCAAAATACATTACTGTCTATTACAAATTCCAAGATGTAATAAACTCCACTAATCCCAAATAAAATATTTGTTCATTTAAAATAACCGTCAAAGTTAAGGAATTTATTCTTGCATGAGTCACCCTTCACATGGTCCACCCGAACCCAAAAGGATCTCAAAAGTTACTTACGACCTGAAGAAAAGTAGAAAAGGGTGAGCGAACAATGCCCAGCAAGTTCATATACAACCCCTCCGGTTTCTAAGAAGGAGTTGACCACAAAAATTATATTTTGCCAAAAAGTCAATTAGTTTCAACAAGACCAATAATTATATCAACCAGATGTAAAGATTATAAAATCAAATACAACTGTAAATCAGGAATTCCAAGTGAAAGATAAGGCTCCAAAAAAAACTTACACAAGCCCGATTATAAAACATAATTACTAAAATTAGAATTAAATTAATGAAATTTCGGTATCTTACACTCTCCCCACCTTTTAAAATTTGGTCCTCCAAATTTGTCGAACTTACACTCTACCGTTGCGCCTTCTAATTACAATCTTACAATATATTACTAGTATGAATGCTTAAAAACTTGTGTAGTCTCATATACAAGGCCTCAATACGAGGACACGAAGATCACCACTCAACTTCCCACTTTTCGACTTCTTAAGTTCTTGGGCTGCGTCGGTTCTATTTCCGAACATGCCACAACGCGAAACGCTTAACGTCACCCATTACTATCAAGAGATATCCACTAAACGAAAACGTCAAACCTTGAGTTTCCACCAAATAATAACCTAAGCTCTCCACCAATACTCTTGACAACAATGTTTTTATATTCCATCGAAAGAAACTCCTTATTTGTGTAGCATATCTAACTAAACTGAAATATTCGAATAAATTAACATAGGCTCGTCAGTAAGACCTTTTATCAAACAAATCTTTGTCGCACCAAAATAACTTCAAATGCACATAATACAACTATGTAAAACATGAGTACCTCAAAATATTATAGCGTAGGGTGTACTCAAACTCAATTCATTCTAAAGGTAAAATAAGTTATTCCAAATCTCAGAGGATAACTTAGGGTGGTAGTCTTACAACACTATCAACTATAAAGATCAGTAGCCCATGGTCAATAAAATAATCCACAATTGACTCCCCACGTAACCAGGTTATCTCCTCGATATTTCCTTTATAAAGACCAAAATGATGTTCTTAGATGTTTGTTCAAGCTCTTTCTAAAACTTGGAGTAGACCAAGTTATCCACAATGAACACATACACACAGAGGTCAAAAAACTCTTTAAAGACCTAATTCATTATATCCTTAAATGTAGCAAGGGTATTCGAAAGTCATCACTAGAAACTCAAATATCTTTATTTTGTCCTAAAAGTAAACAACCAATTACCATACCCAGAATTTACTTCAAAATCCTCAAGGCCTAAATGAACCAAATCGGTAGGCCTCTCCCCACCTCAAACTTAAAGGCCAATATCCAAATACTAAGGTTACTAAAATGGACCCATAGTCAATGTGTCTATAACATGATCAACTTCCAAATTTTTGAATTAATAATTTATAATTCATGCAAGTGTGACAAATATTATCGTGTAAAGCACTAGAATTAATAAAAACTTAATCATTGCAAAAGACATAACATCCCCCACCACGTCATGGTCACCTAAGTATACATGGGTAACGAGAAGGTACGATACTTAATAGGGAATCAACTTTGTTTTCTAACACTTGTTAAATAAGAATGGTGCATCTCCTCCACACATACCATAACATAGTCAGACAAGGCTCCTCTAGCAATTCTCAACCTCAAATATATATATATATATATATATATATATATATATATATATATATATATATAACCAACGAGCTCTAGCTCAACTGGTACTGCTCACTTCTCCTAACGGAGAGGTTGGGTGTTCGAGTCTCACTAGAGACACCCTGGACTTTACAACTCTCAATAGAGAGGTCGGGTGTTCAAACCTCTTCAGAGGCATCGTTGTTGTTAAAGCCTTATCAAAAGGCCCCATTTAGCTACTCACTTATCTTAACGGAGAGGTTGAGTATTCAAGCCCTACCAGAGGCACCATGGGACTTAACTACTCTCAACCGGGAGGTCGGGTGTTCAAAGCCTCCCCAGAGGCACCAATTGTTCGAGCCATAACAAAGGCATCATGGATATATAATTGTAGCCTTTCAAGGCATTAAAATAATAATAATAAAAAAAGTTATAAAAAAAGCTATAAAAAAATAATATATATATATATATATATATATATATATATATATATATATATATATATATATATATATATATATATATATATATATATCTATCTTGTGCGCATCAAACCAAGACATAATTCAAAAGTGACACGTAATAAAATAATTTCCTTCAAAGAATATAACTATATCTCTTTGACTTTAAAATTCAATCATTTCCGAGAGGTGCTTACTCGAGCTCTCCAATTCTAGATCCAATTTGTCCATTAATGTCTCATTGATCAACATTCTCTAATATGGCATCTAGAGGCCGCCATAAAAGCCAATAATCGATAAATTAAATAAATGAGCATCTCCACTATAGAACTAAATTAGGCTCATAAATTACACTAAATATACAAAATTTATCAAATTCCAAAATTGCAACAAAAGCTCATGACATACGTTTATGTCTACCTACGTCTTATGACCTAACACAACATTTGTCAATCAATTGTGACAACCAAAAATTGACTTCTTATATTCTTATTGAGATCGACACATCAATACCCAAAGAGATCAAGCCATAAATCAAATTTTAAGGGGCACACATATGCCAATTAATGATTTCCCAAATATCATGTCTCAAGTTCAAAACATAAACTTAATCATTCCCTTGGCACGCAAAACGATGGTGGCAACGGTTTTTTTTTCTTTCAATTATGTCACCTCATAATTACCTATATACTTAAATCTTACGGGAGTAAATTTGTAAGTAAGGCTAACACACATATTCATAAACTTAACGCTACAATCATAACTTAATGTTATAGGGTAGCCACCAACGAGCTCTAGCTCAACTGGTACTGCTTATTTCTCTTAACGGAGAGGTTGGGTGTTCGAGTCTCACTAGAGACACCCTGGACTTTACAACTCTCAGTAGAGAGGTCGGGTGTTCAAGCCTCTTCAGAGGCATCGTTGTTGTTAAAGCCTTATCCAAAGGCCTCATTTAGCTACTCACATATCTTAACGGAGAGGTTGAGTATTCAAGCCCTACCAGAGGCACCCTGGGACTTAACTACTCTCAACCGAGAGGTCGGGTGTTCAAAGCCTCACCAGAGGCACCATTTGTTCGAGCCACACCAAAGGCATCTTATATATATAATTGTCGCCTTTCAAGGCATTAAAAAAAAAATTAAGGGTTGGGGTACGGTCTATGTCCCCTCCAACCTTTAAAAAAAAATGTTATAGGGTAGCCAATAACAAAAGCATAATCCTAATACTACTATCAATTCTTAATTCTAGTAGTTTCCAAATCCAAAAACCATCCGGATCTGAAGCCTAAGCTATGATACTACTCTGTAACGCCTCAAACTCGGTACCGACACCGCGGTCCCATAATTTGGCCACGTCACCATTACTAAATACTAAACCACAAAATATCCAAAAATAGAACATTACAATTTTTCTATCCAAAATACATTACTGTCTATTACAAATTCCAAGATGTAATAAACTCCACTAATCCCAAACAAATATTTGTTCATTTAAAATAACTGTCAAAGCTAAAGAATTTATTCTTGCACGAGTCACCCTTCACATGGTCCACCCGAGCCCAAAAGGGTCTCAAAAGTTACTTACGGCCGAAAGAAAAGTAGAAAAGGGTGAGCGAACAATGCCGAACAAGTTCATATACAACCCCTCCGGTTTCTAAGGAGGAATTGACCACAAAAATTATATTTCGCCAAAAAGTAAATTAGTTTCAACAAGACCAATAATTGCATCAACCAGATATAGAGATTATAAAACCAAATACAACTGTAAATCAAGAATTCCAAGTGAAAGATAAGGCTAAAAAAAAACTTACACAAGCCCGATTATAAAACATAATTATTAGAATTAGAATTAAATTAACGAAATTTCGGTATCTTACATCCCCACCTACCTTTCTCTTTCATAGGTTTCTTTCTCTCTAGTCTCTTCCCACGCAATTCACCACCACCATCATTAACCGAGAAAAAAAATAATAAATTGCAAACACTTTGTCAAAATCCCTTCAAGATGATTAAAAACAAAATACTTTGTTGTTAGAGAAGTTAGATGTATAGAGCAATAAAATTGAATATTTGTTTCTGAATTCTGTTTCATTAGAGTCACACCACCTTCTATTTGTGAACCTATAAAGCTTAAGAGCAACATTCAGAGCTTTGAATATGATCTTAGTATCTTACTCTAAGCGGGTTTGGTTATTTCAGAATATAAATATTTTAAATTTTTTTTTGTTATTTCGACATTAGTTATCTTTATTAGATTCATTCTAAGTCAAATTCTTTCTTTACAGAGAAATCTTAATTGGCTAAAAATGCAGGAAATCTATCCCAATAAAAAATGTAGGGAAAGCTTAGGAAGGCAACTATTTGCAGGTAAGGAAACTCTTGCATCTCAAATTCTTATTAAGCAGACTCAAGTCACTCAACCTTTCTTGTTCGAGAAGAAGCCCTAGTATTAAATGGGAAGCAGCGATGGATCAGATCCACCCGGCACAAAAAAATGAAATCTAGAGTTAGGGACCTACCTATAATGCTCCTACCTTTGATTTTTGCATGTTCTGATGGGTAAACAACTTACGATATGATTATAGGTAGGCTCTCTCGATATAAAGTCAAAAAGAGATATTTAAGTAGTTTTGATGATGCAATAATATTTTTACTTGAATTTGACTATAACTCTCATGCTTCAAATTACAAAGTTGATCTATTTATGAATGTAATTCATTTCAAAATGCAAGTTTGCAAAGATGGACCTGAAGAGGTCACCGTTTAGTTACAAGATTCAATCATCATGTTTACACATATATCCTAACCCACTCCCACCATCTTCTTTTGTAACGCCCCAAACTTGGGACCCACTACATGGGCCCACATCTGGCCACGTCACTACAAATTCAAACTTAAAATAAGTACTAAATTAAAACGACATCCAACTAATATTACAAAAGTCTTCAATTTAAATACAATCATCATAAAATAAATTTCGGAACAAAGTCTACTAAAAAATTTCTCTATCTTCATTAACTTCCAACACATATAATTTAAACCTAAAAAAAAATCTTGATTTCTTCGCCGGTATCCTCTACCTCAAACTTAGTCTTTAACTTCGACCTGGAAGAAGAGGGTTGTGAAGGGTGAGCGAACAAAGCTCAGTAAGATCATACGTCGCCCCTCCGGTTTCTAAGGAGGGGTGACTCAAAGAATAATCAGGATATATGTGAGACAGAGTTTTAGATATTTGACAACTTGCAAAAATCAAAGATAGGTAACGAAAGACAAAAAAAATCTATTTTTAAATGGAGAGTTCAAACAGAACAAATATGGATCAAACAAGTTTGTCATTACTTACTGTCTCATACCAGTCAGTCCCCCAAAGGGTACACAAATCCCCCGTAGGGTACACGAATCCTCCGAAGGATACACAAATCCCACGAAGGGTACACAAATTATGGTATATCCAGATAACCGCACTCACAGGCCAAGTGGTGCAAATTTTCAATTATTTCAAATGTTGTCACGAAAATCCCGTGACGGGTTGTTCATACTTAGTGATCATAAATAATTTCAAAACATAAATAATACTGTTAATGTACTATTATCAAAACATAAATAATATCAAAATTCGTCATTTTCAATGCCAAAGAGTATACCGACAAAGTTTACGAATACAAAGAAATTTCTCATTAACAAAGGTATTTCATAAAAATCAGAGTAGACATGAAATCTGTGAAAACGAAGTTATAATGAAGATATCCAACAACGCTAACGACGGAGTCAAAACAACTACCGACATGAGGTCGGGCATGGCAAATGAAAGAACAGATAAATTTCAAGAACTTGCGGAAGCCTAAAATTAAAAGTATTTTTATACTTTTGCAAAGAACCTAAAAGAAACGTAATCCCTTACCTTAGTATGCTTATCAAAGATATTCTTGCGACACGTACGATCGTCCTATGCTCGCTTGCCCAAATCTAAATTTAAACACAACACTAAAATTAAAGTATTGAATTTGGGAGCTTATTATTTTAAGCTTGAATAAATGATCAAAAGAAAATTTCTAATTTAATTTTTTTTCCCATCTCATAGATACAGAACCGGTACATGCACAACTAACTTATAATAATAATAATTATTACTATTATTATTTACTTCCTCTTTGACTTTCCTTCCTTCTCACCTTTTCTCTCTCCAATACAACATCACCCATTTTTCTTCCAATAAGGAACCTGTACAGTATTGTCATTCCTCTTCCTTTTTTTTTTTTTTTTTTTTAATAATCACTAGTACACACATAGAAACATATACTCACTACATGTACAGTATAACCAATGAATGCACCATCCCAAAATATCATAACAACAATTTTATATTATTATACAACGACAAAACTAATGCTACTAAAACAATATATAAAGGAAGAAAACTAAAACCTGTCAATCCTTCTCATGCATGCTCTAACCACTCACTGCTCGAGTCCCAAAAAAAAAACCCCCCACATGCATAATAGTAATGGTGTTAGCTAATTTACTTATCATACTACTATTCTATCAAGGAAAAGAACCTGATTGTATTGTATGATCTTGCCGTCGAAAGCCTTCCTCTTCCTGCCGTCAGCACCTTAGCCGCTCATTTTTTTTTCTTCTTGTTAATAGGTAAAGGGTTTTCCCTCCCTCTCACTCTATTTATACCAAAACCCTAACCGACAACCTAAAGTTAATTAGGCCCAAAAATTAATTTAGTAATATTAATAAATGATTATAATTAAAGTCTAGTCAAAAGTGGGCCAAGCCCAACTCAATTCGATTGATTACTAACTAGGTCTAAAACAATTAATTAGCCCAAAGTAAATAAAATCTTAATTATTATAATTTAATATTTTACACATAAATTATCGGGGTATTACATCTTTTCTCTTCCGCACCCACACATTCGTCGGGAAAGAGCGAGAGATCGTATGGCATCGAATTTTGAAGCGCTCCCTTGACCACCCTTCCTAGAGCGATGGGAGCATCAAATGCTTATGCTAATATTTGGGATTTTCTGGTGGTGGGTTGGAACTGATTCAAGAGATGAAGAATTGTCTATGAGTGGCAAGGCTAATTAGGCTTTGGATGCGAGTGAGGTGACGACGACAACAACGAACATTTCGAGGAAAAAAAGATGGTGGGAATGGACAAGCTACAGAAAGATTTCATGTGTTGGGTTTATCAAACGAGAGCAACAATTCTAATATAGAAAAAGATGGTGGGAATGGAGGAGAGAGAGATTTTGGTTAAGGTGATGGGTTTAGTCAAAACTGGTGTTTAGAGTGGATAGAATGAATCCAAAGCTATTACCATCTTTTTCTACGTCAAAAACAAATTGGCCACATGATCTTCATCAAAATTAAGTGAGGGCAATTTTGTCATTTTAAATGTTTTAACGATTATATTTGAGGTAACGGTTTTAAGGGACAAATATGCAAACTAAAATGAAGTCCACAGACCAATATAGAAAATGAAAAACATCTATCACCTTTATAGGAAGAAAGGTGAAGTTTAGGGACCAAATCATATATTAATCATTTTTCTTTTTTTGTAGTAGCTTAAGATAAGATGGTTGCTCAAGACTTCAAGGGCTGTGCCGGTGCCCTCTCACCAGTTGTGGGAATGGAAGAAACGCAACGAGTGGTTTAGAATCAGAAAAAAGAAAATGTGAGAGGAGGTAACAAAGTTGAATATTAAAGATTTGTATAAAGAGAGTGCCTCCATCCTCTTCTATAATTGAATATGTAGATGTCGTTTGGTAGCCATGATTCAGGACATAAAAGATTAATAAGTCGAGTTGTCTTATGTTTGGTACACAATAAGTGATTTGAACTAATAACACGAGTTATCCAGATAAAGTCATTATTTCCTCTCTAATTATATCAAGTTTAAAAAAAATTGGGACTAACGTTTTTTAATTTCAAAACTACCCCTAGTATACAAATAAGGATTAATAGTGAGGATCTTAATAGTACTAAAATTAAAAATACTGATTATTCCTACCTGACTAACAAACAAACATGTATACTTTGATTTTTACAGTTAATTTAACAAATTTTTGGATTGATATTTGACAATAATTTTTTTATGATTTATAAAAAAAATGCAAAGAAAATTAACTATCCAATTAGCTATGATAAGTGATTAAGACTGGAGCCCCAGACCAATTCGACTTAGTAGCCATGTCATTTTTCTTCCCTTCTGCTTCACGTTAGAAAAATAGTTAATTTTGCTATTGTACTTTGACCAATGGATACATTTTGCCGCAGTACTATTTTTCGAGCAAAATTGTCATTGTACTTGAAAAGAAATATGCAATTTCGCCATTATCACTATCTGTCATCCAATTCTTAATGAAATTAATTTCAGTTGCCTCCCCTAAGTTTTTTTTTTAAATCTAGGAAGATACTTAATTATAGTTGAAATTCAAAATTAAATAATTTTATCATTCTTAAATTATCAGTTTTTTTTCTTTTAGAGGTTAAGAAAATATATTTTATGAACAAAAAAAAGAAAATAATGAATCGAGGAATATCGGCGTAATGCTGACACTTGTCACACCGTTTAACATACATCTCAGCGTCCCGCCTTAAGGAGATCCAATAAAAACCTGCAGCCAAGATCTTTTTCGCCAGTAACCGTTGACCTGGGTGTCTTCCACACTTTCCTTCATGA
Organism: Codonopsis lanceolata; assembly: GCA_013146195.2. Classification (NCBI taxonomy): domain Eukaryota; kingdom Viridiplantae; phylum Streptophyta; class Magnoliopsida; order Asterales; family Campanulaceae; genus Codonopsis; species Codonopsis lanceolata. The sequence continues at coordinate 159,965,874 of CM028378.1, forward strand.
ATTTCCTTAAGTATACCTTCGGTCATCTCTGGTCGCACACATCTGAGTAAAGGCCTTGTATACGACCGTCCATAAAGAACCCTATCCAAGATGGCATATCTACATGCTCGCTTCTGAATGATCCATGCTTTTGACTTATCCTCGAGCAGGATTCCTTACTCGATGTAATCCTGTAGGTCATCAATCAAGCACTTTGTTATAGGCTTAATGTCCATGATTACTTTCTTCTCTATTGCAGGTACTTCTAGATACTCGATCATGACACCTGGGTGCAAGAATTGAATTTCTTCCTCTGCCATCTTTGAAAGATAGTCAGCGTGCATGTTATCCTCATGGTCGATTCTGACTAGCTCCTAGTACTCAAAATCTTTCAAAATTTCCTTCACCAGCTCGTAGTATCGAACCAAAACTGGATGGTGCACTGCATAATCTCCCTTGACCTGGTTCACTACCAACTGTGAATCACTATAGATCACGATCTCCCGAACACCAATGTCTTGCGTAGGCTAGAGCCCGAAAATCAGAGCTTCATATTTCACCTGATTGTTAGATGCTGGAAACTTGAAGCGTAAAGCCTTCTCAAGCTCCATATCCTGCTCGGGTGGTATCAATAAGAGACCTACACCACTCCCTAGCCTGCTAGCCGTTCCATCAACATGGAGTTCCCAACAATAATCTGGACGAGGTCGCTAAAGAGGGGCAGGCTCTGGCTCGGCCTAAGAATGAATTTCCTCCTCGCCTGGACTATTGAAACTTGTCTCCGCCACAAAGTCTGCTAGAGCCTGTGCCTTTATTACTCATCGAGGTTGATAATCTATCTGAAACTCGGTCAGCTCAATTGACCAGGTGAGAAAACAACCAGAAGAGTCTAGTTTATGCAAAAAATTCCTGAGAGGAGTATTCGTGTACACAATGATTGCATGTGCAGAAAAGTAAGCTCTAAGTTTTTTCGAGCAACAACTACAAGCGAATAAGCCAACTTTTCTGCATTAAAATAACGTCTCTCAAATGCAATGAGGGCCTTGGAGACATTGTAAACAGGATTTTGGACACAACATTCCTCCCTAACTAGGGCAGCAGCCACAGCCTTATATGTAGCCGCGAGATATACATACAGACTTTCACCCATGATCGGGCTACTCAATAACGGAGGCTGTCCCAAATACTCCTTCAGCTGCTTGAAAGCTTCCTCACATTCCGCTGTCTACTCGAATCCCTTGTTTACCCGGTAGACTTTGATGAAGGGCATACATCTCTCTGTCGACCTGGAGATGAAGCGGCCAAGAGCAATGACCCTACCATTGAGTCGTTGGACATCTTTTATGTACCAGGGAGGCTTCATTGTGACCAATGCTGAAATTTTCTCGAGATTTGCCTCAATCCCTGCTCATTCACCATGAACCCCAGGAATTTACCTGCCTTCACATCGAACACACACTTGCTCGGGTTAGGCTTCATATTGTGCTTTTTGAGGTTGCTAAAGGTTTCTTCCAAATCGACGGTATGGTCGTGTCCTTTTGATTTCACAACCATATCGTTAGTGTAAGCTTCAACATTTCTGCCAATCTGCGAGCTGAAGACGATGTTCACCATTTGCTGATAAGTTGCCCCTATATTCTTCAGGTCGAGCGGCATTATCTTGTAGCAATAAAGACCGCCTGCTGCTCGGAACGCGATCAATGCCTTCTCTTCCTTCTTCATCTTCACCTTATGATATCCTGAATACGCATTGATGAAGCTTAGAAACACAATGCCCGTTATAGCATCCACTAGCTTGTCGATGCGAGGAAAAATGATATCAATCTTTTGGGCATGCTTTATTGAAGTCAGTGGAATCCACGCACATTCTCCCCTTGCCATTTGATTTCTTGACCATGACCACATTAGCCAACCAGGTCAGATAGTGAATTTCTTCAATAATATCCGCACTGAGCAACTTTTCCACCTCCTCCTTGATCGCCTTATCCTTCTCTGTGGAGAATTTTCTAGGCCACTGCTTGACTGGCCTGAAAGCTAGATCCACATTAAGGCAGTGTACTGCCACCTCCTCGCTGACTCCTTGCATGTCCTCTGGTCACCTCGCGAACACATCTAAGCTATTTTGGAGTTGTTTGATCAAACTAGCCCGAGCTTCAACTGATAGAGCCCTACTGTGAGTGCCCCGTTTTTAACCGGATCCACACCACTGAAAGGTGGGTGTTTTCGAAACTTCGAAACGCGTGGAATATGCTCGGCCTTATTTGTGGACTCGAAAAATATGTTATAGAGTGGCCATCTCTATTTTATGGTTAAACAGAGAAAAACCAACATTACCAGAATATATGAGTTCGGGGGCTAAGTTACTAGTTAGGAAGGGGTTGGGCACCCAACTCACCCTTTCGGTCTCACAATGAGTTTGTCAATATGCTTGCTTTATTTTATACACTTTGGCTCAGAACAAAACATTTTATATATAAAAAGGAAATAAAGAAAAAATAATTTACATTTATTAAAGAAAAGAAAATAAAATTACAACTGAAATAATACAACTTAGAGAATAATTATAACATTTTTACCAGCTATTTTAGGAATAAAATAGTTAAGCTAGTAACGAACTTTATTTATATTTACTCGTATAAGCACGAAAGAAATTTATTCAATAATAAGAAATATAATTATTTCTATATTTAATATATGTACAGAAAAGAAACTAATTAAACTTCAAGAGATTATAACCACTTTACATTAACGTAAAGACATAAAAGAAACTATTTAAACAGAAAGGAAATATAACTATTATTACATTTTAAAGTAAGACATAAAATAAACTAATTTAAACGAAAATTAAACATAACTATTATTACATTAAATTATAAACCGAAATAAAACTTAATTAGATATTTATATTTAAGTTATAAATTATAATAAATAACTACGGGGACAGAACTTACCTCCCGGAACGTGAGTGTCTGAACCTGGTATGCCTGGGCTTAAGCCTATTAGGCGGTCTACATGTGCTTCCCTTATCCTTTTGAGAAAGTAAGTCTTTTTTTTTTTTTTTTGATGTTGTTTGAGTTCGGGCAGCGTGGCTACTCATTTTAGTTGCTTTTTGCCTCGGGATCCGGGCGGCACAACTGCTTACTTTTACTTGTTTGCTTGCTTGCTCAGTCTGAAATTGGGCAGAACAACTGCTTGCTTTTACTTGATTTTGACGTCTGGATTTGGGCAGAGCAATTGCTTGCTTTTGCTTGATTGATGTTGTCGTTGAGTCTGAAATCGGGCAGAGCAACTGCTTGCTTTGGCTGGATTTGACGTCTGGATTCAGGCAGGGCAATAGTTTTTTTTTTTTTTTGGGATTTTGGAACCGATGAAATAAGGAGGAAACATAGCAGGGTAACTAGGGTTCACTTTGGCCGGAGAGTTTTAGTGTTTAGGGGAGGGATTTGGCAATTTGGTTGAGCTTCGGGGCTGGAAAGGAAAAAACCTCGGCGTTCTCTCAGAAGAACTTTCACAAACTGCTGCGTGAAGTGTGTGAAATTCTGAAGCCGGGAGGCTTTATTTATAGTCGAGGATTGGGACTTCCTTCGTTGTTAAGTATCATCAATCGTTCCTGAGTAGCTTGTACCACATGCTGAGAGAATTGCACCAAAAGGCAAAAGCTACAGTGTATGGGAGTAAAGTGGGCGCAGCGCCCAGAATGAGTTGGGGCAGCGCCCACAACCATTTTCCTTTCCAATTTTACCACTTTGGCCCCCTGCAATTCACTGTTTATGCATCCTTATTTTCTTTTGCATTTTAAACCCTGTAGCTTAACATCCGTTAGTCCTTTTAACAAGTCTTGATATTTTATGACATGTCATACAACATGGGTACGAAATTGGGGTGTCTACACCTGCCTATCTTTATTTTCTGCTCAGGATAAGCAGAGTTGATCACAATCTCCTCGAGCTCGTCTTGGGCGGTGAACTCAGGCTCATCACGCATTTGCAGTGTGTCGCACTCCACCTTTTCATCCTCCTCAGCCTGACTCTATACTTTGTCGAACTGATCCACCTCGATGCTTTCAGCCTGCTCGACTTGTCCCCCCGACCCCATTGTCGGCAAAGGACAAGTTTCATCCACTTAAAATCGCTGCTCGCCTTGAGCTAAACTCTCACCAATCATGGCAATTGACAGTGGCCCCACAGCTACGTGAGACTTCTCCTTGTGGCTAATGGTGATTTTCTGCTCTTCATTTTCCAGAGTCAGCTTCTGCTTCTTTCTCTGGTAATCCCGAACATACTCCAGCACTGCTCGTGGCTGGCTCTTCAGGACCCCAACCCCATGGTCAGTGTAAAACTTTGTCCGCTGGTGAGGGATGAAAGCCACCATCTGGAACTTGGCCATGCTGGGCACCCCTAGAATTATATTGTAGGGAGATTTCAGGTCAATCACCATGAATGTGATTCTTTTCGCTCTGGAACGGCTACCTTCACCAATGAAAACCTTCAGCTCGACTGTGCCTTTAACGGGCATCTTGTGGTTGGTGAAACACTCCAAAGTCCCTGCATATGGCTTGAGACATTCATCTTTCAAATCCAAGCCCTGAAAGCATGAGTAATACATAAAGTGACCTCCTGCTCGGACAGACCAGACACATGCTCGAGCACCTTGGTGAATCTTTCCAAGTAGCTGGATGTTGATTTATGGCCCCCCCCCCTGCTTAACTTTAGACAAGTCTGCCCTTGTCTTTGCAATCACCCCTAAAGTCCCGAAATCGGCCAAGAATTTCACTCGCAAATCTGCTCAGTTGTTGATTGATCTACGAGGAAGAGCTCACATCCAAGCTAATGCCTTTCCTTGCAGCGAGCCTACGAAAGCCCGAATCTTCAATGCCTCATCCGAGGTAACCAAGTCGATCTGAGATTCGAAAGACATCAGCCAGTCCCTTGTTTTGGTCTTTGATGTCTTATTTTTTAACCTCGCAAGTGTACGAATCAATTGAAGTATAACCATAGAGACAAGAAGTATCTTAGAGCAAGTAAACAGGTAACAATTAAACTAAGGGGGGGGGGGCAGTTTGTTTATTTAACTAAATTATTCTACTAGAAAACATGTATTCTAATTAATAGTTTAACGAGCAAACACAGTTGTGAAGATCTTATAGTGGAGGAGAATCTAGGAATGTGGATTCACTTGTATCTACTCTAATGCTCTTTTGCCTAATGTATCAATCAATTTAATCTTGGGTTCATTCACGAAAGATTGGTATAGGTCGCCAAATTATAATTCAGTCTCCATCCTAAATAATTCATCCGAATCTATACCCTTAAGAACAAGAACATATGAATTTCTATCTGTCACTCAGAAACATATACATGAACCTAACCCTAACTTATCACTCTCGTGCATCGATAGATTTAATTTATCACAATGGTGAGCGAGTGTACGACATATTCATTTGGCCGTGCATTTATCCGCACCTTTTGGTCTTTACTACTGCGATACCATTAATTAGGAAAAAGCCAAATAGTAAAGAGAGTGATAAACATTGTGATCAACAATATTTGATTGAATAAAAATATATAACAGAGCAAAAAGATTTGATACAAGTTACCTCAAATCCCTAGATTATGGAGCGGTTAGTTCATCCTTGATGATGAACAGATCATTGGGATGAAAGAATACATTTTTTTTCCAGGGAAACAGGGACGACACCCTGCTAGATTTTATTAAGAAAGAAAAAGGTACAAACTTGAGGGGGAAAACCAGCCTGGCCCATATATAATGGGAGGACAAAGGAGCTTAACCTCGAAAAAAGAGAGATACAAAAAAGAAACCTAAGAGAGCCGAACATGAGCAAAACCACGACTATCTAAGATAATATTGCCTTTAATAAAAGAGGGAAGGCTAGCTATCGAAGTGAAGTCCGAATCAATGCCATGATCAATAGCCAAATTAGCAAGACCGTTAGCAACAGAATTGGCTTCCCGGAAGCAATGACAAAAAATGAACTGACAATCTCTTTACATGGAGAGAAGAGAACAGACATAGTAGTGAGTTGACCAAGGAAGTTGATGACCTTTAGTGAGCCAATTGAAAATAGTCATAGAGTCCATTTCAATAATGGAGTGCCGAAACTATGATTACAAACACTAAAAACTAAGTAATTTCTGTCCCTCGACCTGTGGCTACATGGCTTCTATTTATACTAATGTGTATAGGGTTAGGAGTTACAATTAGGGTACAACACCCATTCACAATTTTGGAAGAGTTTGCGGGGGCAAGGTGCAGGAGTAATGCAGCCGCAAGGTCTTTCCTCCCTCCGGGCACGAGTACTGGATACCTTGCGGGGGCAAGGTGTCTTGACCTTGTGTCCGCAAGGGGTTTCGAATTCTAGGTACATCTTCTTTTATCTTTTAGCACTTTGAACCCTTCCTTCAATTCTTCACTTTAAGCCTTGTAAATCTCATAATTTCACCTAAAACCCTGAAACTCACAATAAAGCTCCAAAACACATATTAGTAGCCAACAGCCTCGTGGATTTGCTATTTCTTAGCTATAAAAGTACCCAATAGATGCATATAAAATACATCTATGAATCTTCCCTGTGTATTCCTTTATGTTGGGGAAGATAAGACCTTGAGCCAGAGGGGCATTTTCAATCCATGGGGCCAGAGGGTTGGCTGCAGTGCCTACGAAATTGACATCCAAGGCCTTGCCTTATTCCCACGCCTCCATACGGTGTTTCATTTCTTCAAATTCCTGCACATTGATTGTAGAAGGTAAACCTCCAGCGGGCTGAGGCTATACACTAGGCACAAAAGGGGCCTGTGGGGTTCCCATAGCTCCCATAGCTTGAGTTATGCCCATGGCCTGCACCACTTGTGCCTGTGAACCTCCCGCAGTCTGATGTGTTTGGTCTGGGGCTGCTCCCCCCGTTTTACTGGCTGTTACGGGAGGGAAATTCATGCATGCCCTTGGAATGTCGTGAGGGCGATCCCTGTCTGCGAGCATGCAACCTTCTAAGTGATGGAGAACGATGTCGCCGAGCATGTGACGAGAAGGTGACCTCTGGCGACAGTGAGACTGAGCAGAATCCTCCCCTACTCGGGGGCTGAGGCAAGAATGTATGTTAGGCACCACACTGTGACTAGCCCATCCCTCATGCTGGCTATGTTCCTTGTTCGATTCCCGCTCTCGAGGCTGCGATGGAGCCCCTGCCAGTCGCTGAGGGTCCCATACTAGTCTTGACACACTTAACGCCCGACTCAGAGCAGGCTTAGCTAGAAATGGTTCCAGTTCGATGGATAGTGGGGGTTTACCCAGAGCAATCAGTTGCTGGTTGAGCTGGTGCATCTGCCCTAAGTATACTGCCCTCTGATGCAACGCTTCCTCCTAAAATTCGTTGGCCAGCCCAACAGCAACCACAACACTCCGGGCCAATGACTTCAAACTCCGCCTCTGATTAAGTTGGTGGCGGGCATCATAAGAAGGAGATGGAGGTAAGATGTTGTCGGCCTGAATTTCCACACTAGGTGTGGTTGTATGTCCATCCTCCAGCACATTTCCACCATTGACACCGTTTGCTGCCATGTCTGAAGCTTGAAAAGTCATTGGAAAAAGAATGTAAGCTTACAAATCAACATTTCCCGGCAACGGAACCAACAGATATATCCAAATTAGTACACTGGGCTTGAATATCCGGATATCTGACTTTCAATTCTATCCATGTCTACAAAGGCCCAAACCTCTCAAAAAAGTAACAAAAACCGTGAATTGGGCAGGGGCTTACCCTGCAAATGCACTCCGGCGTGATAATTAGCAAGCACTCAATTGAGTAAGCAATTTGACCGAGTTTTAGCCTGTGTATATGTGAACGTACCTTTCCCTCTCCATTTTGAGGGGTTTATATAGCCAACCAAAAGAGCTAGTAACTACTCATTGAATGCTGGAGCGTGAAAATCGGGCACATCCATGGCCACGTCCAGAACGTGGAAGCGTGTTTCCTGGAAGTAACTGCCCACGTTCAGAACAACCATTACTTTGTTCCCGAGCAGGGCGAACATGCTCGCCTTGACCTTTCTTCCTGCTCGTTGTGCCCTTGGCCCTCAGGCTTCAAGTAGAAGGCTGCTCGCTCATAATGTTTAGGCGGTCAAGGATTTATCTCTGTCGCTTATAACTTTGAGTTTAGATCTTGATAAGTGCACGTGATTTAGTCGTGACCACAAGGTAAGTGTGCTAGACACGTGACCGGGGCTTGGGCATGCAGTTCACTATTAAAATTATTTACAATAAAGTTTATAAATATTAGACATTAATAAAAACGAAAATTACATTAAATTAAAATAAGCTCACACAACATACATTTTAATAATATTAATACTAATACAAATTATGCAATAACTACCATTTTTACTTGTTTATTTTAGTTATTTTAATGTTTGTATTTTAGTCTCTATAAATGTCTTGCATTTAATTATTATTTTTAATGCATAGTATTTAATTTAATATAATATTAATTCAATACATAATATATTTATCTTGCTAAAATACATTAATACAAATTAAATGAAATAAAACATATATTTTAAATAGAATAATGAAGAATATACTTTGAATATTCCGTTTAGAGTAAACTTTGAAGTATAACTATTGGAGATGGTGGAAGAAATTTGATGCAGAAATTGCACCAATTTAAAGATTTGGTGTAATTTTTACACAAAAATGTTGGAGATGGTCTTAGCAGCTAAATGGAGGTTATTAAAAATAAACAAATCATATGGAGCTACTTGGTAAAACAATATTAGTACATTGTCATTTTCAATATTTTACAAGAAAACAAAAATTCTATTTCGTTCAACCAAAGAGTTTATATTTGAAAAGTTTAACAATTAAAAAAAATATAAGTATTACTTGAGTTAATTTTAATTAAAAAAATATTTTAGCATAATCAACATGTTAACACCACATTAGAGAGTAAACTATTAAAAATATATTGTATTATTTAACTAAAAAATTTCAAAATAAAATAATAAACTATTTACCCGATCAAAATAGAGGAAATAATAAATAGTAGGACAAAATAAAAATTGACGAGTGGGAAAATAATAATGTTTTTTATAGCCTTATCACCAACTATCCTCCTATAACCCCCTATTAGATTCAACCTCGCGATCAACAACATGTCAAAAGGGTGTGTTAATTTGACGATCTGACCCGGACCCCAAGACGAGATCCCTAGGTCGTGCTGCCAAAAGTACAACAAACAAGCAAAGGGTAAGGTTATAACAACGATACGCCAACGACTCAACAAATGCAGAAGCAAAAACATAAATGCAATGACGCCGAAGCTAACAAGCTCAAACTAAATACGACCTAAGAGATAGTAAATCTCTTAATCCAAAAATTCAAAGCACGTGACTAACCATTAGACACGCATATTAAAACCACCTGTCATGCAATAATATAGCAATTAAACCAAGTCATCGACGACGTTACAACCGAAACCCAATAGTAAACTAAGTCTACAACTCTAGTCTAACATTCAACGGCTAATAATATGCCGGAGAACAAACACAATAAACCAACCATCATAAGACTAACATAACTGAAATACGATCATCATATATACAAGGCTAGACTAACACAAGTCGGCTCTCAAAAGATTAAGTACTAACAACATAAGTATGAGTACCAAATACACAACAAATCTTACTACCCAATATAAAGTTTACATAACTTTACTTCCCCAATCGTCCTTGCTAAAACAAAAGATAACTAAACATAACTAGGTAGCAACCTCGCAAAAGCTCCACCAACGTAACCCGTGAATTACTTCGATCCAATAGCGCGACTCGGATTTAGGGAAAACAATCAAACAAACGGAGTAAGTCATAAAAACTTAGTAAGCTACTAAACATAACTGCATGTTGTGGCATCATGCTTAAATATCATATGAATCTTATTATCAATATAGTATAACAATTCATTAAATCATCTCAATAATCATATCATATCATATTCATGTAGCACATTGTTCACATAAAAGTACTCGTGAGATAAATCACAAAAGAAATATATGATACCCAATTTCGTTTCCGCCGTGTCGCTCCAGCAAAAACACGTGTAAATCAAATGTGTCCTCGATACCCAATTCGTGGCATTGACGTCCTTGAGACATTCCCCGCTTGAGTTCTATAGCTATCAAGGTTATATTTATTACTACAACAGTGATCAGCTACATCCCCACCATGGCCATCGATGGAGGGGTATGTGTAAACCTGGCACGGCAATCCATCGCGATCACGAATCCCATAATTCGTGAAGACGATACATCGTCCTGCCACAAACTCTAACAAGACGACTCCAACTGGGCTCAAACTCAAGCACAAGTAATATATACTCACATGCTCAATTAATGGAAGAGTATGGAAGAACGCACTTAACCAAATCAATTAGGTACATATAACACAATCTCCTTGTCGTGCATTACATTCATAACTAGCACATAAACACATTAGAGAAATAATATTAAGACTCTAATACCCAAATGTCCTTCATACACTTCTAAAATGATCAGAGGCTTAACCTCCATCAAAACTACCCCAAATTCCGTAGGACTTAGGTATGTAGTTCATTATAATCATACTAATCCAAAGGTTGACTCCGTTGAGTCTTTTATACACTTTCCATTATTTAGAGCATAGAAGCCATTGGCCACATTACCCTCCTAAGTTCACAGCTGATGTTAATGACTATGTTCTCAAGGTCATCAAACTATAATAACCCCCAATAAAACCCCCAATTAGGAATCATAGTACAATAGCCACATTTCAAACATATACTCAATATAGCAATTCTACTAACATGCTTTCAAGACTTAAGCATACAACATGGAAAGGATTAACATACTTTACTACACATGAATATCACCCTAATCATGGTCTCTAGCAAGCTCATCCAACTAAAAACACAATGTAGGCATACATACAACATGGTAAGTACTAAAAGCCCTAATAGCACTCATTGACCTCAAAGAGCAAATAGATTGTTTTCCCTAGGATCAATGAGACAAAAATCAAAAAGGAAGAGAAATGGTAACTTACTTGGAGTCACCACACAAGTAACAAAAACATAAATCCCATCGGTTGAAAGTAATCACCTCAACAAGCTCTTCACTTCTATGGTTTTGGCTTGAACAATGGACCACTCTAGCTATGGAAGCTCAACGTAAGACTCTCAAGAACTCTCTCTAGACTCCCATGGAAGTCTCCCACGTTTTTGAAGATGGTGGCTGAGAAATGGAGGCATAAAAGACTGATTTGTGGCTTATAAGCGTTAAAGAGTGAGTGGGACATGTGTCCAAGTCATGTGGAGAGTAAAAATCAGATTTATGGTGAGTTAATCACTTGATTACACCCATCTAAACCACACTCAAGCTAATTAGATATGTTAGGGTATGATTAGGGATGTTTAGGAAGGTTTAGGAAGGGTTTAAAGTGGGTTTTAGTGAGGTTAGAATAGACAAATATGTTTAAAAACCAAAACAGCACGAAGTTGTAACTGGGGACCATGCGGCCGCATGACCCCATGACCATGCAAGCACATGCTCTACAGCCTACTCTAGAGGAATCTCTGCCGACCTTGTGGGGGCAAGGCCTCTCCCTCGTGCGACCGCAAGCTCACCAGTGCCAAAAGGGTTTATAAATCAACCCTAAAGGACCCCAAACTCATAACCAAAACAAATGAGGCTCAAACCTCAATCAAAGTGGATCTAGAACTCTCACAAAACACTCTTGAACATCAGCCGAACAAGTCATATGAAGAAAGAAGAACAAAGAGAAGTGAACCAACAATCAAACCGCCAATTCAACAATCATTCAATCAAGACTTTAAAAATGTTAAGGATGTTATGAATGATCTCTAACACTTATACATGTGTATCCAACATATGTAAATAACCAAAGTCTCAAAGTATAACATGCATGAAAGACGACTACAAGCATAGAAATGATATCAACGAATATGTCATGGTATCCAAGCATTAACATGAGCTAAGTAAACATACTTATGATGATTATGAATGTATGCAATCAAGCACAAGTAAAGCCAGCAATAATCTAGGGTATTACATTCTCCCCTCCTTTAAGGAATTTAGCCCTTAAATTCATACCATGATCATCGAACAAATCAGGGTACTTCTCTCGCATCTCTAACTCGATCTCCCAAGTTGCTTCCTCAATTTCATGATTTCTCCAAAAGACTTTGACCAACGGAATTCTCTTTCTTCTCAAAATTTGCTCTTTGCTATCAAGTATCTTCACCGGTTGCCCAACATACGACAAATCGGACTGAAAGATAATCTCTTCATAATCAAGAACATGAGAATCATCCTTAAGATATTTATGAAACTTAGATACGTGAAATACATTATGAATATCTGATAATGACAGCGGCAAAGCCACTCTATAAGCCAAACTCTCAACTCGTTCAAGAATTTCAAAAGGTCCAATGAACCTCGGTGATAACTTTCCCTTATTTCCGAATCTCCTAGTGCCCTTTCTCGGTGATACCTTAAGAAACACATAATCACCAACCTGAAATTCCAAATCTCATCTCTAATTATCCGCATAACTCGTCTGTCAACTTTGAGCCGCAAGCAATCTATCATGTATTAACTTCACACTCTCGGCTGACTGTTGTACAATCTCGGAACCCCATAACTTCGCTTCTCCAACTTCATCCCAACATATAGGAGATCTACACTTCCATCCATAAAGAGCCTCATACAGTGCCATCTTGATGCTAGATTGGTAACTGTTGTTGTATGCAAAATCTGCTAAAGGAAGGTGTGTATCCCAACTCCCCTTGAAATTAACTGTACATGCTCGTAACATATCCTCAAGTATTTGTATTATTCTCTCGGACTGTCCGTCTGTTTGAGGGTGAAAAGTTATACTAAAATTCAACTTGGTTCCTATGGCTTCTTGCAACGCTTGGAAAAATCTCGATGTAAATCTCAGATCCCTATCTGAAACTATACTAATTAGAACCCCATTCAATCTCACAATCTCTTTCACATACAATGCCGCTAACTAACTCAAGGAATAGGTCATCACAATCGGTATAAAATGAGGTGATTTCATTAGCCGATCAACAACAACCCAAATGACGTCAAATCCTCTACACGTATGTGGAAACCTTGAAACAAAATCCATTGTAACGTGCTTGATAGATGTGTTTTATACGTATCTATTATGTATATATTCCTACTTAGATTGTGCTTTTCTGTGAGTATCTGAAGTTATTGATATGGGTTTTAGTGTTTCATGAGTTTCAGGCTAAAATGAGGAAAATGATGAATTTCAGGCTATTTTGTAGTAATATGAAGTTTCCAGGGGCTTGAGTGCAAATCTGCTAAAAGAAGAAGGACAAAATGATGAAATGAAGGCTAAGTGAGTGCGCAAAATCCAAAAACAAGAATTCGGGAGTGAAGACCTGAGCGATCGCTCAGTGCAAGGGTTGAGCGACCGCTTAACCCCGTTTTCTGGCCTGGGCAGTTTACGTCTTTTTCCAAAAACCTTAGCTAGTATAAATAAAACCCTAACCTCTCAGCTTTAGGGGATCCAATTTGAGGTCATTTTAGGCTTCTCTTGAGCACTTTCAAGAGGTAGAAACATTTTGTATTTCATTTTTATTTCATTTGTTGAGGATTAAAGATGCTACAATTCATTCATATGTTGTGTTCATCATCTGTGATGAGCTAACTTTTCTACCCTAGGTATTGGAGGTAACTTTGTATCAACTTTTATGTGTTAATATAATTTCATTCTATCAAATTACTGTTTATCATATTAGATTATAATTGGTTTACATTGAAGTTATCGCATAATGGCTACGTTAATGAATGTGTAGGCTCGTGGGTATGATGAACTGCACGACCATATGCATAAGTCATACACAAGCCAACCTAATTGATAAATAGGTCTCTTCGATTCCCGACCGTAGGCTAAGGGGCAGATCTAGGTTCGCATCGTGTGAGGGAATGAAATAGAGTTCGTTCCTTTACACTTTAGTTCCTAAGGCACTTAATGGACTCTTAATTACTGTGTGGACGGACCAAGAAAGCACAGCCAAAGCGGAGTACTAAGGGTTGCAAATCTCAACCAATAAGTCACAATCCTTTACCTAGCGAACGAACCCATAATTGATAGATATCTTTAGACCAATGCATAAAAAAGGCGATACAAGTAAATTCCTATACCTAGACCATTCTCATCCATAAAACCTTCATTAAATTCTGTCTTCTACAGTAGTTAATTTAGATTAATTTTATTAGTTTAATTTTAGAGTTTAAATCATTCCAAAAACAAAACCTCCTTTTTATTTAATTGCTTTTTAATTAGTTTAGATTAAATTCATTTTTAATTCATTCTCCCTGAGGTTTGACCCTTACTACCATATATCTATTCTACATTTAGTCTTGCGCCCTTGCAAGGTAATTTTAAACAAATCAGTGCTCCCACTTCCACTCCGGAATATCCAACGGTTGTAACAATCCCGCGGGTCTTTGGTGTTCCGCCTTCACTTGTTGACAAGTTAAACATCTTGATACATAATCCGCTATTTTTCGTTTCATGCCATTCCACCAAAATTGTTTCTTCAAATCTCTATATATTTTCGTACTCTCCGTAGGGATAATATACCTTGTCTTGTGCCCTTCATCCAATACAAGTCGTTTCATGTCTTCAACCGAAGGAACACAAACTCTACATTTGAAAGTTAAAATTCCATCTTGATTCATCACAAAGTCAGGCATCTTGTTCTCGCTCAAAGCATCAATAATCTTTACTAACTTCGGATCCTTACTTTGAGTCTCCTTAACCCTTTGTAACAAGACTGGAATAGCCCGAACACTCGCAAATAACACTCCATGGTTAACCTCAATTGGATTCCAATCATGTACATCCTCAAGAATTCTCCATTCTCACATCATAAAACATGACAAATGTACTTTCCTACTCAAAGCATCGGCAACCACGTTCGCCTTCCCCGGATGATAAAGAATGGTACAATCATGGTCCTTCAACTTTTCCATCCATCTACGCTGTCTTATGTTCAACTCCTTTTGTGAGAAAATGTACTTTAAACTCTTGTGATCCGTGAAAATATCAAATTTCAACCCATACAAATAATGCTTCCACTTGTGTAACGCAAATACAACTGCTGCTAACTCGAGATCGTGTGTTGGATAATTATGCTCATATGGAGATAACTTCCTCGAAGCATAAGCAATCACCTTTCCGTCTTGCATAAGAACACAACCCAATCCCTCTTTCGATATGTCATTATAAACCACAAAATTTTCACTTCTGCTAGGCAACGCTAAACTGGAGTCGTAGTCAACTTTCCCTTCAACTCTTGAAAACTTGTTTCACACTTATGACTCCAAACAAATGTTGTCTTCTTTTGAGTCAAGAAACATATGAACCTAACCCTAACCCTAACTTATCACTTTCGTGCATCGATAGGTTTAATTTATCACAATAGTAAGCCAGTGAACGACTTATACATACATATAGTCGTGCAGTTATCTGCACCTCTTGGTCTTTAACTATTGTGATATCATTCATTAGGAAAAATCCAAATAGCAAAGAGATTGATAAACATTGTGATCAACAAGATTTGATTGAATATAAATTATATTGGAGCAGAAGATTCGATACAAGTTATCTCCAATTCCTAGATATGCGCAGTTAGTTCATCCTTGAAGATGAACAGATCGATGGGATGAAAGAATACATGAACAATCTTCTAAAACTATGATTACAAATAATAAAAACTCTAAATTACAAGCTAAATTTGGATTATTTTCGACCTAGAACCTAGGGCTACAAGGGTTGTATTTATACTAGTGTTTACAGGGCAGGAGATAGAATTAAGGCACAATTCCCGCTTTTGTGAAACGAAAGGGATTGCAGGGGCAAGGTAGTGGAGACATGCGGCCGCAAGGCCTTAGACTTCTCCGGGGCTGACGTTCTGGAAACCTTGTGGGGGCAAAGGTATGAAGGCTTGTGGCCGCAAGGCCTTTTGATTTTCCGGTCCATCTTCTTTCAGCCTTTTAGCACTTTTCACCATTCCTTCAATTCTTCACTTAAAGCCTTGTAAATTCCATAATTCCACAAAACACTCTCGAACATCAACTGAACAAGTAATACGAATAAAGAAAAACAAAGAGAGTGAACCAACAATCAAACCGTCGATTCAACAATCATTCAATCAAGGCTTTAAACATGTTAAGGATGTTATGAATGATCTCTAACACTTATACATGTGTATCCGACATATGTAAATAACCAAAGTCTCAAAGTATAACATGCATGAAAGACGAATACAAGCATAGAAATGATATCAACGAATATGTCATTGTATCCAAGCATACACATGAGTTAAGTAAACATACTTATGATGATTATGAATGTATGCAATCAAGCACAAGTCAAGCAAGCAATAATCTAGGGTATTACAGTTAATCACTAAGCTAATCCTCGTTCTCATTCCATAATATTATTTCAACCATAAAAATATCCCCTTTCATCATACCCACCTTAAACAAGCTTTCAAGACCGTACCTACGACTATGATTGATTTCTTATGATAGTTGTTTTCCTATTAGTGTAACAAATGAAAATTAGCATTAAACAATTCAGATTTGACTAAGTTGTTGATACGGATGAGTATGTGAGGGTAAATTAAGGACATTCTATTTTATTTATTAATTGTGATCTGCCCTTTCTTGGTCCAAAAGCTATGGTAAATGGTTATCATATTTAATACTTTTTAAAAGCTCTCAAGAGTCCATATTTAAGTTTGACTAAATCTTTGGTAAGATCTTTCTTTTAAATAAGGAAAGCATTTTTTGAAACTAATCTTTTTATTTCATAATACTATGTTTCCTTGGATAGTTTGGTTTTTCTTGTTTGTTCAGGACTCCAGTTCGACTATATATACAAGAAGAGCTCGTGCAGATTGATACAAACGCTCAAAGAGAAAAACGGCATAGAGAGAGAAAAGCTGAGAGTTTTCTTGGAGTATTCATTGCAACTTTGAATGCAACTACATCAAAAGTTGTCTTGGTTGTTTGGTTGTTTGTTTTCCTTATTGATAGAAAACTTATTTTTTTAATCTCACGTTTGCTTTGTTAGTGTTTTTGTGGGTTTCCTCTGCAAACTTGATAGTCTTGTTAGAGGTTTTTGGTGTTTGGTTAGTTTTCACTATTTTCATTGTAAGACTCATAATCTTTCTAGTGAAATCCTTTTTGGCCTTAAGGCTGGATCTACAAGCATTGCTTGTAGATTGTTTGATATATTTATGTGTCTTATTATTGTTTTATTAGAATAAAATCTTCCTCTGTTTATTTGATAAGTTATCTGGTCAATGCACCTTTGAATGCAACTGCATTGACATTATTCTTAGAATCCTAGCTATTATTGCATTTTCAATTGGTATCAGAGCCTTCTCTTGACGTCACTAAGAGAAGATTTTGGTTGTAGCCATAATGGATTCCCAATATGAGAATGTTGATATGTTTTCTGAGTTGTTTGAATTGCACAAAGAAATTGAGGAATCTGATTTTGGTGAAGACTAAATGGTCTTTTTAACAACAAAGTTTTAAAATATTTTGAAAGCAAAAGGACAAAATAGATCTTCATCTTCAAACTCCAAAATTATTTTCAAAACTGCACCTAGCAAGTTTGTTCCCAAAGAAAGCTCATTCCAAACCTCTAAAAAACCTTTTACCAACCCTTTTGCTAAACAAACTACATCTAGTGGTAAAAGTATTGATTCTATTCAATGTAGGGCTTGTCAAGGGTTTGGTCATTATGCTAATCAATGTGCTAATACTTTGTGTAAGAAGGGTTTAGATTTCTCTGTTACTTTGAGTGATAGTGATGATGAATATTCATATGATCATATCACTCTCACAACAATGTAATTTTTACAGATTAATCCTTTAGGTGTTTCATGTGGTGAAGCTCGCAATGCAGCTATATCATAAGCTGCATGAAATAAAAGTTGGGATGATTCTCTCTGCTTTAATTTTTCCATAATTGAAGATACTACAGGTACTCCAGAATCAGAATGCACAGAATAGTCTGAACTAATGGAAGCTTACAAGGAACTATAAAATGATTAGGAGAAAAGAGCTTCCAAAGTCAAGGTTCTTGTAACAACAAATGAAGCACTCAAGAAGGAAAATGAAAAACAAAAGGAGTGCATTGCAAGGTTAGAGTGTTTGCTCATAAATAAGGATGTTGAGTTAGAGTCCTAAATCCTTGAAAGGTGAGCTTGACAAAAGCAATGAAATTGTAGCTAAGTGGAATTCAGGTAAATTTAAACTTGATGAGATGATGAAGGTTGGACAGAATGACAAATCTAGACTTGAGTTCAAGCCAAAAACCTTTGTCAAGAAAGGTCAAGGAACCTCATCATCTTTTTTTTAAAACCAAAACAACCCTCATATACATTCGAAAGCACTAACTTCTTTGAAAAACCTAGACCTAGGAAGAGAAATTTTGTGTGTCAGTACTGTCATAGACCTCGATACATTCAACCTTTCTGTTGTTAGAAAAAGGCAGATTATGCTGAAAAAGTTAGGAAATCTTACCTGAACCGCAACCAGAAGTAGCACCGAATGCATCAGTATCAGAAGTTGCATCAGCCGAAGAAATTCAAAACTGCTTGGGTTCCTAAAGGAACTTTCAGACCAGCTTGGGCTCCTAAGGAAGAACCTTTTGATATATGTCCAGGGGCTCCATTATCTGATTCTGAATGTTGCAATGTTACCTTTACCTCCCTAAACTCACATATTACTGGATCTTGGTACTTTGGAGGATTATGTGAACATTGATGGAGGATCCGTGATTTATGGAGGTGGTGCAAAAGGTAAAATAGTTGGGAAAGACATTGAATGTAGATGGTTTACCTAAGCTCAAAAATGGTTGCCATGTTGAAGGGCTTAAAATCAATCTCATTAGTATAGGTCAAATTTTTTATGATGATCTTCTGGTACGTTTTGATAAAAATGAATACACTTGGAAGAGTGTGAAAGCTATCTAAAAGAAAAGAGCTACCTATGAATAAGGTTTGTAGCCATTCTCTCTTGGAACTGTGAATTTTTGGATTTCATGGGTTGATCTTGTGCAAGATGGCTACCCTTAGTAATAGTGTGAAAGCTTCCTAGTGGCATGTTTGTATAGCTTGAAATAAAGTAGAGCTATATTCATAGGGAAATAAAGTACCTATTGAATCTGTTATGAGAAAATTTTTGATCTTGGGAGAGAAGTTTGATTGAGAAAAGAAAAGATGCAAAATTGCACAAAGTTCAACTGCTGCTGAGTGTACCTCCCAATGCAACTGTATTAAGAACTACATCCTTTGATCTGGTCTTTTCTCACGTGTGCGTGATTGCATTTTCTCTTATCTTGTTCTCTCTTTCCATGCCATATTTTAGACATAATTTTAGGACATGCATTGTGGTAAGAATATCAGCCTGTTAAAATTTTGTCCTAAAATAAAATATGCAAATCAATTTCCATGTTGAAAAATATATAGTGGATGTCTAATCTTTGTGGAGAATTAAGAGATCTTGAATCTAGATATGAGCTGCTAAGGTTTGATTAATTTTTGGGTTACACTTAATTGCGTTTTCTAAAAATCTTGGATTAATTTGAGGAATTCTAAATGATTTTGTAAAAGAAACTATTTTGATCTCAAATGTGCTTGCCATGTGTTCATACATGATTTTAGGCTCACAGTGCATATTTTAAGGATTTGTGGGTGTTTTATCAAAATAATATCTCCTTTCAAAAATCAAATCACAGTATCTTATTTTCCCTTGGATGCTTGATATTCCTATTTTCTAAAGGGAAAATTCCAGATTGTTAGCGTAGTGTGATAGACTATTTGCAGGTTGAAGAAGCAATCAGAATCTCATTCTTCTTTTAATCTCTTATCTTAGAAATTTCTTCCGTAAACTCTCTGAAGCCCTAGTTTCATCCAACCTCTTCATTTCCTCTACAAACCCTAATCTTGATTCTAATGGCATCCTGTTTTAAAAATATGAAAATCATTCAGCCTGATGCAGCCTCATTCGAAGCTACATTGCTAGAAAATTCTTTGGTTGAGCCCTTTGTTGGCGTAGACATTATTGTAGCCGAGCCTCTGACAACCCCTCTCTCGAGCATTCTTCCAAGGGAGCCAGAAAATGCTATAGATACGGATGAACATAGGGATTTGCCCATGTTTTCCTCAGTTGGAAACCCTAATGTTAGAAAGTCGAAGAGAAAAAGGGGGATTCCTTCCACCTATGAAAATCCATCAGCAGCTGATATTACCAAGGCCAAGAACCTGAAAATAAACCCTAGACAAATGGAAGAATATGTTCTAATTCAGACTGACAACGATGATGAGGATTTTGATCCTACAGGAAAGAGGCCTCAATTTTTGTTAGCTCGAAGATCTCCCTCTTCTCATATAAATGACAAAGCATCATTATCTCTAGATGCTGCCATTGCTTCCATTGAAGCGACTGAGGAAGAAGTTGGAGCTGCTGAAAGTGTTCCTACTAAGGTATATCTACTGAAGAAGTTCCAACTGAAAGGGAAGTTGGTTTAGCTGATATATCTGCTGAAGGAGTTCTAGCTGAAAGGGAAGCTGGTGCAGCTAATATAGCTGCTGACAAAGTCAATGAAGGTTTATCTCAATTAATTGCTCTTGCTAAAGAAACTTAGCCAAAATTTTCTAAAGAACAGATGACTTTAACTGCAATTCTATCCAAGCTAAGACATGACTCAAGGCTCTGTCTTGTTTCTACAAGCTCTTCAAAATTTGATGATAGCTCTGATAAAGATTTTGAAGAAAAGGATTCTTCTATGGAAAGTGAAAGTGAAGTTCCTCAAGCTCTTCCTGCCAGATCTTTGAGAAGCAGAACAATTCCAGTATCCAATGCAGCTGCATCTAAAAAGGCATCAAAATCTTCTGGAAAAGGTAAACTTTTCTCATTTGCCTTTCTTACTCAAACCGCCTCTGTTAGATAGAGTATGTCCAAGAGGGTTCCATCTGGAGGATTTAAGGAATCAAAATTTGGTAATGTTTTTTTTGATAGAAAACTTTTATCCACCTTCACCTCTGCTGCTCCTTATGTTAAGGAGATGGTGATGGATTTTTATGCAAATCTAGAGAAACGAATAACTGAAGTTGGAGACCCTATGTTTGAAAAGGTCTTTGTTAGGAAAAATTTGGGAGATTTCTCTCTTGTTGTAATCATCAGGAACAATGGAACTGAAAATATGCCTATGTCTGGATTGATTGTTGATTTGGATTTATGTGTGATGTGTTTAAAATTTACCTTGCAAGTGCACAAGACTATTGTAGAATAAAAGGATGGTAGCAAGGGTCGGACCTCAAGGAGAATGAATTAAAATGAATTTAATCTACACTAATTAAAAAACAATTAAAGAAAAAGGAGGGTTTGTTTTTGATTGATTCGAATTCCAAATTTAAACTAATAAAATTAATCTAAATTAACTACTTGCAGAAGACTGAATTTTATGAAAGTTTTATGGATGAGAATGGTCTAGGTATTGGGATTCACTTGTATCGCCTTTTATGTGTATTAGTCAAAAGATATCTATCAATTATGAGTTATATCGCTAGGTAAAGGATTGAGACTTACTGGTCAAGGATTGTAACCCTTAGTACTCCGATTTGACTGTGTTTTCTTGGTCTGTCCACATAGTAATTAAGAGTCAATTAAGTGCCTTAGGAATTAAAGCATGGATGAACGAACTTTATTGCATCCCCCCACACAATACGAACCTAGATCTACTCCTTAGCCTACGATCGGGAATCAGAGAGACCTATTTACCAATTAGGTTGGCCAGTGTATGACTTATACATATGGTCGTGCAATTCATCATACCCAAGAGCCTACACATTCATTAGCGCAGCCATTATGCGATAACTTCAATGTAAACCAATTACAATCTAATATGATAAACAATAATTTGATAGAATGAAATTATATTAACTCATAAAAATTGATACAAAGTTACCTCCAATGCCTAGGGTGGAAAAGTTAGGTCATCACAGATGATGAACACAACATATGAATGAATTGGAGCATCTTCAATCTTCAACAATTAAATAAAAATGAAATACACAATGTTTCTGCCTCTTGAGAGTGCTTAAGAGCAGCCTAAAATTGACCTAAAGTCGGATCTCTCTCAAAAGCTTAGAGGTTAGGGTTTTATTTATACTAGCTAGGGTTTTGGAAAAAGATGAAAACTGCCCAGACCAGAAATCGGGGTTGAGTGGTCGCTCAACCATTGCACTGAGCGATTGCTCAGGCCTTCTTTTAAGAATCCATGCTACTAGAATTTGCGCGTTCATTCAGCATCCTACTGAGCGAGCGCTCAGCCTTCAGAACAACAATTTGGGCCTTCTTCTTCAACATATTTGCACTCAGGCCCCTGAAAGCTTTATAACTTTGCAAAATAGCCCGACATTTATCCTTCTGCATATTTTTAGCCTGAAACTCATAAAACACTAAAACCCATATCAATAGCTTTGGAAACTCGCAGAAAAGCACCATCTAAGTAGTAATATACACACAATAGATGCGTATAAAACACATCTATCAATGTGTAAGAGAACTTAGTGGTGGCTGTATCAGAAATTGGCCTGGAAGGAAAAAAAATGTAAGCACTGCAAAATTGACCTCTATGTATGTTGTAATGCATAAAATCTATTGTGTTAACTAGGCACCAACCTCCAATGCAAATTCAGTAACTGAGGAACATGTCAGGTTGATGTATCAGATTGGGCTTAGATTGCGCTTTAATTTTGGTGATTTGGTGTACAGAAAGATAATACCTTTTGCAGAAACTGAAGGAGATAAGAGAGTTCTTCTCTATCCCTCTCTCATCTATAGTCTGTTGTTCTCTCAAGGAGTTGCTCCTATTGAAAAAGAAAGATTGACTCCTGTGTTGGACCCCCTTCCAATTTCTCCAAAACTTTTGAAGGGTGATAGGGTTAAGAATTTACCCTTTGTGTATCCCTTTACTCCTTATACAGAAGCTGCTCAAGTGGCAACACCTATTAATCCACAGTCCTCAACAGCTGCTGAAGTTAATGCAGCTGGTGTGAGTTCCCCGTTTTTCGATCGATCCCCCGCTGATGAAAAGCGGGTGGTTTCAAAAAACCTTTAGACGCGTGGAATACACTTGGCCTCATTGTGGACTCAAAATATTAAAATAGAGTCACCATCTTTATTTTAAGGAAAACAAAGAAAAACCAAATGTAACCAGATTTGTAAAGGGTTTGGAGGCTAAGTTACGAGGTGGGAAGGGGTTAGGCACTCAACTCGCCCTTTCGGTCTCAAAATAGTTTTTAGCTAAAATATGTTTTTTTTATATTTATTTAACAGATGCAATAAAACATTTAAATATACATATCTGTATCTACATTATTACAAACTTGCAGCAGCCTCCTTTCTGGAGTTACAAATACATTTATAAAATTTTGGCCATAATAAAGGATCTTTTAAGTGTTATTGCTTATAGAAATTCAGGCAGCATAACTGCTTATTTTTATTATATTGGGCCGGTCTAAATAGCATTTTTTTATATTAAAAGCTTTAAATAGCCTACCTCTTGAAACGTGTGAGTTTTATCCCGTACCAACTAGCTTCTAGTAGATTTTAGGGTGCGCTCACTCTGTCCTTCCGGGAGAGGGAGTCTTTTTTTTGCTATTGTTTTGCTGTTGCAGGGATTCGGGTAGAGTAACTGCTTCCGAAAGTTGCTTTTCGGCCTCGGGATCCGGGCAGAGCAATTGCTTGTTTTTTTTAGCTATTGTTTGCTTGCTGACGGTGGAAATCGGGTAGAGCAACTGCTTGCCTTTTGCTGATTTGGCGTCTGGATTCGGGCAGGGCAACTGCTCTTTTTGGGATTTTGGAACCGGTAGAATAGGGCGGAATCCTAGCAGGGCAACTAGGTTTCACTTTGGCCGGAGAGTTTTAGTGTTTAGGGGAGATTTGGCAGAGCTTCGGAGCTAGAGGAATAAATCTCTCGGCGTTCTCTCGAAAGAGCGATCACTTACTGCGCGATGAAAAGGTGTGTGAATTATGAGTGCCTGATGCCTTTATTTATAGGCAAAAATCCTGGCTTTCTTCGTGATTAAGTTTTATCCACTAAGCTTTAACGGCTTGTACCGCGCGCTTGGAGAATTACACTGAAGACAAAAGGCTACAGTGCATTGAGCACTATTGGGTGCCACCCATGGAGGGGGTGGGCGCCGCACCAACAGTCATTGTGGGTGGTGCCAGGCTCCTTTCTTTCCTCTTTTTGACACTTTAACCCTTGCATTTCACTGTTTATGCATCCTGCTTTTTCTTTTGCATTTTTAACATTTAAAACCCTGTAACTTGACATTCGTTAATGTTTTAACATGTCTTGATATTTCATGTCAAGATTACATATCAGAGGTATGAAATTGAGGTGTCTACACAGCCCCTCAACGATGGAGTTTATGGGTAACCCGAAGCTTACTAAGTAAACAAACATCGTTGATAAGAAATAGACTCCTAAATTTCGTGAAAATTATAATGGGGAGTAATGCAACAGGTAGCAGTTATAATGCAACAATTTATAGGGTGCAGTTCAAATCTCACATACCCTAGACATATTTAGTCGGTTATAGCAGGTTATCGTAGTTTTTAAACAGATATGCAATTTAAATGCTCTAATGGTCGGACCTACCGAGATAGGCTACCTACGTATCCCTTGTCAAAGGAATCAGACCAAATGTAGTTCGGCCTTATGCAAACAAACAACAAGAACTGGGTGGGATGGATGGTGCGTTTCGCCCAGAATAGGCAAAACTGGTGGGACTCGACTGTGTTTCGCCCAGAATAGGCAAAATCGGTGGGATTCGGCTGCGTTTCGCCTAGAATAGGCAAAAACGGTGGGACTAGGCTGCATTTCGCCCAAAATAGGCAAAACTGGTGGGACTCGGCTGCGTTTCACCCAGAATAGGTAAAACCGGTGGGACTCGGTTGCGTTTTGCCCAGAATAGGCAAAACCGGTGGGACTCGGCTGCGTTTCACCCAGAATAGGCAAAACTGGTGCCATTTCTAAATTCCCTTTCCCCAGAATAGGGAAAACGATGCAACCTTTCAAAACGCTCTTCCCCCAAAATAAGGAAAACGATGCTGCTTTTTTTAAATGCGTTTCCCCTAGAATAGGGAAACCGATGCCACCTTTAAAATGCGTTTCCCCCAAAATAGGGAAAATGATGCAACTTTTTAAAACGTGTCTTCCCCATAATAGGGAAAACAATGCCTCTTTTTCAAACGCGTCTTTCCCAGAATAGGGAAAACGATGCAACTTTTAAAACGCGTCTCCCCCATAATAGGGAAAACGATGCCACCTTTAAAACGCGTCTCCCCTAGAATAGGGAAAACGATGCCACTTTTCAAAAATGCGTTTTCCCAAGAATAGGGAAAACGATGCCGCTTTTTAAAAACGCGCTTTCCCTTGAATAGGGAAAACGATGCAACCTTTTTTTTTAAAAACGCGTCTTCCCCAGAATAAGGAAAGCGAAGCCGCTTTTTTTTTTTTTTTCAAAATACGCTTAACTCAGAATAGGGAAAGTGATGCTGTTTTTTTTTCTTTTCAAAATGCGCTTAACCCAGAATAGGAAAAACGATGTTGTTTTTTTTTCTCTTTTTTTTCAAAATGCGCTTAACCCAGAATAGGAAAAACGGTGCTGCTTTTTTAAAAAGCGCTTAACCCAGAATAGGAAAAGTGGTGCTGTTTTTTTCAAAATGCGCTTAACCCAAAATAGGAAAAGTGATGCTGCTTTTTCAAAATGGGCTTTCCCCAGCATAGGGAAAGCGATGCTGCTTTTCAGAATAGGCTTTCCCGAGCATAGGGAAAGCGATGTTGCTATTCCAAAATGGGCTTTCCCCAGCATAGGGAAAGCGATGCTGCTTTTCAAAACGGGCTTTGCCCAGCATAGGAAAAGTGATGGTTCTTTTTCAAAACGGGTTTTTCCCAGCACAGGGAAAGCGATGCTGCTTTTTAAAACAGGCTTTCCCCAGCATAGGGAAAGCGATGCTGCTTTTCAAAACGGGCTTTCCCCAGCATAGGGAAAGCGATGCTGCTTTTTTATAAAGTGCTTATCCCAGCATAAGAGAAGCGATGATTATGAAGCGTTGTGGTAGCTTTTGATGATGCTGCTGAGGATCTTTGGGAGGTGGCCCTTGGCGAGATACTGGCAGAACATTTATACTTCTTCAAGGGCCGATGCGGCAAAATACCTGATAAGATGCAGTAAAAAGATGCAAACAAAAGATGCAAGCATGCGAATGAAACTTTCTTTTTCTTAAAAAAAAGGACTTTTGAATGTGCATGTGTATCATCCGTTTCTTAAACATGTTAAGACAAGATAAGGCAAGGTGATGAAAATGTAATATAAGAGCTTGAGATGTGGCTTCTGGTTGGCTTTGAAGGGTTATGAGTATAGGAGTTGATGGTGATATTCTAGATGGAGGTGGGTGAAGTTTAGGGTTGCTTTTTGGTCTTTTGACTAGTGCATCATTCAAGAAAGGAATTCATTCAGAAGATCAATAACTCCTACTACTCGATGCCTCAGAGGGACCACTTTTTTTTCTTTTTTTTAATGTTTTTTTTCTGTGCTCTAACTTTTGCCTAGGCCACCCTTTCAGGTTTTCAACATATCGAACTTTTACCTCATAGGGAGCCGATCTTTCAATGCATGAGAAGATAACTTGCTTATTCTTGAGAGATCAAGCATTTGTAGCTTTTCGTTTCTTCAGGAAAGATGGAAAGGACGGCTGTTTCTGGAGATGGTGAGCCTTTATGTATCCAATGAGTTTGGCGGGAGAAGCCCCGGAATGACTCGATGAACCAATTTTTTTTAAAAATGGGACAGGCAAGTTTCTGAAGAGATTAACTGTTGATAGCCCCAAACAAACTTGATTTAGATAAACTTTTGTGGGAGATAGAAATGAGTATGTTCAAAGAAAGGGGGATGACTCTAATGGACAAAAGAAGAGTCATGATCCAAAGTTTATCGCCGAGTATCATAAGATGTATGGACCCTACTTAACATTTATCTTTTGATAATTTTATGTGTTTTTTAGCAAGGAGTTATGTCTTGGATCCAGATTATGTTATAACTGATTGAAACAAAGTTATAGGTGGCAACTAGGTTAGGGTATAGTGTTTTAGTTTTTGGGGATAGGTTGGCATTAGGGTTAAGGATTTGATTGGCCTCTGGTTCAAAGGTATTTTGAGCAGTAGATTTGGTTATTTTTGGAAAGGCGATCAGAAGCGATCATTGGCTGGCCTTCTAGGCTGGTGGGTTTGGATGAGAATTTGGTTTCTGGACCTGGCTGTGGGTATTGTTGGGAGACCGGCTTTTGGCTTTAGTTGTGGGTTATGGGGTTGTCCAAGAGTGATTGGTCTTTTTTTTTTTTGTGAGCGAGAGATTTTGAGGAAATTGCTCAAGAGAGGCTTCTTTTCTTTTTCTTCTTCTTTTTTTTTTATGCATAGGCCTCCCCCCCCCCCCTTTTTTTTTTGAATTTTCACCATTGCATTTTTTTCTTTTTTTTCCATCTTTTTTTTGTTGACCTCTCGGAGCAATTTGGGAGAGTGCTTGAAGAGATATTTGTCTTCTCTCTCTTGGGATAAAAAGATTGTCACTCTTGGTGGATATATGGATATATATATATATATATATATATATATATATATATATATATATATATATATATATATATATATATATATATATATATATATATATATAAAGGTGGAGAAGCCCCAGTTTTTGGGAAGCTGGATCTTAGAGATGGTTAGGCTTTGGTATATGATTATTTAGGTATTTGGAAGAGGTTTGGTGTATGGTTGGAAGCCTCTAGTGTGCCATTTAATAGCTTGGTCGCAATGAGTCGAAGATAACCTTTTACCAAGACAGAAAGTTGTTTTATTGAACTTATATTTTTAATGGCTTGTGGGTCCATATTTCGAAATGACTCATTATCAACCCGTGTAGTTTTATCATGTTTTTTACATGAGTTGATTCATCATTTTCTTTTTAGAATTTAACAGACACTTCGGCGATAGGTGGTGCTCAAAGACCAAGAAGAAGACCTGACAAGCTAATATAGGAGAAGCAAGTATTTAACATACTCAAATATAGATAAATACTTTTGGAAAGCTTGATTTGAGGACTTGGTTGAACTTTTGAAATAACGGAGACCAAATAGATTCGTGAGCATACTCCTGCAAGGATGGGCTGTAGGCATCAATATGGGCAAAAGAGATACCCCTGGGGTTTGAAAGCCCCTAGTCCTGAATTGTTGCGTATGATCCTTGAGTTGCCTAGTTTTTCTGGATTTCCCAGCTTTCCAGACTTTTCTGCTTTCTTGGCTTCTTGGCCTTCCCAGCTTTCCTTTCTTCCCTGGCTCCTTATCGGTTTTTTTTTTTAATTCTTTTTCTAAGTGGTAGACCTTGACATCTCGAAGTAGGACTTTAATTTTTTTTTTAAAAAATCGAGAGTGAACGATGCACTATTCAACTAATGATGCATTTATGAAAGGTTAAGAGGGAAGATGCATTTAGAAATGATAATTGAGTAAAATGGTGAGGAGATTTCCTGTCTTTACATGTTTTTAGAAAAAGGAAAACACAGAAAACACCTTTTTTTAAAGAGCAAATCAAAGCATTTGACCGAACCTGAAGGCTGCCTACGTTCCTCATTTAGAGGCTCAGGTCATCGTAGTTCAACTCTGACAGAGAAATTTTCATTTTGCTAATTTTTTTTTAATGATTTTTCAATTTGAAAGAATAGACTTTTTTTTCTTTGAGAAATGAAATCTTTTTTTTTAATTTTTTTAAATGATTATTATTTTTTCGAAAAGAAACAATTTTTTTTTTGAAAGGAAAAGAGAATTAAACAATACACACAATTTTTTTTTTAAAGAAAAGCCATTTTTTGCGATCCTTGAAATAGGACGATTACGTACCTTCGAATAATCCTCTCAGGGGAGTAAAAGATAAATAATCAATTTTTAAAATTTTTCTGCCCCTGCAAAATTGTTAGTGGTACCAAAGGAAAACAATAAGGATTTAAAGGAAAGAAAAAAAAATTTGATGGTTTTTTTTGAAAGGTGGAGTAACAGGAACAGTGAATGCACCAAACGGTAAAAATAGGCGACCCGACGGATAAAATGAACCCAATATCGGATAAAATTGTTAAAAATGAGGAACGGGCGAAGAGGGTGGACGCAACCCATAGCCACTTTGGGCGTTGCGCCCACATGAATTGTGCACATTCACTTTCTAGCTTTTCACACTTTAACCTTCAACCTTTTCTTCCTTTAACACTTAGACCCCCTCATGTTTCCTTCTTGTCTTTTAACTCTATTTAACCTTTTCAAGTCTTTTTTTTTAAACGAATAATTTTTTTCCTTTTTTTGATCTAATTTTTTTTGAACATTTTTTTTTGAAAAACGAAATTATTATTATATTTTTTTAATGAAAACCAATTTTTTTGTTGAAAAATAATATTTTTTCTTTTGCTTGGAAAACATGAGTTTCTTTCTACTTTTTTGTTTGAGAAGAGATGATTTTTTTTTAATTTTGGAAGAGTGACTTTTTTTTTTGAACAAATGAATTTTGTTTTGTTTTGATTTTTTTTAAATCTGAAAAATGAATTTTTTTTATTAGAATTGAAAATTTTATACATACAAGAAGCCAAATAAATATAAAAGAGAAAATAAAAAAAAACCAAGCATATTACTATTAAAGGAAAGAAGATTTTTTTTAATAAAAAAATGTAAACATGTATGGATGTACAAATTATATGACAGAATAAAAGAATATTTTCATATTTTGCGGAATAAATAGATAAAGTAGAGATAAGATATAATAAAGCAAAGCAAAATAAAGCACTAATAAGCCCCTTGTTTTTTTTATCCTACCCGAAATTGTATTTTATTTTATTTTGTTGTATTTGCAACGGTACCCGGAACGAAGATGCTGCAAGTTTCACAGTTATGCATAGACATATATACAAATATATAAAAATGTAATATTTAAAATGTTAAAAAAATAATAAGCATATTTAGCCAAAAATAAAAGAAATTTTTTTTTTTTTTGAAAATGAGTTTAGCGCTCTGTTTTTATTTTTCTTTTAAAATAAAAACAACGTCCCCAGCAAAGTCGCCACTGTGAGTGCCCCGTTTTTCGACCGATCCCCCGCTGATGAAAAGTGGGTGGTTTCAAAAAACCTTTCGGCGCGTGAAATACGTTTGGCCTCATTGTGAACTCAAAATATTAAAACAGAGTTGTCATCTTTATTTTAAGGAAAACAAAGAAAAACCAAATGTAACCAGATTTGTAAAGGGTTCGGAGCCTAAGTTACGAGGTGGGAAGGGGTTAGGCACCCAACTCGCCCTTTCGGTCTCAAAATAGTTTTTGACTAAAATATACTTTTTTATATTTATTTAACAGATGAAATAAAGTATTTAAATATACATATCTGTATCTATATTATTATAAACTTGCAGCAGTCTCCTTCCTGTAGTTACAAATACATTTATAAAATTTCGGCCATAATAATGGCTCTTTTACGTGTTATTGCTTATTGAAATTCAGGCAGCATAACTGTTTATTTTTATTACATTGGGCCGGTCTAAATAGCACTTTTTTATATTAAAAGCTTTAAATAGCCTACCTCTTGAAGTGTGAGGGTTTTATCCCGTACCAACTAGCTTCTAGTAAATTTTAGGGTACGCTCGCTCTATCCTTCCGGGAGAGGGAGTCTTTTTTTTTGCTGTTGTTTTGATGTTGCGGGGATTCGGGCAGAGTAACTGCTTCCGAAGGTTGCTTTTCTACCTCGGGATTCGGGTGGAGCAATTGCTTGCTTTTTTGCTTGCTGACGGCAGAAATCAGGTAGAGCAACTGCTTGTTTTTTGCTAATTTGGCGTCTGGATTCGGGGAGGGAAACTCTTTTTTTTGGGATTTTGGAACCGGTAGAATATGACGGAATCCTAGCATGGCAACTAGGTTTCACTTTAGCCATAGAGTTTTAGTGTTTGGGGGAGATTTGGCAGAGCTTCGGAGCTAGAGGAATAAATCTCTCGACGCTCTCTCGGGAGAGCGATCACTCACTGCGCGGTGAAAAGGTGTGTGAATTCTGAGTGTCGGATGCCTTTATTTATAGGCGAAAATCCTAGCTTTCTTCGTGATTAAGTTCTATCAACTGAGCTTTAACAGCTTGTACCACGCGCTTGGAGAATTGCACCGAAGACAAAAGGCTACAGTGCATTGAGCACTATTGGGCGCCACCCATGGAGAGGGTGGGCACCGCGCCAGGAGTCATTGTGGGTGGCGCCGGGCTCTTTTCTTTCCTCTTTTTGACACTTTGGCCCCTACATTTCACTGTTTATGCATCCTGCTTTTTCTTTTGCATTTTTAACATTTAAAACCCTATAACTTGACATTCGATAGTGTTTTAACAGGTCTTGATATCTCATGTTAAGATTACATATCAGAGGTACGAAATTGGGGTGTCTACAGCTGGCAATGCATCTACTTCAATGACTACATTTGCCCCACCAGCTTTGAACCGCATGACATCTCGTGAATGTACACCTATGTCTATCTCTTTTATTCAAAACTAGCTTCCTCATATTAAAGCTCATATTGCTTACCTTCAATCCTTGGAGGGTCAGTATCTTGCATGGCTGGAATTCAACAATCCTCCCGTTGGTCCATTAGGGGGAGAGAAGACAAGTGTTCAGACTAGTGTACTTGCTGAAAATGAAGATGATGAAGGAGAAGATGCATCTGAAGATACATCTGCTGATGATGATGAATCTGATTCCTTGTAGATTCATCATTGTGTTTTGTGCTTGTTTTTCCCATAAACAATGTCATGTTTGTTTTGTATGTTTGATAAATTAAACTGTGGTTGCATATGGGTTATTTCCGATTTGTGCTTGGTGATTATTTTTTATTTTGATTTTATATACTTGCACAAATTCAGTGGGAGAGAAAAACTAATCAGTGCAGGTTAGATATTTGATTGGTGTTGAAAAACACTTGTCATTTGATTTGACCAGAAAGTTTCAACAAAAGAGGAGATTGTAAAGGTAAAATAGGGACATCCTATTTTATTCATTAATTGTTGTGACTTTTCTTGGTCCAAAAGCAATGGTAAGTAGTTACCATATTTAATACTCCCTAAAAGCTCTCAAGAGTTTATATTTAAGTTTGACTAAATCCTTGGAGAGTTTGGTTTTCTTGTTTGTTCAGGACACTAGCTCGAGTATATATACAAGAATAGCTCGTGCGGATTGATGCAGACGCTCAGAGAGAAAAACTGCATAGAAAGAGAAAAGTTAAGAGCTTGCTTGGAGTATTCGTTGCAGCTTTGAATGCAACTACATCATAAACTGCATTGGTTGTTTGTTTTCCTAATTAATATGAAACTTATTTTTTAATCACACATTTGCTTTGTTAGTGTTTTGTGGGTTTTCCCTATAGACTTAATAGTCTAATTAAAGGTTTTTGGTGTTTGATTAGTTTTCACTATTTTCATTGTAAACTCATAATCTTTTTAGTGAAATATTTTTTGGCCAAAATTACTCAAATAGTCCATGTACTTTACCCCGTTTTCTAAATTCGTCTTAAATTCCTAAAAATCGTCTATATACTCTTGTGATGCAATTGGTCCTTTCATTCAATTTCGTTATATTTTTTTCTGTTAGGTTAACACATGTGTGTCTCACATAATATTAGAAAGTTCGGGGACCATTTAGATCATTAATATATTTGAGGTAGTTTTTCATGAGTACAGTTAAAATGGAAAATAAAAAAAATCAAGAAATCGGTTTTCATGGAAACAATTTTTTTGCTGAAATGATGAGAGTACAAAATCACTCCATAGATCAAGTCACTTTTCATGGAATATATACATTCATAATTTTTGAATTCTTTACTAACATTTCTATCAAACTAAAAGCATAATTCCCTACCCACTACAAGACCCGAAGGCAGCAGTAAATAGAGGCGAAAATGGCAGTGACAAGCTCGCCAATAATCACACCTCGCCTACTACGGACTTGTCTGACAAATGATGCTTCTTCGTCTCGATAACCTCCGGTGGCTCTACTTTACTTTCTTCTCCCCATTCTGCTTCCAATGATGTTCTTGACGACGAAGATTCTGCAATTGATGGCGATGAAATGGATGAATCTGAAATTGTAGTTTTGTCATCCCCTTCTTGATTTGACGTTGTTACTCTGTGTTTGTTACGAAGTCTTTCTTTCTCAATATCAATTTCTGCGTAATTTCTTACTTTGTTTTCATACAAGTAAAGGTTTACAAGCTCAATACAGATACCTAACTCCGGCGGTATCTCCCCGGAGAGCATTGTAGTGTATATAGACAATGTTTGAAGTTTTTTGAGTTCACCCATTAAGGCAGGGTGGGAGCCTAAAACCCGAGTATCTGTGAGGCCTAATACGATGAGGTTGCCGTAGTTTTCGAGTTCGTCTGGGATTTTCCCAGCGATGTCTTTGTTACCACCGACGCGGAGGGTTATCGAAGAAGAAAAGGTTCTGGAAAAAGTGAGAGAAGGAACATGAAACCAACTTGAATGAAAAAGAAAGAAAGCACCATTGGCGGAAGATAAGCCTACAACTTCACATGGATGCGAGTGTTGGAAAACTAGTGTTTTTTAAGTGAAGTAAATTGGGCTTTGAGGCTCTAATTTATTTGTGAGTCATTTATGTTATAACTAGGGTAATTATGGAATTATGTTATTCTCTGTTAATACATAATAATAATCTATTTATTTGTCTAACTCGGGTTTTAAATAAATAAGTTATATAGGCTTAAAGTATAACATTGGAAGTATTGGAAGTGGGTTATCCCACATTGGAAAAATATGAAAGACTTGAATGGTTTATATACAAAAGCTCCCTTGTGTTAGGTAAGCTTGTACAAAAAGAACTATCCCTCTTGCACTCGCAGGGGGTTGCAAATCAAGGTCCAATTTGGCTTGAACCGACGTACTCGTTTACCTGCACATGCAGACACGAATGTCGGACCAAATTGTGCTACCTTGACAAACCCACCTTTTGTTTATTTTTCTTTTTTGAATTCAATTTCGTCGTGTTTGATTTTTCTAGCCTATATAATGGAACCATTCCCCACAACTGAAATTATGTTTTTAAAAGAACACAAATTTCTTCTTCCTCTTATACACCTGCATTGCATATCATATTGATAGTCTTCTTCTTGGCCTCATGTTCGGTGATAAATTTCTGGCACTCACTCAATTCATCGGATCTTCCAGTGCATAGTCATCCGGTGCCATCGTTGTATCCTTGGGGACGATCGTCTCGTGTAAGAACTCCACTCACTTACAGGGAGTGAAACGAATAACTTTTCAAGGAAAATGTGTGATACACATGCCTCGGTCACAACTTCCGTCAAACAACAGAGATCGCTTGCTCACCAGTAGATTTGTTAAGAAGCTACCAGCAGACTTTCCGTCAAACAACAGAGATCGTTTGCTCACCAGCAGACTTGGTAAAAAGCTACCAACAGACTTCATGAGCCTTTGCTGACCAATAGTCTTCACAAGTATTTTTCACCAGTAGACTTAAGAAGACTTACCATACAAAAGTAACATTTATTGTTTTCCTTTTGTTATTCAGTATTTTTTTTCCCTTGGATTTATTCCAACAGCAAGCTTAAAGAAAGAGGGAATATACGCATCAATAGGAGGGCTACTTTTTTTTCCTGTTTTTCTGTAAATGTTGGTACATATATCACTTCGATCCATCGCAGGAAAGGCACCGAGGTCAGTGAACTCTAATCAAGAGCAAGTCCTTATTTGATTTGCTTACTTATATCTATATATAGATACAGGTGTTGAGTTACTGCTTAGGAGGGATTTTGTCGGTGAGTTGGTGGGAGTTGAGAATCAAGTCTTGGGGTCAAGGAGGTTGGAAATGGAAGTTGGGATGGCACCCTGCACGAAGATGATGTAGTCATAGAATTGGTCTCGTGCTTTCTTAATAAATGACTATTTTACTCCTAATCAATATTACATGAGACGTATGTTGACTTAAAGGAAAAAAATAACGAAAGTGGACGGATTGGCCATTTATGTCAATACTTTTTGTAGAAGGACCAATAAGGTTTGATTTTTTTTACAAGAACGAAGTTGGAAAAAGTGGTAAAGTACAGAGACAATTTGGGTAATTTGCCCTTTGTTTTTCTAATGCCAAGGATTTGATTTGGGACAATTTTGTACAAGGAGTGTGTTATTGGGAGAAAAATTATTTTTAGGGAGAATGTGATATTTGGTGTATATTTGAGGTTTTTGTTTTAATTTCTTGGTTCAATTTAAAAAAGGCTCGCACTATATAGACCTCAAAATTTATTAGTTGACTCTCTTACTAAATATGCCTCCATCCGATTTAAAAATATTTCAATACAATGAGTATGCCCCATTGTTTTCTTATTTTACCCTTACCTGCTTTCAAGCACATGCACTCTCTCTTCTCTCTTTTCCCTTCTCCATCTCCCTATCCCATAGATCAACACCATTTTCTTTCCCGTTCCCTCCTCTCATACATTCTTCGCTCACTCAGTCTGTTTTTCTCTCTCTTTCGTTCCTCAACCTCTTTGATTCCTCCTCCATCCTTTAATGTCTTCTCTCATTTCCTCTATTCCCCCTGCCTCAATTTGCAACTCCCTTCTTAAACTCGCCGAAATTTTCACGTTAATGGTGTTCGACCATGGCTGATCGAACAACTAAGTGTTGTTAGGTTGGGCCCATCCGAATTTTGTTGTTGGGGTCAACCAAACATCGTAGTTGGGGCCAACCGAACAACACTCGATTGTTTGGTCAACTATGACTGAACACCATTTTTTAAAAAGAGAATGAGAGAGAGATAAATAAGGAGGACATTGGGGGTGTTGGGGGAATAGAGAGGGATGGATGAAGGGAGGAACAAAGTGGAAGAAGGTAGAGAGTATGAACAAAATGAGAGCTTAGGAGAAATAAAAAGGAGGAAGGGCGCTAGAAACTGAAGGAGGGTGGTAGGAAGAGAAGGGAAGAAGGCAGTTAGGCAGGAGGATACATGGGAGGAGCTTGGGAGAAAAAAAGAAGAAGAAGAGAAAGACGTTAGGAAACGAAAGATGAAGGGAGGGATTAATGGAGGGAGGAAGAGATTGAAAGAAGGTAGGGAGGATAACATATTCTTTTTCAATTGGGGGTGTTTTTGTAATGAAAGAAAATGGGAGATTAGGGGATAGGGGGGGTGTCTGAATAGCCATACCCTTAAAAATAACTTTTGTTGATGAAAACATATTGTAAAGGAAAAAGATTAATACATATTTCATCCGTTCCAAAATATATGTCGTTTTGGAGCTTTTCATACTGATCAAGAAAACATATTACAAAGCCTAAACTGCCCTTACTTATTTCACTCCAAATATTAATGAAGTGTCTTTTGATACTCTTGTCCAATGAGTCAAACACAAGTTATAGAATCAATAAATATGAGTAGAATTGGAAAAAAAAAAAGAAGGAAAAACGTTCATTGAAAATTGCAAAGTGCGATCTATTTTAGAACAAAAAAACTCTCTTAAAACGATATATATTATGGAACACAGAAGGAGCAATTTGGTCTCTCAATTTAGATCAAACTTTAAGCTTGGTCCTAGATTTTTGAAACCTATTCATTTGGTCACTGAAGTAGAATTTTTTGGTCAGATTCTCCCACCACCGTTATCGTTATATTTTTCGTTACATTTACCGTCTGTTTTTTCTTTTAATGATAAAAATACCCTTACTTTTGCACCACATGCCAAGCACATGATCTAGATACCAAGCCAACAAATATACCAAACCAGTGAAGGTGATTAATCTTAATTCTTGTTCTTTAATAAAATCAAATTAATACTAATGAAGATGAAGGAAGTCAGAGAGATGGAGCGAATGTGACACGCTGTTAGATCTGGGAGAAGGATCTGAGTAGGAAGCAATTCGACAAGAGACAGAGAGGCATGGCATGACATGTGGGTGCTATAGTAAGGGTATTCTCTTCATTAAAAGAAAAAAACAAACGATTAATGTAACGATAACGGTAGGAGGGGGAATCTGACAAAAAAAGTTGACTTTAGGGACCAAAAGAATAGGTTTCAAAAATCTAAGACCAAATTTAAAGTTTAATCTAAATTGAGGGACCAAGTTATAAGGTTATACTCCTCTAGTTCATAACTTACTGTCCCATTTAAACTTTTTAAAGACAAACTTATCTTATACTCCCTCCGTCCCTAAATAATTGTCCTGGTTGACCCGACGCACAATTTAAGAAAAAGTAATTGACTTGATTATTTATATTGGTTTAATGTGTAGTTTCCATTAATGTCCATGTATATGTGGCCCATAATTAAAGTAGAGTGAAAAAGTAAGGGTAAAGTGGTAAAAGTGATGTTCTAAAAAGATAAGTTTCAAAATGAATAATTATTTTGGGATGAACGAAAAAGAAAAAGAGGACGATAATTTAGGGACGGAGGGAGTATGATTTGGGCTCAAATAGCCCCCTACCTAATAATAATAATTTAAAAACAAAAGGAGTATAAAAAATTTGTATCTCCGTCATCTTTTATTGAAAATACAAAGCTAAGGGAAGTACCCCACAAATTAAATCCGTGAAACGAATTTAATAAGGGTTGGAATCCGCGTGTAAGAAAGGGAAGACCTGACTAGTAGACTCTAGAGAGAAAAATGAAAAGTGGGAGAGAAACCGCGTTGGTAAAGCTAAGGATCAGATGACAAATCCAAACGAAGATCTGATTGCTACTGTCTGTAAGGTTACTCTTTTATCTCTCACTTACATCCTCTTTTCTTTGGATCTCCTCTTTCCTTTCTCTATCTTACAAATTTCAATTTGTACGATTTCATTTCTGTTTATAAAACCTGTCTTTATATATTTCAGTTTTCTCTGTTAAGACTTTCAAATAAGTTTCCGTTACTGGTTGTATGATTCAAGGTTCGTTCTTTAGATTATTTTCTCAACTCTTAGAAGAAAGTCTGCTCAATTTTAGACATTTCTAGTTATCCGTTGTTTTTGTAGAGGGCCAATGGGTGGCTTGATTTCCCTCAATTTTATGTGGGTAGTTAAAGCTAAGAGAAAATTATTTAGGGTAGGTTTTTAATTTTCTTGTATATTTTAGACAAATGGGGGATAATTCTACCTATATTTGAGTTGCTATGTGTCGTCAACTTGAGGTATAATGGACTAAGGTAGTGAGGATATGTGTAGTTCTGCATTCATTTTTTTACTTTTTTGAGGGAAAATTTTCGACTTTGAGTTTGTTTTCTGGAATTTTGAAGGTTTAGATTTACAGGAACCTCGTGCTTATACATTATTCAATTCTTAAGAAGGAAATCTTGAACACTTACGTAAAAGACGACTTGAGCTGGGAAATCCCTTTATTTTGAAATCCAGTGGGTTCCTATTCCATTTCTTGCATTTCAGTTTTCGTGGGTACTAATCAGAATATTGTATTTTCTTCAATTTGTTATTGCTTGCTTTCTAATGGGTGCGGAAAGTAGACTTCTGTTAACAACTCAATTACTTTACACCACTTCTAGTTTCTCAATGTTACCGCCGTTTATTCGTTTAGTTGTTCTTCTCTTTTCCTCATTTTGTTAGACATGAAAGTTAAGAT
Organism: Codonopsis lanceolata; assembly: GCA_013146195.2. Taxonomy (NCBI): domain Eukaryota; kingdom Viridiplantae; phylum Streptophyta; class Magnoliopsida; order Asterales; family Campanulaceae; genus Codonopsis; species Codonopsis lanceolata. The sequence continues at coordinate 160,004,687 of CM028378.1, forward strand.
TGAATTTTTTTATCATTTCAAAATGAGCTTGGAAGGCGGGAAAGTTGATATTGATTGATGTCTCTTATTTTGGACTGCTTTAGCAGCTCCATGTGAGGTCTTCTTTTACAAGAATCTTCTTTGCTTCTTTACTTTTTGTCACCCAGCCTTATCACTTTCTTTTTCTTGCCTGTTAAGATTTGTAGACCAGATTATTTTAATTTTTTAAACAGATGCCCCTTTGTTCTTTGCAGTTGCCGGAGCCAAGTGTTTTCAATTTATGGTCATTGATCACCGGATATTAGATTGTTAAGAATTATTACTGCGTTGGTAAAGAGCACAGAGGTTTCCTGCTGAACTTGGCTTATTAGAAACTTGGAGTAGATGTCATTCCGTAGCATAGTTCGTGATGTGAGGGATGGGTTTGGGAGCTTGTCGAGAAGAAGTTTTGATGTGAGGCTTCCTGGTCATCATCGCAGGGGAAAATCTCATGGTGCCGTCCATGAGTTGCATGATCAACCTCTGGTAATCCAGAATAGCTGTTGGGCCGGCCTCCCTCCTGAGCTACTCCGTGATGTGATTAAGAGGTTGGAGGCAAGTGAGAATACTTGGCCTGCTCGCAAGCATGTTGTTGCATGTGCTGCTGTTTGCAGGTCGTGGAGGGAAATGTGTAAAGAAATTGTCAGCACTCCGGAGTTCTCAGGGAAGCTTACCTTCCCACTCTCCCTGAAGCAGGTTTCTGTTTCTTCTAGGGGCATTTCTTTAATTTATATGCTCTACTGCATAAGTTCTTCTGCTCACATTTCCTGCTCTAATTTTGTTTTAACAGCCAGGGTCCCGGGATGGAACCATTCAGTGCTTCATCAAGAGAGACAAGTCTAATTTAACTTACCATCTTTTCCTTAGCCTTAGCCCTAGCCCTGGTGAGTTTCCCTTACGACCAAATATTTGCTACAGTTCATGAACTATCAGTTTTAATTGACCTGCATTGTGGCATAGAGAATGATCCCAGTGTTTTGTCAGCATCCCCGTCCTTATATCAGGTTTTTTGATGGATTCAGAATAATTTCTTTTTTATTTTAAATTCTGTGACACATTGATATGTTTGTTCATACCCCAATCTTTTCTAATGATTCTGTGAGTTGCTATTTTGGAATCCAGTTCTATGACAGCACCAAACCTTTAGATGGTTCCAGTTATATGCTTTTTAGCTGAGTTGGGTAACACTATTACAACACTTTTAGGAGTGCTTAAATGCCGAGCTGAGCTGACTGTTTGGTTGCTCGGGCTCATGTTGATTGGAGTTGGCCTGTGCACTCTTGTTTATGCAGAATCAAGCAATTCAAACTGTCCAGGCCTGGCTTGGATCAATTGTCCTTGTTATCCCAAGAATATATGTTGAACTATGGTCTGTTGATGTGAAAAGGAGGAAGTTGTTGACCTAGTATAATATACCGTTAATACTTATAAAAAGAAGTATAATGTACCGTTATTGCTTAGAGGAATGAACTCACACTATCATAGAAACTCGAGTGTCAACTGTTTTTGAAAACTTAACATACTTTGTTTTTCTAACTTTTTTAATTTTTAAAGAGGATCAATAGTGGTTCCCCACTTAACCCCGCGGTGTCTCGAACCCACGGCCTATTTGGTGTAGGTGATGTGTCTTACCACTAAGTTGCACTTTGTAATACTTGAACTTTTCATATTACCTTGTACATTTCAGTTGCTGATCTTGTTATTTATGTAACTAACTAATGGGTAGTGCAAGAGTCTGGTAATGTTTATGTAAGCAATGATCAGGAATAAACCTTGGAATATAGAAAATTTACTTGCACTCATAACTTTTGGGCTTTGACTCAGCACTAATGCTCTATACATTAATTTGGCCTATTGATAGTATAGAAATAAACAACCATTCAGAGACAAAAAGATGTATCATGGTTCACTCAGCCAGCCAAAAGGGGCTACAACTTCATAATTATAGAGTTCCCTTGAATTTCTGATCAAGTGATTCATAAAGAGGCCTTCTGCTCATATTCATATGGGGGTGATGCGTGCAACTATATATTCACCCACAATAATGTTGGACCCGCAGTGAATCTATCAATCATTCGTTACTCCAAGTTGTAATAGAGTTAGGCCAAAGGCTTTGTGTTCTGACCACATTTCAATTTTTTCAGTTGATTCTTTCACTGTTAATGTTCTAGATGTTTAGGATTATTCTGTCAACTTTTCTAACACTGTTTTGGTGATTCAATTTGTTTTTTTGCAGCATTGCTAGTAGAAAATGGGAAATTCCTTCTCTCTGCCAAAAGAAATCGGAGAACTACTTGTACAGAATATGTGATTTCAATGGATGCAGATAACATATCAAGGTCAAGCAACACTTACATTGGGAAACTGAGGTAGGGTACATCTTACTTTTAACCTCCCAATGTTTGAGATCATGCCGCCCTTCTCAAGAATTCAACAAAATTGCAGTACATTTTAAAGTAGCATCGACTCAACTAAATTGAGCCGTGTCTAAGATAAGGTTTGAAGAGCAATACATAGAAAGAGAGGATACATTTCCACTTTTCCTTTATAGATACAAAACCATTTTTCCCGGTTCTCCTTAGCAAATGATTGACGAGCCTTAGACACAGTTTTAAGAATATTTTGTTTATACAAATGCTCGTGCAATTTTTATCCTCTTGTAACTATAGTGTATTGACACTGGTTTTTTTGAGAAGACAAGGAGAAAATATCCCTGGAGATGGGTTCAGGGCAGTGCCAGAGATATGCTTTTAGATGGAATACATCGTTTTATCAAGGTTCACAGTACGAAATGAAGATATAGGAGTTGAAGTTGAGCATTAGGACTCTATGGAGATAGCATGTTGTAGTTGTCCTTTAAAAGAATTGGATGAGTTTAAGGTTTCCGTTAAGGCTTTTGAAGATCCAGCCCACTAATAACCTCATAATGATAGAACATGCCTTTCCTATTTTTGTAAAATGAATTGTTACTGAGAGTCCATTTTTTGCTCTTTATTTATGGAGATTAATTCATGATAAACCATTGTGTTGATTCCTCTATAGTGCCTTTTCTGTTCTTTTTGTTTGGTGGGGGATTATTTACCCAATCATGCTGCTTTATGTGATTGAGATAGAATATTATTTCTGCTGACCAGTATATTACTTGGCTCTCGAAACTAAGATTTGGGCCTGTATATGCTTTTAAACTAAGTCACTTGAGCTGTTTCAGGTCAAATTTTCTTGGGACAAAGTTCATAATTTATGACACCCGGCCTCCTTGCAACAGTTCTCATCTTCCCCCGCCTGGTCGGTCAAGCCGCCGCTTCTACCCGAAGAAAGTTTCTCCAAAAGTTCCATCTGGAAGCTTCAACATTGCCCAGGTCACTTACGAATTGAATGTGCTAGGCACAAGGGGTCCACGCAGGATGAATTGCACCATGCACTCAATCCCCATCTCGTCTCTCGAACCTGGTGGTACAGTCCCTGGCCAGCCCGAGCTCCTCTCCCATTCCCTTGAAGACTCATTCAGGAGCATGTCCTTCTCAAGATCGATTGATAACTCAACCGAGTTCAGTAGTTCACGTTTTTCGGATATCATGGGCCCACGGGAGGAAGATGACGAGAGCAAAGAAAGGCCGTTGGTCTTACGTAACAAACCGCCAAGATGGCATGAACAGTTACAGTGTTGGTGCCTTAACTTCCGGGGAAGGGTGACTGTTGCATCTGTGAAGAATTTCCAGCTGATTGCTGCCACCCAGCCTGCTGCTGGTGCACCAACCCCATCGCAGCAGCCACCCCTATCTGATCATGATAAGATCATCTTGCAGTTTGGAAAAGTTGGCAAGGATATGTTTACCATGGATTATCGGTATCCTTTATCTGCATTTCAAGCTTTCGCCATATGCTTGAGCAGCTTCGACACGAAGTTGGCATGTGAATAAAAGAAAGAAACAAACAGATTAACTAGTGACATTTTTCTGTTTCCTAGAGCTGCAAAGGCCGTGTTTGTTGTATGCATTTTGGTTGTATCAGTGACACAGGAACACTATTTTGGTACATTAGATCATGGCTTTCTTCTTATCTATGTTATATGCTGTATTTGGAAGGGTGGAGCTGTTGATGTTCCTTCGTTGTAAAAATTCTGGACTTGCTGTTGTCTGTGTTTGTTCATTGTAAAATTCTGGAACTCTAAAAGTGTCACCTTTTTATGTTAAGAAGAAAACAGTTAGCTTGAAACATCCCTAGTTAGCATTCAGTGCTAATCCATGCCTCTTAAATGTTTGCATTAAGCTGAAACAATTAACGCAGGTTTCTGTCAATGAAAGTCTAAGTTAAAGCGTAACTTACAACTGTGGCTCTCTCTTTGATACAGATTTCACGCAAATGGGTTGCTGCGTTTGTCCTGATCAACATGTTTCCTATAATATTGTCAAGTGTAGTTTCAGATTTCAATCAACTGAATGATCTTGCCAAACGCAAGTTTACTGGCTTTGAAACGTTTCCTGCCGAGTTGACAAAAAAAATGTGAATCGTATTGTGCATGGAATTGGTGCAGGTAAAGCAGCTTACCAAAGCAAGAGTCAAATAGCTGTATCAAGGGATGCAAAAGATCGTGTGCTGAGAGGAGACTACAAGCTGTTGGTGGTTGATTTTTGTGTTATTTTCTCTTCGCCGTTGATGATTCTGCATCAATGATAAATATGGGTGGTTCAGTTTTGGATTGATTTTGAAGCATTCTTAAACATTTGTGTCAACAAAAAATGCACCAAAAAGGCGACATGTGAGCAATTAGCCGGCCAGGAATGATCCAAGGCTCACCACAAAAGGACTATGACTCTGTTACCCTGCCTCCATCCTGAAGATCATATAGTCCAATTGATCCAAGAAATTTGAATTGTCATGGCAAATATTAGCTTTCTGAAGATATTTGTGTTTGTGGTAAGTTTTAATTCATAAAGGTATTAGTTCTGTGTAGTAGCATTAGTAGTGTCGTTTAGGTGGCGAAAATTGAGAATAATTAAGTGCAGTTGGGGTTTGAATCCCCTCCTGCTACTTGTTAATGAGTTGAAGTAGTTACTTGGTCGGACTTGAGTATTCTCGTCCTCGTCGTACATAGTTTACAAATAAAGGATAGAGATTTGAATAAGTGATGTACCATTTGAAAAGAAGTCGAGTAATGCTAGGAATCCCAAGATTTTATCCCAACTTTTCATTACAACCTACATGGGGTGCATGTGATTGGTTAGACACATCAGATTGACTTGATTGAGGGACTATAGATCAATCAATCACACATACTGGTATGCAGGTTGGGATGAAAAGTTGAGATAATATTCTCAGATTACTAGCACTTCCCACACCATTTTATGTCAATTAACATCGTAGTGGCCTACAAAAAGGAAATTGTGTGATCAAAACCAAGAACGTAGTGCAGTTTAGTGTTACCATTTCAAGTCAACTAATATGACAAAAAGGAAACGATGGAACTTCAAACATGAGTGTTCTCTTTCTTCTAATTACAGAGTAGAATCTGCACAAGAGCGATGGAAAGGAAAACCTGAATTCAGCATCTACAAATGGTATGACTTCTAGGCTAAGTTCACTGCAAATTCCTTTAGGAGGACCTTTTCTGTACAAAGTAATACTGGTTCAAAGTGAAAAATCAAATGATACCCGTACAAAAGTCTCAAGTCACCAAAATGCTTGCTGGCTTAGAAACAAGATCCTTCCAAAACAATTTCTAAGACAGTAGTAAGTAATACTGCAAAATCCTTTAGGCCAATGATTGGGCCATGGGGCTCAAAGGCAATGACAGATTGCGAGAAGTGAGCACTTGTAGGCATCTTAACTGAAGTACCAAGCGGCTTCTTCAGCTAGAAACTTGCTTTTGTATAAGAATATGTATCATGGCTGCACATCGATGTACGTATTACCTGGTATTTTTATAGGCCATTGAGGCCAACGAGAAAAGCCATGGCAGCCATACGAGGACAGGGTGTGTCTAATATCATAATGGTACACGATAATACGAGTACCCTTTCAGGCTGGAGAAGACTACCCTAGTGTACTAAACAATTTCCAGAAAGTGAGTGGGGGATAGGAATGGTGGGGAAGGGAGTGGTGGTCACTGTGCTTATATATATTTATATAATAGTACTGGAAATTACTAAACCATCATTTAGCTGTTAACATCATTACTCAGCTCACCGGTGATCAAGTTGCTTGGATGTAAACCTTAATGAAACCTATATAAAAGAAATATTATAAGTCTCTGTGCCAGCAGCAGTATGACAAAGATTTCACTGTTTTTTTACCAGCTGGCGATGCCTTTCTTTGAAGATAGGCCAATAATTTCATTAATCTAAACTGCGAGTGACCATTTGATAATTTGATTTGACAAGAGCGTGGGAAAAAAACATCTACTGCTTGAGTATTCTGCTGAAAAACGCCTCAGACCACCTGACAACAAAAAAGAAAAACATACAAATGATTAGTATCGAGGTTCCAGGCGGGCACGCAGGCACACAAGCATACGCACACGCACGTGTAGTTGTCAATCATAAATAGAATCATGAACGGAGGAATGGAGCTGGTTGCGGATGGGAGGTGTATGGGGTCAGTAAGCATGAAACGGTGCAATGGGGAGCAGGTGTTTATTCAGTAAAATACCTGGTCTGAGGCACCGTGGTTTGTAGCAGAGCACTACATATTTGGGGGATGAAGTAGTTAAAAAAATTAGTCTTAGGACTTGGGAGTCATCACATAGACATAGTGGCCAGTACTCTCCAAGTCTCCGGTCTCCACTATACCAAAAGGACCAAATTATTTTTTGTCGATAATCGAATGGTGAAGATTTCGATATTGTAGTTTTATAAGACATAATGGTGACCTAGGAATAGGATTTGTAGGTATGTCTCAGTAACACTAGGATATGTGGAGACCCACGACCATGAGGATGGATATCATGTTCATGTTATTTATGGGCAGGCAGTAGCTCTTTGTAACTGTGTGTCTGTGTTAAGTGCACGCCTTTTGAAATAAAAGGACACTTGAAGCAATTGAATACTCAAGTAAAATCAATTTATAGCATAAAAAGTCCCGAGTCGAAGTGTGTAACAGATCCGATCCATCTTAACCCGACCTGACCCAACCAATTAATATTATTGGGTCGAAACTGATTACCCGTTTCAACCCAAAAATATTAATGGATTGATTTCAGTGAGTTAATTGGTAATGAATTACAATTATCAGGCCTAATAAATACTAGTCCATGACACCATCGTTAGTGCTTGGGGGATGTATACAAATGGGCTAATTACACCATTAGTCTCTCTACTATGCCAAAGTCCATCAACAGTCCCCAACTTAGAAAGTGATCATCACTAACCAAAGTAGCCCATTTTGCACACCAAAACCCTCTAGTGGATGTTGTTAAATGGTTTGCTGTTAAGTGAGTTTTTAGGGTAAAAATGGGAAAACATGATTGATTTGTTAGGGAAAACATCTTTTTTTTAGGGTAATATCATCAAAATCAGGTGCTATGTGAAAAATTTTACTACCAAACAAACATACCTCCTTTGTCTTCTATTCGGGCTAAAATCCAATTTTCCCCCAATTACCACCAAATCCCAGTTTGCCATTAAACATGGTCTTCCTGCAGGTTATTTTGGTCTTTTTCCCACCCATCGGAGTTCACCTCACCCATTTCCCTTTCTCCTCCTCTTTCTTCCCCATCGTCTCTCTCTCCCCTCAAACCCACCATCATCCCCTATACATTCAAATCATAGAATTCTCAATTCCATTCATGGGTCATAATCATACAAACTCATATAACTCTAAACATAAAATCCAATTCAATTTCAGTTTCACACTTACACACGCATACAATTAAACATACACATCAAAGTCAGGTTTCAAAGCAACAATGATATTTTTCTACATGAAAGAATCGCAATCTAAAAGAAATTAGGGGACCTGACATGGAAGTGCAGAGAGACCAAAAACACACAGACACAATTCGCCTCCAATTGAAGAACATCCTCTTCCGAAAAAAGGGTCAAAATTTGGAACTGAATCCGTAATCGAAGTCTGGGTCATGTTCTTCTGATATGATCCCTAGACGCGTACTCACGATGGAGGAATCAAAGACCACGCAGCACGGCAAGCGAAGAACGTCAATGATGAAGATGGAACATGACACCGCGACTTGATGAATCAATCAAAACGCACTCTCGGTATATATGACCTTGAAACAACGTTTGAGACGACCACAACCTTTGGTATAAGGAAGAACGTCATAATAGGGATGCATATCATATTGATAAGTTCGGGTTTCGATTACTTAGCCTCTCACCAAATAATCACAAGTTTTAAAGAGAATAAGGTGGTTTTGAAAATACATTCAAAAACTATATTAATCAATAATCAGCAAAAGTTGTATCCAAAACAATAAGCCACAACCCTTATTTATGTGGGTTGTGAATCCTAATCCTAAAAGTAAAAGTAAAGGTCTAAATAGAATCAACTTAGAAAACTATTTAGAATCAACTTAGGAAACTACCTAAAATCAACTTAGGAAACTAAGATAACAATCCTTATCAACTTGGACTTTTAGGAAACCCTAAGTCTAAAGGAAAATGGGGCAAACCTACATAGTGTAGAAGGGGGGGGGGGGGCGGGGCGATCCTATTGAAGGTAGGAAAGGGGATGGCCGGCCATGTGCTTTGGTGGATTGGGCCTCCCTTGTTGTATCATCTCTCTTTGGTCTCTTGTTCACTTGGGCCTTCCTTGATGTCTTGTGTACTTGGGCTTGAACAAGCTAACATATGCATTATTTTTTGGTGAAGTCTCTTGGCCTTTTTCCATAAGCTTCCAAGCTTTGATCTCTATTTCCATAAGCTCACGAATCATCAACATAGTCTCTTCAAGAACATTCTTTGCACGTCCTCTTGTCATTGGACCTTGTGAACTTTTGAGTTGACTTGTGTCTTGTGTAATGATAGGAATCACATCATCTTCACCATCGAAAATGTCTGATTCTGATCAGACGTTTTTGCCTTCTAAATGCGACCCCCATGGGAAACTGGGTTCAAAATCAAAATCAAAATCGTTCATCTGGGAGTTGGGAGGGGCGACCTTGAAATTTTCACCTTCCATTTGGTTCAAACCTCCATAGAAAAATTTAGGGCTGAGGTTTTAATATATATTCGCTCTTTTCGTTAACAGTGGCCGTGCTCCACTGCACCAATCCTAATTAATTCAAAATCCAAAGCAAGAGTGAAGAAGAGACCCCCTCTCCAATCCCTCATCTTTATACTCCTCCCTTTTTTTCTCTCTCTCCAAGAGACCAAATTCTTGATTGAGAATCTTCTCAAAAGAAAGAGGCAAAGAATATTTGGTGGGTAATGTCCTAGCTAAGCTGAAGAACAAACATGGAAATCTACTTAATAATGGACAAGAAAGAGAGAGAGAGAGAGTTGGAATGTCAATAGACAACAAGTAGTTGTTGGAGAGACTTGCTTTACAAAATTAATTTACCACAGAGACATAAGTAAGTTCAATTGCTTCAAAAAATAGAGAGATTGGGTTGTATGATTTGAATGCGTAGGAGATGGTGGTGGGTAGAGATGATGGGGAAGAGAGGGGAAAGAAAGGAGATGGGTGAGGGTGAACTGGAATGGGTTGGAAAAAGAACAAAAATCCAAAATAAGTAGCAAGTAGAAAAGCACGTGATAACCCCAGCTTAGAAACCGCAATGGATACGAGGTGAGAAACTCCGACAAATGACAATTTTGAATATAAAAGTGACACAAATCTTAACATAAGTGACAAACTAAAATTTGATGACAACTTGAGCGTAAAAAGTAATTTGGCCTTCTATTCTTCTTCTCCTGCTACTGCTACGATCTGACTTAAAAAAAAAAAAAAAACTCTACAATGTAAACTCATTTTACTGTTTAACAAATTGGACAAAAAAATGCAGTAACAGTATGTTTTAAGATTATATTGACAGTAACAAAAATATTTTATAGCTAAAAATATATTATTACAAGAATCGTGCTATATAGACCTCAATCCTATAAGCAGAAGCAGACCCCCAAAATTATCAACTTCATATTTTGTTCTTTTAATTTATCCTCCCCAACTAAGCATGCCCTCTCCTTCTCCTCCCTTTCTTCTTTATGGAGTAGCCTTTCTTGTGTGTGTATATATATATATATATATATATAATTATATTCAGTGATTGTAATGTATGAAAATTAAACTATTAAACTAATGATTAAAAACATAAAGATGAAAAAAAATAAAAAACGACGTTAAACCAACAAAATAATAATAACAACAACAATAATAAATTGTTCTGCTTTTAATACTCGTAATAATGTCATGTTTCTCATTAAAAATGATTAATTATTACTTTTTGTAGCCTTTGTATGTAATAAATATACTTCCTCCGTCCCCAAATTATTGTCATGCCTTCCTTTTTCGTCCGTCCCAAAATAATTGTCTTGTTTGAAACTTTTCCTTTTAGGATAACACTTTTACCACTTTACCCTTGTTTTTTCATCATACTTTAATTATGAGCCACATACACATGAGTTTTAAAGTAAACTACACATCAAACTAATATTAATAATCCAGTCAAATTTGTTTTTTTAAATAAGAAACTGATTAATTATTAAAAAGCTCTGTCACACTTTTTGCTATTGCCCAAAATGCCCTTAATTTCAAATGTCAATTACTATGTTTTTATTATATTGTAAACATCAACTTTCTATCTCCATTATAGTAATATTTAACTACTTTTAATTATTTAAGGTTTGATTATCTTTTAAAATATATTCCCTCTTTCCTAGATAAATATTCCTAGTGGATAAAACACAAGGATTAAGAAATATAATTAATTATGTGTTATAAAATATGTTGTAATAATAATATTCATTACAGATACTCTCTCTCTCTCTCTCTCTCTCATTATTTATGTACATATTAGAGCATCCACAATGGTTACACCCTAAAACACCCTTTATATAACCCCCTAAACCTTTTTAGAGACCCTTTAAAAAAGTTTCAACTCCAATAAACACTCTCTATATAACCCTTTAAATTTGTGACATCTTAACTAACAAACCTAACTACCAATATATTTCTATTTTTTATTTTTTTATTTTCCTACCGCAATTGAAATAAAATATTTATACTTTTAAATTTTATATTTTATGAAAAATATATTATATTTTTTGATTATATCAATTATTTTTATTTAAAGAAAGTCTTGTCACGCTTTTTAATATTATCAATATACCCATAATTTTTTAAGTTATAAATAATTAAAAAAGAGGAAATGATAGTGCAGAAAATACACTAAATTAATTGAAAAAGAAAATGGAAAAAATGGGAAAACATACCATCATCAAAGTGATGATGTCAGTTGGGTAAAAAACTGAATGTTCTGATCAAGCCAAAAAAAAAAAAAAAACAGTTTTTGCCGCCTTCTTTAAATTTTGGAACAAATTTTTTGAAAGTGAACGAATACTAGGAAGAAGACCAATAGAGAAGGAGATAGGTGGGGGAGAGAGAAGAAAGAGATGAATGGAGGCCGGCTAATACTCACCCAATAAGTTGGGGGAGAGTTAGCTTTTTTTAGGGATAGAGTGATTGATGGGGTGTCCACTGTGGGCTTAAGTGTGATAAAAAAAACCCTAAAAATGGTTTTAGAGTGTTAATAAAGGGAACCACTGTGGATGCTCTTACACTCACTCTCTTTCTACAATGTGTAATAATGATAATATTAAATAAAGGGATATATTATAAAGAATGATATAAAATTTGTATACCAAAAGTCTTTAAGAACATTAGTTGGAACATCCCAAACTAAAAAATATAAATATTTATCTGAGACAAATGAAGTAACATATTGTAAAATGAAAAAAGGTCAAATTAAGAAAAAAAGAAGATGCACACACCTTTTCTCGTGCTTATTTGCTAGCACACGCGCCCCGTCCCAAAATAAACTATGTTTTAGGAAGAAAAAAAATGTCTCAAATAAATAATATTTTACGATTTCAAGAAAAAAATGCCCTTATTAATTATTCTTTAATTGAATGTTGTATTAAGATAAAAGAGAAAAATAATTGTGTAACTTGTCAACAATAATTACACTTACATAAATGTACATAAGTTTTTTTATGAGATTTTTTAATCTATATATAAATTCATAAAACATCAATTATTTTGAAACAAATGTAATATATTATTGGAGAGGGCCTTAGTGGACTCTCCAACTACCTTGGATCTTTCTCTTTCTATCTATGGCATTTTTCACTCATTTTGTAAATATATAGAATTTTTACCAATAGAAAAACTAAGAAACTATTATACAATTACTTAACTTTAAACAATTATTCAAATTAAATTAGCTTAATAAATAAGTAAGTATTAAGACTTGAAAAAATAAAACTCACATATAGTGTGTGCTATTTTTATAGGTAGTATATATCAAGTACCATATTTTGACACGTCACTATCTTTTGTAGCATAACCCATAATTTCAATGAAAACAAAAAATGAAAAGACCCTCCAAAACTATCATCTATTTCAAAATAAAGGGATCGCAATTCACACCTACTTGGACAAATAATTTTTTAAGCAGATAGGAAGAAAAAATAGGAGAATTATTTAGGAACGGGAGTAGATAAGAATGAAAATGATTAGATGAAAGAAAATAAATCATAGCCAATTAGCTGGAATTTTAATAGTTCATCATGATTCATGAGAATGGGAGGAGAGGAAAAGTCATAATGATAATAGCACTAGATTTGGGAAGGAAAGCTCGTCCTATACTTCATACTTGTAAAAGGAAAACATAGAGATGAAGTGATTAGATTGACTTTAGAGAAGAGTTAAAGGAACCCAAATAAATATAGTCCACGTTGTTCTAGAATAAGAAAAGAATTAAAAGCATTTAAAATGAATATAGAGAATTAAATAAAAGAATTTCAGTAAAGGATAAATGGCAGTAATTACTAGTTGCTGGGACCTGAAGAATCCATTGCGATCTTTGCTGCTCTAAATTCTCCGCACGGAGTTTATTGTCTTCCATATTCTCTTCAATTAAAACCACACACCGACACACAAATTGGTCAGTCGGTGGTTGAGTTTGAGACCAGACCAATTTCATACTATTATTATTATTACTCCTGCTACATTTTTCTCTGTACATCCCAATTCCCAACAACCACCGCCGGCATCCAAAAAGAACTAAATAGTAAATACTCTCTGTTCTATTCTAGTCATTAATTTCTTTTATTGGCGTCATGGGTTTTCTCAAGTTTTTAATTAGATTGAGGCTGAGGTCTTGTTGCAAGCGCATTCAAGAAAATGGTGTTGTTTGTGTAAATCAACGTGATGGAAGGCACGTCGGCGCTTCCAATCCCAAGAACGGTGACTTCGATTTCAAGGAATTTACTTGGGAAGAGATGAAGAGGGTGACCAAGAATTTCTCCAAGGTGATCGGTTTGGGTGGATTTAGCACTGTCTACCTCGCCCAGTTTCCTGATTCCACTCGAGCCGCTGTGAAGATTGTTCACGGTAGCAGCAGCAGCGAGCGTCTCAGTCGAATTTACAAGCAAGAATTGGAGATATTGCTTCTTGTTCGCCATCCCAACATCGTCAGCCTCCTCGGTTATTGTGACGACGAGGATCGTGAAGACGGCGGGGTACTAGTATGTGAATATGTTCCAAACGGGAATTTGCAAGAGAAACTCCACGGCCAAAAGGGGCCGCTGACGTGGAAAAAGCGGGTGTTAATAGCCTTCCAGTTAGCCAAGGCAATGGAATATCTTCACGAGAAAAGTGGGCTTCAAATTGTGCATGGAGATATCAAGGCTTCCAACATACTTTTGGACCAAGATCTTAACTGTAAGCTTTGCGATTTTGGATCTGCGAAAATGGGGTTCGCTTCCACGGTGCTACCTCCCTCGTCTTCTAGAATGGACAGGATGATAATGGGTTCTCAAGGTTACATGGATCCGCACTACCTCAAGACTGGAATTGTTTCGAAAAAGAAGGATATTTACAGCTTCGGTGTCATAGTTCTAGAACTTATCACCGGGAAAGACGCATTCTGTTTGTCCAAGGAAAAGGGGGTCACATCCGCATCGGGGAAAGAGGTGAAGGAAATGGTGGATCCTCGACTTGAGAATGATTCAGGATTTGAATTGGAGGAGGCTAAGGCCATGGCTTTCATTTCAGCCATGTGTCTTTGCAATCCGCCTATTCTTAGGCCTTCTGCAACTCAAATCTTGGCTTCTATGAGAGACAAAATCGATTCCGTTTCACTTTCCACAATGAAAGGTTGGTAAATGGTAAAGCATTATAATTTGTGTCAAGTTTATTATAGAAATTGTAGTTTATTTGGTAGTAATGGAATTAGATGAAATTTATCTATCATATACTATACAATATACATCTCGGGCCCACTCCCACTCCCACTCGGAGTGGTCGACCTCCGGGCTCCAGGTGCAACCAAGCCAAGCTAGATGTCCGCTCACCATCGAAATAGGAAAGATCACCAGTTTTTGGTGTGATCTCTGGAGGTAGTCAATTGACCCTCCAATTCCTTGTACATTACAATCGTAATTTTAGTGATATGTACATTTACGAATCACATTATGTAATGGTTGAAGGAAACAATACATTTTGTAAAACCACATTTTATTTTGGCCAACAAAGAATTGATAGGGCTGTGCTTTAAATGAAGTTTACATGTCTATAGTATAGATTATTGATGTGCATCGAAAATATACCTCAAAAGTATTTGTCAAATGGCGATAGAAAAGAAGTGTACAAGTTCAAAGCAGGTAAAGCTCATGAGACACTATAAATAAAATGGCCATCCCTTATTGTCAGGTCTCTCAATCTCTCTGTTTGAGCTCACACAGGAGGCACACTCCCTTTTTATCAATCGAGACTTATTCGTACATCGGAAGGTTTTGAACGATGTTTCATTTTACAGAGTAAACAAACAGATATCCATCAAACGATATAACAAACCAATTACGGACAATGACCCCTCTCGTGGCATCGTCAAGTATAGACTATCAATTAACTAGAAACGTTGGAAATAATTCTATGAAAATGAAGAGACAAGGATAGATTAGGAAGTTGCTATTTTTGAATTAAAGAATACCATAAGTCAAATTAGAATTATCAGTAAGATTATATATTCATTTTGCCGGAGAAATAAAAATAGAGGTAGATATTATGGAGTACTAATTACTTTACCCATCCTTTTAATTAGAATTTAGAATTAAATGACGTGATAGAAATAGTCAAGGCAGATTATATATTAATTTAGCGTTATAAGTAACAACTATTGTGGGACATGTCAATACAGGAGAGGCGGGCCGGATAATGATTAGATGAGCGCCTCGTGCAACTTTATTTGCTTTTTTTTTTCCCTTTCTATGTGGTGTGGTACTCATGTGCATACGCACGTATCTAACTAATGCGAGTGCTAGCGTGTTTAATAAATTAATCCGCCCGCACAATCTATTTTAATTCTTTTAAAACAACGTGTAAATTTGTGATGTATGATTGAATAAATGATTTGAAGCTCACGTATCTAACTAATGCGAGTGCTAGCGTGTTTAATAAATTAAGAAACCGCCCGCACACATCTAGTAATTTTTTCATCCACGGTATTAACCAACGTAATTTTTGTCATGATTTTTTACATTTTAGTTGATAAGTGTTCTCATTCAAAACCCACTTGTATAAAAATAATTATAAACCACTGATAGATGAAAATTTAATTATCACACACGTATACTATATATATGTATAAATTATTTTTACAAAAGTGCTCTTTGGAGAACGATACTTGATCAATCAAAATTTAAAAAATAAAAAATAATTAATAGCACACAAAAGAAAAGGTTTACTTGTGTTTTAAGAGCATCCCCATGGCAATATTCTTAATTTTCTTAATAGGAAGAATCTCTTTTGCAATGGAAACACTTCCTAACTTCTTGTCTTAATTGGCCATGTAGGAAAGAGATAGAGTGCATTTCCTAAATAGCAAGAGGGAATGGTTGGTGAAAGAAGCAAGAAGGGGCGGGGGCAGCAGGGCGTGTGGTCCATCACTTCCTCCAATCTAGCGTGTGTACCACATGCTTGGTTGAAGGGCGTGGAAAGCGGGCAGGGTGGCAACCAGAGGTGAATCTCGCGGCGGTTATGTTGCTTTTTTCCGTTTTTTTTATTTTGGAATTGTAGTCGTTTCAAATCGTTGGAGTATATTTTTTTTTAACAAAGCAACCGTTGGTGCATTATTTATATTTTTTAATGGATTTTTTTTCATCTACCGTATAAATATACTACATCAACCTTCTTCATTACGAACTGAGCCGATGATATCGTATATGACTCTCCACAAGTAAATTATGGATCAACACAATGCCGGCCCTGCCATGAGGAAGGTGAGGCCCATGCCTTAGGCCCCCAAAAACTGCATAATTTTTTAAGCCCCAAATTTTTACTTCTTCCCTTTATATTATTTTTAAAAAATAATTAAGCTCTAAATTCTATTGCAATCCGCATGGAAGCGACAAGGGAGAAGGGAGTATATCGCTGAGACGGTGACGGGCGACACAACAGCTTGACAACTCCTTGCTTGTGCCTCCTCCATTCAACGACTCTCTCTCCTCTCCAATT
This sequence comes from Codonopsis lanceolata, assembly GCA_013146195.2. Taxonomy (NCBI): domain Eukaryota; kingdom Viridiplantae; phylum Streptophyta; class Magnoliopsida; order Asterales; family Campanulaceae; genus Codonopsis; species Codonopsis lanceolata. Next base: position 160,021,397 of record CM028378.1, read on the forward strand.
CCAAAGTCTAGATTAGGCAGCCCGACAGCCCCTCTCAAGCTCTCACTTTTCATTATTCAATATTTGGCATTTTGGCTTTAAAATTATTTAGTAACATGTAACCTACTAACCTATGATACCTATCACTATCAGCCTAATAGCTTATCATTATCATGTTTTCAAATTTCAATTTTGGGTAATTTCGTTTAGACTATTTAGAAATTAGAAATCATTAATGTTTAGATCATTATTCATTAGATGAGTATTGGGTTGGGTTGTTTACACTTTATGGTTTACTTGTTTTGATTTTTTATTTTTGCTTCATTGCTTGAATTGATGGGTTTCTCTTTCTCTTTCTATTGATTATTGATTTTTAATTTTTTGCTTAATTGTTTATGAGTAGAACTGTAGAAAATAATTTTAATAGGTTTCTATTGAATTTTTGCTTGAATTTTGATGAGTTTTTGTTTTTGTTTTTTTTTGTTTTGTTTTTTTTTTTTTTAGTGATAATGGAACTTGAATTGTTTCTTGCAAATTGGCAATTATTGAAGGTAGACAAAATGTCATCACGAAAGTATTTTTATGGAAATGAAAAAAGGAAGAAGAAGCTAAAGTAAGAACAATTAACGCAAGCTTTAAGTGATTCTATTAACAAGTATTTCACATCTACTAAGTTGGGTGAAAGTGAAACCATTTCTATTGAAAATCCAGTGCTCGAAGAAGCGGTTAATGTAAATCCTAATGATCCTGTTGATAGTGACCATGGGCAAGGAGAAAGGGTCAATAGTGACATTCCTTCGGCTCAAGAAAACATTCAAAAACCTTTAGAATTAGACATTTATGATCCAAATAATTGGAAGTCAATTGATGATAAACTTATAGGTTTGTTGGTGAAAAAAGGGCTAATTAGAGTTGAAATAGAAGAATCTGAATATCCAATGGATGATTCAGATAAGACATTTTTCAAATGTGCATTATACTCGCCGCTTGCCCAATGGAGATAAACAAGATAGAAAATGACTTGTGTGTTCAAGATCCTCCGATAAAGTGTTCTACTTTTGTTGTAAGCTTTTTAAAGAAAAATAAAAAGAAGGTGATTCTCAATTGACTAGTATCGGGTTTAGAGATTGGCACAATGTTGGAAGCAGACTCAAACAACATGAGTCAAACAATGAACACATACTTTGCATGCAAAAATGGATTGATTTGGAGATGAGACTGTGACGTAATCTGACAATTGATAAAAGTGTGCAAGAACAAATTATGAGAGAGAAAGAACACCATAGGCAAGTTTTCATACGAGTGATGGCTGTTGTTAAAAGTCTTGCAAAAAAAAAAAAACAATTTGGCTTTTAGGGGAAATAAGGAGAAGGTTTATGAGGAAGGAAATGGAAATTTCTTAAGTATGATTGAAATGATTGTAGAGTTTGATCCTATTATGCAAGAGCACTTACGGCGTTTTCAAAGTAAAGAAATTCAATATCACTACCTTAGCCACAAAATTCAAAACGAATTGATTAAGTTGTTAGCTAATGAGGTGAAAAGTGCTATCATTGAAAAGATAAAAAAAGGTAAAATACTTCTCGGTTATACTTGATTGTACACCTGATGTAAGTCATGAAGAACAAATGTCTTTACTCATTCGTTGTGTAAATGACATTGATTCTCCTGTTAAAGTTGCAGAGTATTTCTTGGGATTTATAAAAGTTAATGATACAACTGGAATGAGGCTCTTTTCGGAACTTGAAAATACTTTATCTCTTTTAGGATTGAACATTGAAGACATCCGGGGGCAGGGTTATGATAATGGTGCTAATATGAAAGAGAATCGGAAAAGTGTACAAAGTAGATTGCTTAGCATCAATCCAAGAGCATTTTACACATCTTGTGGTTGTCATAGTTTGAATCTTGCATTGTGTGATATGACAAACTCATCTCCTAAGGCTAGAAATTATTTTGGAGTGGTTCAACGTCTTTATACACTTTTTTCATCTTCAACAAAATGGTGGGACATATTGAAAAGACATGTGAATGGTCTTACACTTAAACCTTTGTCTCAAACTCGTTAGGAGAGCCACATTAATTGAAAGTGTTAAACCAATCAAATATAATGCCTTAAAAATCAGAGATGCTTTGTTTGATTTAGCAAGTTCTAGTGAAGATCCCAAAACATCTAGTGAAGCAGAATCATTAGCCGTACATGAAGTTGGGAGCTTTGAGTTCTTGGTTAGCACAATGATTTGGTATGAAATTCTGTATGCTATTCATATTGTGAGTAAGACTTTTCAAAGTGAAAACATGTATATTGATGTTGCGATAGATCAATTGAAGGGCCTTATTACTTGTTTTGTGAATACAGAGAGCATAGTTTCAATGATGCTTTAATAAAAGCACAAGAACTTGCTCGGGAAATGGATATTGAGCCGATATTTCATGAAAGAAGACATATTCATAGAAAAAGACGTTTTGATGAGACTTCTAATGGAGAGACCATTTTATCTCCACAAGAGAGTTTCAGATTAGAATACTTCTTGTTTATTTTTTACAAAGCTCTCACCTCACTTAATGAAAGATTCAAGCAATTTAGTGAGTACGAAAAAAAATATTTGGCTTCTTGTTTGATTTGAAGAAGTGGACAGATGATTCAAGTTTGAAAGTTTTTGCAAAAATCTTTCAAATATTTTGACACATAATAGACAAGTTGATGTGGACGAGGATGATTTGTTTATGGAGTTGCAACTTGTTAAACATATTTTGCCATTAGAAATAGGAGGATTATCCAAGTGTTGAATTATTTGAAACGGAATAATGGTTGTTTTCCAAACATGGAAATTGCTTATCGAATTCTATTGACTATTCTGGTTACGGTTGCATCTGGGGAAAGAAGTTTTTCGAAGTTAAAGTTGATAAAGAACTATCTTCGGAGCACAATGTCTCAAGAACGCTTGAATGTGCTAGCTATGATATCTATTGAGAAGAACATGGCTGAAAAAATTGATTATTCTACTTTGATTACTGATTTTGCTTCTAAATGTGTTAGAAGAGTGACATGTAAGTAGTACTTTGTAAATGTCTTGTGTTATGCCCATAACTTTGAAATGAAGTGTTTTTTTAATTATCTTTTATATTTCTTTGATTGTTTCTTTAGTTTTTTAAAAAACTGAAAAAAAAAATTGCTACAAAGGAAAAGCCATGTTCAAGATGATCGCCTTAGGCCCCCGATTTCACAAGGCCGACCCTGGGTCAACACAAGCATTTGAAGAATATATGCAACGAAATTCAGAGGTACGAGATAGAAACACACATTATAAACTTCGATCCAACTTGGTTAAGCATATATGGCGTCGTTACGGTGACATTTTTATGTAATTTTAATTATTGAATTGTTTTTACGTAATTTTTAAGTATTTATGTTTTATGTAACTTTATCATTATGTATTTTTTTTTCAATTTTATCGTTTTATGTAATTTTCTATTTATGTTATTTTACAAGTTATGTATAATATGTATTTTATTGATAATTTATTAATTAAATTGTAAATTATTTAATTTATGAGTGATTTATTATTTATAAATTAATTAATATCTTTATTTATAAATTAATTAATTTATATGGAATATTTAAATATGAAATTTATTAAATGAAGTTAAATAAATTTATTTTTTTAGAAACATAAAAATAAGATTGAAGTGTAAAGTTAATGATGTGACAATAGGACCCAACTAAAAAGATGTATAAAAAGATTAGTATTGTGAAGATATATTCTTAAATGAAATAAGAAGAGAAAAGTGTGTAGGTAACAGTAGGATCCGACTAAGAAGATGGAATAGGAAGTGTATCATTGGGGTTGCTCTATGAGAAATAATTTAACCTATTCTCATTTTAAAATTATGGATATTTGAACAGATTTATTTGGACTCAGACGATTATTATTAATTATGAAGTAGATAATGGAGGGAAAGGAACAACTTTGGTCTTTGCATGCCCTGCGCTATTTTCCGAACCGTTCGTATACTATGATCTTTTGGCTTTAAAGAAGATGAAATAGATGTGGTATTTATCAAACATGGCCATTTGACCCGACTAATTAATATATATGGCCTTTGACCATTTAAGAGATAACAAAAATAGAACATACAAAAATGCCCTTGTGGTTAGCAAGACAACCACTATGGAGTCGACCATTGTGGTCGACTAACCGACCAGTGCTTCATTTCCAGCAACAATGGTGTTCATCTTCATCTCCCTCGTCTGCAACCTCCATCTTCGTTTTCTCCGGTTGCCTCCATCCAGATCATGTAGCCTCCCTCCAGATTTGGTGTCTCCCATATCCAATCACCTCCATCCACGCCTAGCCTCCATCTCCGGTCAAAATCCCCATCTCAGTAGCTCTCTCCCTCTGCTCCCTCCCCTTCTCATCATCCTCCCCCTACACCATGAACGTAGTGTCGTCGGCGCCATTAACGCAAATGGTAGAGAAAGAGTATTATAAACATTTTAACATAAAAGTGGCCATGAAAGTATATATTTTTTTAAGTGAGACTACAAATGACCAAGTCAATTTTGACCTGGCCATTTGTGTAAATACCCCCTTTAAAGATACTATAATTTACATATTATCTCATCCATGCTATATCAAAAAGTTAGGAAATATGATTTTACAAGTATTTTATGTAACACAAATCTTGACCCGACTTACCGTGTGTTGAATTGTGAGATATTGGGATCCGTCTTACAAAAACGGTGTCACGGGAGACCAACTCATAATCTTTTACCTTAAATATACTTCTATTTACATATTAACCAAAGTTATTATTGTCCTTTTTTTTCATCTTTAAAATATTGTTTTCTTCGTAATATTTCATTTTTAAGAAAATATTTTTACAATTTTTTTTCTTTTCTTTTCCTACTTTAATAATTAGTCACATGTACATGAGTTTTAAATAAATATACAAATTATATCAATATTAATAATCAAGTCAATTGTTTTTTTTAATCTGTGAGTTGGGTTATACAAGACAAGTCCGCTAAGCTCACTCTACTACCATTTTTCACAGTTTGATCACTCTACTTTACAAAACGTATCACGTTAGTCACTCCGTCTGTTTTTTTAGATGAACCATTTTAATTTTTTCTGAAAATCCGAAAATACACCTAATTAATAATAATAATAATTATTATTATTTTTCATACCTTCATCTACTTCCCCAATTTGATTTCATAAAATCTATAAACCCAAAAATTTCACCGTCTCCTCGAATCACTTTAGACGTAAGCACTGGGGGCTTCTACTCAGGTCAAGACCGAGAGATTATAGACCGATACATGTGCATATTGTCTATATTTTTGGATATTTTCATTCTTTGAGCTTATTTTTCTAGTCAATATTGCATTTATCATAGGAAATTTAATTGTTTTGGCTCTTTTACCTTTATTTGTCTTAATTGTGCAGTTTTGGAGTATTTTGAATTAAAGTCAAGCTTTATTGGTGAATTCAAAACAAACTTTAATGGTGAACTAAAGACAAAAGGAGGAGTTGAGTTTCCACCATTTTTCGTGGGCAGACTGCAGTTATTTTCGTGGGTGGAAAGTTGATGTCAAGTGTTAAATTAAAAATTTCTAGCAACAATCGCACCCTAGGTGAAAAATATTTCGCAACCTTCAATCGGGACAACTCAAGAGTCACTTCCAGCATTTTTCCAGTTTGGATATTTTTTTATGCATCTAGACTAAATAACATCTAAAGGAGGATTGGAGAGTTTTACTTTCTATTTATTCTGGATGTCTCTTGGTGAGACAAGGGGAGAAGAAAAGGCTTATTATTATTATTATTATTATTATATATATATATATATATATATATATATATATATATATATATATATATATATATATATATCCTTCTTCCCCTCCTTAGTGGATAGAATTTTTACTTCCATTTTCACCTCTCAAATAGTTAAATAAACATTTTAAAGTAGTTTTGTTTGAAGACTTTAGTTGGTGAATCCATCATTCAGAAGTATTTTTGTTATCAAGTTCTTCTTCTACCCTTCTCTTTACTTTTAATTATGTGTGAGTAGTTTTCTAATTTTAGGATTAGGTGTAGTCCGTAATGGATTTATAAATAAAGTTTATATCTTTCCGTTTATTTGAATGTCACTCGTTTTGATTTGATTTTAGCTTTATTAATAATTGTATAAAATTTTACTAGCGAGGGACTGAAATGTGAAACTACTACATTTATACAATATAATCTTAGTTACTGAAGTGAAGGACTGAAAGGAGAAGTGTATGTAACAGAACTCTTAAATCGAACTAGAAATTCTTGAAAATGAGAGTTGATTAAATTTTCTAGAGGCTTATAGAATTGTAGAACATAATGTGCTTAGTTTAATTCATTGAATGAACCATCAGATTTGAATTAATCTAGGCATAGTTGAGAGTAGTTCGAAAGAATACAATTAATTATTTTTATGCAATTCGCCTTCCGAACTTGACATTCAATTGTGAACGGAAAGATTGTTACGGAACTTATAAATTCATTGTTGTGGTGAACCGAAATCCTAGGAGCTTTTTAATTATTGTTTTTAATCAAAACTATAATTTTGCATTCTAATTTAGTTAATTTAGTCTTGTTAATTTAATTTACTTATCACAACCAAAATCTTGAAATCAATCAGTCTAAATAATTTTAATTGTGAGTTCTTCGATACTTGATTCAAAGTCTCTGCGGGATCGACATCCGGAATACTACACGAATATTTGTGCGCTTGCAGTAGGATTTAGTGATTAATTGAAAATCACTCAACATAGACCAATTGGAAGGCTTATATGAGATATAGCAAGCAAAATTCTCAATCTCTATCTTAAATCTAAATTCGTTTTCTATCTCAATAACACTACTCCACCTTAATGGCACCAAAGGCAGAGAAGAAGTTGGCCAAAACAAGCCAAAAAAGAGACAAAGATGCGCCGCGAAAGCTCGAGTAGAATAAGCCGAAGGTCAGGAAGAAGTTTCCAAAGGAAGCTGGTGTTGCTGCCGGAGATAAGGAAAAAAAGAAGAATAAGAAAAGCCTCCAGACGTACAAGATCTACATCTTCAAGGTGTTGAAGCGGGTTCATCCTGCCATTGGAATCTCAAGCAAAGCGATGGGGATTATGAACAACTTTATCAAAAGGTCAGATCTGTTGAGGATCGGGTCTGAAGCTAGAGAGAAGAAAGATCGTTGTTGAAGATGAGAACGACATTGGAATAGGGGCAATGAAGACAGTGACCGACTGTGGGTGAGCAAAAGAGAGCACAATGATGGCGATTGAGGATGGAGGCCATTGAGGTTGACTGACTGGTGGAGAGAAATCGAAGCTGGAGAGGCTGGAGATGGAGATGAAAACGATTTAAGAAACATATTTCCCTTTTTGACTAGTGCTCCCGTTCAACAGCTTGAAACCCCCAAAGAGGATTTGACTGGGTTGAAGCTGAGCGCCAGTTCAACAAACGAAGTATTACAAATAGGGAGTCCTTTCCAATTAGTAGAAAGGGGACTCACTCTACTTTGTCTAAGAGGCCTAGGGTTCACGTGCATGACACAAATCATAGTTCAGGGCATTTATGTCTTTTCATGCTATTCCGTTAACGACATTCACTATCTAAATCATATTGATATGTTTTGTAAAATAGAGTGACCAAACGGTTAAAAATGGTAGTAGATTGAGCTTAGCGAACCGCAAAGGTAGGGTGATATATATATATATATATATATATATATATATATATATATATATATATATATATATATATTATAATTTAGCTCAGTCTTTCTAAAAAGTTGATTAAATTTCAATTTCCACAAGCGTGTGTACAAAAGTTAATTTTGTCAACAGTTAATTGCTGAGTCGTAATTATCTAAGAATGCAAATTATCTTTATTGTTTTATTGACATTTTACGGTTGTAATTAAAACATATGTCCTAAGTAAAATTTACTATTTTAGGGATTTACTAGACATTTATATATTGTTTTATTGAGATTTTATTACCTTAATTATCCAATTTCTTATCCATGATTATCTCTAGTTATCTCTAATTTATTTTTTACTTTTGTGCAGCTTAAATTTACTGTTTTACAAATATTTAGTTTGCAGTTTTTTAATTGATTCTTATCGTAATCAACTGAAATCTCAATTTAATTTTTGTCTGGCCTAGATTTAGTTTTTTTTAAAAAAAATTGTTTGTAAGTTTTGTAGTTTTAAATATTTGTATTTTTAATTTCTTTCTTTTTAGAAAAGTTGTGCTAACTTTCCTTTATTTGTCTGAAATCTTTGTGATTTCGATTTAGAATAATCTTTTGTTAATTCACTCCGTCTCATTCAATTTATTTTATGGTTTTTGTCTGAGATTTTTCATTTTTAAGTTTATTTCAATTAACAGGTGTTGAGTTGACGTGTGTGAGAGAGAATACTTTTAAATGTTTAATCATACTCTTTAGGATGAGTTAGAAAATTTAACAGCCAATAAAATGTGTTTTTATTTAGTTTTTGGAATGTCGAGACTTTGTGTAGTATACATTGATTCGACCCCTACAAAATCTCAAGTATATATATTAATTTATTCTCAGCATACACACTTTATACACTGATCATCTCCATATTAATATTGTGTCATAGGCACGGATACAAATCTAATATATATAGCACACCTAACTTATTTTATGTGTACAACAGTTAATTCTAACAACAGTTAATTACTGAGATTTTATAACCGTAATTATCCAAGAATGTAAATGATCGTTATTATTTTATTAAAATTTTATGTACTGCTATATTTAAAGCATGTGCCCTAACTAAAATTAACTATTTTGCGTTTACTATTTAACGGTTCTCCATGATTATCGCTAATTATATCTAATTTATTCTTTTATTTTTGTGCAGCCTAGATTTACTGTTTTACAAATATTTAGTTTGTAGTTTCTTAATTGATTGTTATCGTAATCAACTGAAATCTCAATTTAATTTTTGTACGGCCTAGATTTAGTTTTTTTTCAAAAAAAAAATTTGTTCGTAAGTTTTGTAATTAATTTTTGTAATTTTGAATATTTGTATTTTTAATTTCTTTCTTTTTAAAAAATTTGTGTTAACTTTCCCTTATTGATCTGAAATATTTGTGATTTCAATTTTAAATAGTCTTTTGTTAGTTCGCTTCGTCTCATTCAATTTATTTTATGGTTTTTATCTGAGATTTTTATTTTTAAGTTTATTTTAATTGACAGGTGTTGGGTTGGTGTGTGTGAGAGAATTTTTTTGCATGTTTAATTATATTCTTTTTGAATGAGTTACAAAATTTTACAGCCAATAAAATGTGTTTTTTTTTAATGTCGTTTTTTCTTTGTGTAGTGTACATTGATTCGACCACTACAAAATCTCAAGCATATATTAATTTATTTGTATCATACTCACTTCATATATTGATCATCTCCATACTGATCTCGTGTTATAGGCACGAACACAAAATCTAGTATATATATATATATATATATATATATATATATATATACCAATTTCTTTAGAAATTAGGAATTTAAGAAATTAGTTGTTGATTCATTAATCTTTTAGTAAAGTTGTTGATTCTTAAATATCGTGTTTTGTAGTTGCTCGCATGTCTGCCATTCATGTTTGTTCAAATTAGTTTATTTTGCATGACAATTACTCTCCATCCAAAAATATTTTGGGACATTTCAAAATAAGTGTTTATTTACAATTTTAGAAAGATCGTTTAAGGAAATTGGTCATGTTTCTGCAAACAAGTATTGTTTGGATCACATTCACCCAGAAACAAACATCGGTGGCAACAAGAATTAATGAGTAATATATATATATATATATATATATATATATATATATATATATATATATATATATATAGGAAAAGTACAATATGTAAATCCGACGTGGGGCGTGAAAAGTTTTGATCCTTTTGTTCCGGGAGGAATAGCCTCCCATCATATTGCGGCTGGGACATTGGGCATATTAACGGGCCTATTCCATCTTAGCGTGCGATCGCCCCAACGCCTATACAAAAGCTTGCGTGTGGGAAATATCGAAACTATCTTTTCTAGTAGTATCAATGCTGTCTTTTTTTGCAGTTTTTGTTGTTGCCGGAACTATGTGGTATGGTTCAGCAACTACCCTCCATCGAATTATTTGGACCTACTCGTTATTAATAGGATCAGGGGTATTTCCAGCAAGAGATATATTGAAGAGTTAGGGTTGGGTTAGCCGAAAATCAAACCTAAATAAAATCGTTTTAACTCAAAACTAACCAAAAATCACTGATTCGATTTGATTATGCAATTCGGTGGTTTGGGTTTACACCTCTAGGTTACAATACCTTTAGTCATTGTGAGATGAAAACTAGTATAGATTCATCGATTTGACACCGATACATAGTATTAAAATAAAATTACGTAATTGACTTTTTTTTGTAACACTTGTATAAATTAATAAGTAAGAAACAAAAAACGAAGAGAGATCAAGTAGTCTTAACCTTAAGTTTTGACACAGCGGAAATAACAACATATATTTTTTGCATGAGAAAATTGCTCAAACAAATCTATGATGGCTTAGGGTTTCACACAAAAACATATGAAGAAAGAAACTGTGTATTGATTATCAAAATTGTCTAATAAAACATTTAAGAGGAAATATCGTTATTTGGGCTTAAATTGTAATCATCACGGGTAAACCCAGTGAGTCTTGTAGATCTCGTCGAAAGCTTCGTTTTGATATGCAACGGGTCTGGTGATTCATCCGGGATCAAAAGTTATGGCCAATCGATGGAAGACTCCCTTAAACTTTGATTTCTTCCCAAAGCCTTTAGAACCCTCTTACTTTGTCAGAAACGTGTCCGTTACATGTTCTGTATCAAGTTTCTGCATAACCAAGTACATATGTCAATGGTCATGAAACATGAGTTTGATTACTGGGTGTATCGTATGTTAAAACATTATTGATTAAAAGATTAAATAATTATTTGATCCCTCCATTTACACCTCTTTTTTTTTTAATTTGGTCCTACCCTTTTTTTATTAGACATGGTCCTTCCATTCAAAATTCGATATGAGATACCCCCTTCTAGGTGTTACCGTTAATATCACCGTCTTTAAAAAATGAAATGACAAAACTACCCTTCACTATATGCACATGCACAACACATGGTTTTTGTTGATATATGCATATCCACATCCAAGAGTAGATAATCAATTTTTACAATCAACCCCAGTTAATAATGCAACAATTTTCAAACTTTCTGCAACCAAACTCGGAATAATATGGGTGCTAATTTTGAATCAACAATTTGTACATACTTTACATATTATTATCTATCTTCAGTCTAAACACAATTTACCCAAATCAGATTGAATTGATTTCAAGAATAAACATAAATTCTAATCACTTGTGCATGAAAAATTACAATTTCTCAATAGTTGAGCTAGGCCATCGCCAGAATTGTATATGAGCAAGGCCTCAATTTCATAAATTTAAGCGATGAATTGGAAAAATTGTAACAACTTACCTGAATCTGCACAGCGGGAGATTCCAATTTCAAGTTCTATGTTTGAATCCATTGATTCTGTGATGAATTAGTGAGCACCAGGCATGACGAATTGTTGAGTGTTGAGCTGAAATTGTTGATGTCAGAGGTGATGTCGATTCAGATGGCGCCGCCGTAGACATAGCTCGAAGGTGGGTCTGGCGAAGATTGAAGGATATCCGTAATTCGTAGAAACAAAGAAACCTGGGTCTTTCTTCGTCGGCGATGGAAGGAGAAGGAACTCGAAGCAGAGATAGATGTTCGTACTAGAACAGGGGGAGACGTGTCGGCCTGAAATAGGGGCAGCGGTGGTGATGGAGAGGGCTAGATCTGAAGCTAGAACTCACGGCTACTGTGAGATGGTGGGGTCGGCGGAAGTTCAATATGGGGCGGATGGATTCAAGTGAATCTGAGCATTGTTGGAGCGAGCTCGCTGGTGCTAATTGTGAGATGAGGAGGAGATAGCGTCGACGATGGTGGAAAAGAGATGGCGATTGGGGATGACGACGACTAGGGCTCAGAACAAAAAGAGGTCCCACGATTTGGTTGTAAGGCCGAAGATGGAAAAGGAGGTCGGCTGGATGAAGGATGGAGATGGAAGCTAGGTGTGAATGTTGGAGCCGGCCAACGGGTATTACGCATATCAACAAAGACCATGTGTCGTGAATGTGCCTCTAATGAAGGGTATTTTTGTTATTTCAATTTTTTTTAAAACGATATTATTAACGTTAACGCCTAGAGGGGGAAATCATAATGAATCTTGAATGGAAGGACCACATCTAATTAAAAAAAAAGGAATATGACCAAACAAAAAAATGTAAATGGGGGGACCGAATAATTATTTTATCCTTGATTAAATTAGACTAATTTGTAGTAGTATTATATTTTTCTTGTCTCCCCACAGAGATTCAGATAAACATATTATCTTTGATCAATGGAAACAAAGATCTGAAATGGTAAATTAAATAATTTACTAAATTAATGAACATTGTCTGGGTTAGTATTTAGCACCTATTAATTGTAGTAGTATGAAACAGCAGATTCCATTTTGAGGATGCTGGTTCGAGATCAGTTCCCTACAACTGAGTTAGGTTCTTTCTTTCATAGAAAATGATTTCCAGAGAATGAAAATATTTATTTTTCAGATTTTTGGTAAATCTTTTAAAAATATGTTGGAAAACATATTCAGGTATTTGGCAAACGCACGAAAAATGCTACGAAAAACAATATATAAATAAATACAAAAAATATATTATAATGTTAATTAGGCTTTTGCAATTGTAACTCATTACCCATTAATCCACCCAACCCAACCCATTAATTACACAACCCAACTCATTAATATTTTTGGGTTGAAACGGGTAACCCGTTTCGACCTAATAATACTAACTATTTGGGTCGGGTTGGACCTGTTGCCCATTTCGATCTTTGACTTTTTATGCTATACATTTATGTTTTTTTGGGGAAAATCTTGGGTTGAGACAGGTTGATCCGCTTTAATTACCTGTTACCCATGTCAACCCAACTCATTTCGACCCAACCCATTTAAACCCGTCAACCCAACTCATTTCACCCAAATTTACCCGTTTGAATTGTCGCCTATAAATGCTCATACCCAAATACCCAATTGGGCCTATATTAATGCTCATATTAAATATAAGATAATGTTGAGCTTTAAACAATTTTGCATTAATAACCTCAATTTATCATTAGCCATGTCAAATCAGTAAGGTCCATCTTTTTTTAATCTCATAAATACAAATAAAAAAATTGATAAATGATATGAAGAAAAAAAGTTTTAGAAAAGAAAGTGAACAATGTTTGGAACGTCCCTAAATAATATAGTTACTAGTTTTAGGACGTAGTGAGTATTTATTAAAATTATAAATTATAAATAGCATGCACAAACTCCATTTATATTTTTAAACAATTTATTTGTTGAGTGAAATATGTGTTTGTATGTAAATATGTATAATTATGGAAGGGTGTGGAGGAGTCCTCAAACTTTTGGAAAGTCACTTACGAAAAATAAATCCGTAAGTCATTTTCCGGAAAAAGAAGACTTCATTTTCCGTTGATTCGGAAAAACTTTTACGTTAGCTACATTTTCCTAAGGATAACAAACACCGAAAAATAAAAAAATAAAAAAAAAAGTTTTTCAAAAGTCATTTTTCGTGAAATAAACGGAACTTTAATCTCTTCTAACACTTGGAAAACCAATTCGATGTGGGATTGTCACCGGCAATCTGGTTGTCTGTAGGTGACGACAATGATTGTTGTTCACTTCCATGCATTATTTTTTAATGCAAAGTAGTACGACTACTATTTCATTTTATATACCGAAGAAGCCACTCCGAAGGTCACTCTGCCTTCACGGTGGCTTCGAGTCCGTACCCAACAACCATCATTGCCAGTAGAGCAGTCCTATTGCATGCACCATTCTTGTATATATACATACACTGCGAATGCAAAAGCAGGACACCACTAATTTATATATCTAGTGCAATCCTTTCTTCATTCCAAAGCTGCCAGCACTGTAATTTATTTTTCTTCTTCGACAACCATGGCCATGGGATTCCTCAAATTCCTTAGATTCAGGATTAGGCGCAAAAGGGTTGCATCTGTAGCTGATGATGGATTAGGGAAGTTTTGTTGGGAGGAGGTGAAGAGGGCGACTATGAATTTCACCAAGGTGATTGGATTGGGAGGTTTTAGCACTGTTTATCTTGCCCAATTTCATGATTTCACACGTGGGGCGGTTAAGATCATTCATGGAAGCAGCTGCAGCGAGCGTCTTAATAGGATATACAAGCAGGAACTGGAGATATTCCTCCGTATTCGCCACCCCAATATTGTCAATTTTCTTGGCTATTGTGATGATGATCGACAAGAAGGTGGCGTACTAGTGTTTGACTATGTTCCCAACGGAAATTTACATGATAAACTCCATGGTGGTAATGGGTCAACCGTGCTGTCATGGAAAAGCCGCGTTTTAATAGCCTTCCAATTAGCACAGGCCTTGGATTATCTCCATGACCAAAGTGGCCTTCATATCATCCACGGTGATATTAAGGCCTCTAACGTACTTTTAGACGAAAAGCTTGACTGCAAGCTTTGCGATTTTGGATCAGCAAAAATGGGGTTTGCTTCCACGGTGTTACCTCCCTCGTCTTCTAGGATGGACCGAATGATAATGGGTTCTCAAGGTTACATGGACCCTCACTACTTGAAAACGGGAATTGTTTCAAACAAGAACGACATTTACAGCTTCGGTGTTATACTCTTAGAACTTGTTACCGGGGAAGAGGCCTTGTGTTTGACGAGAGGAGATATGTTTAAATCAATCACCAATACCAGCTCAATGCTGCGTGATGAGATCAAAGTGAAGGACATGGTTGATTCCGTGCTCGAGAATGATGGGGGATTTGATGTGGAGGAGGCCAAGGCCATTGTTTCCATCTCAGCAATGTGCCTTTGTCAGACGTCTCTGCTTAGGCCTTCTGCATCACAAATATTAACATCTATGAGGGAGAAAATTCATTTCATTTCGGTTCCAACAATGGAAGGTTGTTGAAGTCTATGAGAATGAGAGCAATCTCCATCACGGTGTTGTAGAGTTTGCCTTAAAAATTATATGTTGTGAACTCGGCTTGAGATGGACCAGTTGATCATCCGAGTGGATGTCATTGCAAGCAAAACTTTGTATGGAGTACATTTTTTTAGTAAAAAAGTGCGTATTTGTAAACAAAGTAGTGTACATTAAATTGCAAGCAAAATTAGGGGGGGGGGGGGTAAATATTATTATTAATCCGGGTATTATTAACACCCTCGTTATTAATCTCGTTACTATATATCGGGGATAGTTTTATAATTAAATATGCTAATCCCTTAGTTTTTTTAACGAGAGTTTTAATAATACCACCCTCTCCCTTGATATAACTAGCGAGGGGATAAGATCATATCCGGATAATTTAGATTACTAATCCAAACCACATATTATGTACCAAACTTCAAAAATTATAATTTATTAATCTTATCTAACCATAAATATGGCCCTGAAGTTTGAAACAACGCATTCGGTAGTTGCTTTCCTTGTTTTCACGAACTTAACTCAATTGATTAAGAGTTAACAAATTTAGATATAGGATCAAAAATCAAGTCCTAACAACCCAGCGTGGTTTCTAATATCCTTTTGCGTTTCTTGTTGGGGGCATTGATTTGTTGTAAAAGTTAACCGATATCCTTGGTCGGTGGCCCACTGAAATACATCGGACAAGTGCAATGTCCCATAATAGTTATTGGCAAATGGCAACAGATGATATTTATGACCTAACTAAAACTCTTAGATTTGTTTTTAAAAAAATTAAATTAAATAAAATTGTTACTCCCTAGCTCGGTTCATTTTTATCGTCTATTTTCATTTTTTTAGTTTTTCTCAAAGTATTTTGTCACTTAAGATTCCAAATTTCCAATGCATGTTTATAAACTAATTTTTCAATATATTTCGAACCAAATCAAGTATTTAATTGATTGCTCTGCTTCTTGTTAATTTTCAATACCATAGAAATTAGAATAAGACACAAATGATGCTAGCCACGGTATGTTGAGTCATTTATTAATAAATAATAATTCTACAACGGTGATTTTGTTTTCCTGATCACAACGGAGTGATTCGGTAATAATGACTTTCTCGGTTTCTGGTAAAAAATCTATGTTTCAAAATTAATTTTTTTAATAAAATAACACTTTTAATAGCTCATTAGTAATAAAATGATATTTTTATTCTTTAATTTTTGAAAATAAAATTTTCAAATGAAATATACAAAAATGGAATAATGAACCGGGGGAGTATCTTTCTAATTATCTCCATTCACATAAAAATTGGTTTGAACTAGCGCCGAATTGAGTTGGGTTGTTCTATGCAATATAAATAAATAAATAAATAAATAAATAAATAAATATATATATAGTGAGTAGCACTATGGTTGTGTCACCTCACCATATTTTTATAAATCTTCATTGTAAAACATCTATGTAGAAGCTTTAAAAACTTTTACAACTAACATTATTTATAACTAATGTGAGATAAAACTCTTCAATGTGGGACATTATTTCTAATGACTCACTTCTAACATCATACTTTAAGCATTGATATCTTATTAATCCAAAACTTGATTTAGACAAATAAATATATAATGTCGATACTCTTGCCGAGTAGAACATATTTGCACAATTACTTTTGTCAACAAACAAATGACACCTAAAGAAATTCGTGTCTCAAGTTGCACAATTTCTTTTATTAAAAACACTAATTTTTTAACAAGTATTATATTTTAACTCTTGATATCTTATCCATCCAAAAATCGATTTGGACAAATAAATATAACATTTCGATTATTTCACGAAGTAGAACATAGTTACACAATTACATTCGCCAACAAATAAATGGTACTAACGAAATTTGTGCATCAAGTTGCACAATTTCTTTCACTAAAAACGCTAATTTTTCAACAATAGAAAAGATGTATCTCACATTTGTTAGAAATTGATGTTGATTTTAAAAATACTATTATTAAGTACCAATAGAAGAGATGTATCATACATTGATTGGAAAGTGATGTTGGTTTTCAAATTCAATTGATAAAAAACTTCTACTATTATTAGCAATAGAAGATGTATATTTGATCACATTGGTTAGAAAATGATGTTGATTTTAAATTATTTTATATTATTATCAATAAAAAAATATATAACACATTGTTTAAAAAGAAAATGTTAGATTTTAAAATTTTTAGACTAAAGGCTTTTACTTTACAAAAGATATATCTCGCATTGATTATAAAATATTCTATTATTATTATCAATAGAAGAGATGTATCTCACATTGGATAGAAATTGATGTTTGTTTTAAAAATATTATTGTTAATTACCAATTGAAGAGATGTACCATACATTGGTTAGAAAGTGATGTTGGCTTTCAAAGTCTTTTGATAAAAGACTTCTCTAATTATTACCAATAGAAGATGTATATACCACATTGGTTAAAAAATAATGTTGATTTTTAATTATTTTAAATTATATAAAAAACTTTTACTATTATTAGCAATAGAATATATATATCACATATTTGTTATAAATTGAAGTTAGTTTTAAATTACTATTATTACCAATAAAAGAGTTAAATTTTATATTGGTTAAAAAGTGATGTTGGTTTTAAAAGTATTTAAATAAAAAGACTTCTACCTCTATCATCAATAAAAGAGAAGAGAAGAGAAGAGATGTGTCACATTATATAGAAATAAATGTTGGTTTAAGATTTTTTTTTTAGATAAAAAACTTCTACTACTATTATCAAATGATAAGATGTATTCCACATTGGTTAGAGAGTGATGTAGGTATTAAAGTATTTTTATAAAAGACTTAATACCAATATAAAAAATATGTATTTCACATTGGTTAGGAAAGTGATATTGATTTAAAATGTTTTTAGATAATGTATCTTTCATTGGTTACAAATAAATCCACATTATTTAGAAATATATATTGACTATAAAATTCTTTAGATAAAAGAATTTTTATATTATTATCAATACAACAGATGTATCACATTGTATATATAAGAGATGTTGGTTGTATATATAAGACTATCAATACAACATTTTATTATGTTATTACTAATAGAAAATATGTATCTCACATTGTTTAAAAATATATGTTAGCTTAAAATTCTTTTATCTACTACTATTATTACTAATAGAAAATATGTATACAATATGGTTAGAATGTGGTGTTGGTTTTAAAAGTCTTTAGATAAAATACTTAAACTTTCATTACCAATAAAAATATAAAATAAGTATCTCATATTGTTTTAAAATGGATTATGATTTTAAAAGTTTTTTATCAAAAATACTTCTAATATTACTATCAAGTTATATTTTAATTTTAAAAGTCTTTAGATTAAATATTTTTTTTACTATTATTACTAATACAAAATATGTATCTCACGTTAGGTAGAAACTTATGTTAATTTTAAAAGTATTTAGGAAAAAAAATCTTTTAATATTAGTAATAATAGAAAAAATATATATTATAATAATGAAAGAGATTAAAAATTTAATTATAATATCTAAAAGTTATATTATTATTACAAAAAAAAAAAAAAAAAAAAAAATATATATATATATATATATATATATATATATATATATATATATTACACATGTAAGAAGCACCAATTAAATAACTAGTTACTAAAAAGAAAGGATGAAAGTTCGATTATTTGTAGGGACTGGAGTAATAGCTGACAACTTGTGATACAATTTTCTATTCAATTTCTTATTAAATTAGCATTTGCCTTGTTTTCCACTTTTCCCACGGAGAGTGAGATACACAATTTTTGTAAGACTAGGTCTCATGTAAGAACATGCTACGAATCTTAATTCGTAAAACGGATTCTTATAACTGCAACTTACTTTTTTTTTTTAAATTTTGTTTTTGTTTTTTTACTCAAGGCGTAGGAAGGGATCGAGCACGAGGCCTCACACTTTGTGAAGCACTCATGTCTAAATACTTGGGCCTTAGCTACAATTAACTTATCAATACATAATAGATCAGATAATAAGGATCCGTCTTACAAAAAATTATATGTAAGACGGTAAGACCGTATTACCTTTTTGTAATCAATGAGATATAAAGACAAAGTGGATAATGTTTTTATTTATTTATTTAGTGGATGGTTAATTAAATAACCAGCAGATTCCATTTGAGGAAATTGGGTCTAAGTTGATGGACTCAATTGTTTCTCTCTAATCCAACACTTTGAAAACCACATCGATATGAAATTGTTACGAGCGATCTGGTTGTCTGTAGGTGAAAATGGTGGTTGCTCTCTGACATTTCCACCTTCGGAGTGGCTTCCATGCCAACTACCGCTGCTGCCCGTACACGCATGAACGCACCGCCTAACTTTTCTTGGCTGCCATAACGGCTACTCCACAGGACCATTCTTATATATACTGAGAAAGCAAGACTCACTTATTACCAACAAACGCCTCTACCCGATTCAGTTTATAGCAACTAAATACGGTAGTTAGTATCAGATACTCTATCATTCATCATCATTTTATCTCAATCAATGGTTGAGATAAAAAATGATACACACAAGTGGTACAGGAGATCTGGACTCCATGAGATTCCTCAAAATTCCTTAGATTCAGGATTCAGGGAGAAAATTCCTTCGATTACGCTTTATAAAATGAAAGGTTGTTGAAGTCTATGAGAGTGGTGTTAAACTTTTATACACGCATGAGTTTTAACATTAAATCATTTTCTAGAAACTCATGATATTTTAATAAACTCAAAATCTTGGAACACATAATTCTCACGATTTAATGTATAAATACATATAATGGAAATTAACCTGGATCCATGATGTCAACTTACAACTGTTATGGATAGCAGAATTTTCGACCTTATCTTTTACTTTAATTTCTTCGGATGACAAGGAGAACCTTTCTTTATCCTTTAATTTTCTGAGGACACTACTCTTAGTCTCTCTCTTTTCTATATTTTATCCTCTGTTATGCTGGATGATATATTATATAAGAGTGACTTGTCATGTTTCTACGAAGAAACAAACCAAATCAAGCATTGGTCCTTAGCCACCGTCCACGAAATGATGACATTGATAAACATCATTGACTTTGGTCAATGATGTTTATCTTTAAAGGGAAATGTTATATATATATATATATATATATATATATATATGAGTCCATTATTATGTATATATTGTGTAAAACTTTTAAAGGCACAGGAAGAGGGAGTACTACTTTAAAACTCCCAAGCTTTAATATAATTTTATTCTTACTTAACCATCAAAGTGAGACACTTTATTATTTAAACTTTATTTAATATTAATTCATATGGGTCACCTTACGGAATAAATCCAACATTCTCCCACTTGACCCATATGACGATTTGAGGATTCAACAACTTTAAGTATATACAACATTAAATCCACTTTAATGTCAATTTGACTTTCTTTTAATTAAGTCAAACTATCGGATCATGGCGGTTACACATCATTTAATCGATATATTCCCTTCCAAGTATCACAAATTAATTTAACTCAACTTTAACTTTAATGAGGTAAAAACATAAGCATCAACCTTACTGTCTTCAAAGAAGACAAAACCTTTCTTACATTAAGCCGTACAAATGTAAATAAATAGAAACATAAAACATATACATGAGTTCATAATGTCATAACCTAAAGAGCAAAACAATTGTTATGTATATATATACACATACATGCCCATTATGTTAACAAGGGCTTTTCCATGATACCCATCCTATCGACATGACTATGAGATGTCTTAGGTGGTAATCATTTTGTTAACGGATCCGCTATCATTATGTCGGTGCTAATATGCTCTATAGATACTCTTTGTTTCTGCACTTCTTCTTTAACAACCAAGTACTTTAATTTCATATGCTTAGCACCTTTAGAGTACTTGTCGTTCTTTGAGAAGAAAACAGCTGCGGAGTTATCACAATAAATTCTCAGCGACTTAGCTATACTGTCGACAATTCCAAGCCCTGAGATAAAATTCCGCAACCACAATCCATGAACCATGGCCTCAAAGCATGCCACAAATTCAACTTCCATAGTGGGCGTAGCAATGACAGGCCCTTTCCACTCTCCATGACATTGCTCCCCCTTAAAAGGAACAAATAGCCAAATGTTGACTTTTTGGAGTCAACACATAGACATAATAAGAATCGAATAACCGACTACATCGAGGTGATCGACCTCCGTAAGTGAACATGTGATCTTTGGTGCCTTGTAAATCAGAAGAATTTTCTTTCTTGACCTTCAGTGGTCTATTAGGGATTACTTTGATATCGACCCGACATTTCAACAAAACCGATATCAATCGAGTACAAGTATGTGCATACATTAAGCTCCCAACCACTGAAGCATACAGAATAGAGTTCATTTCCTTCCGTTCCAAATCATTCCCGGGACATTGCATTAGACTGAACTTGTCCCCTTTTTGTATTAGAACTATCCCAGCCGAACAATTCTCCATTTTGAATCTCTCTAGAACTTTATCAATATAGGCCTTTTGAGACAATCCTAACAATCTATGTGACATGTCACAGAATATTTCTATTCCTATCACATAGGATGCCATACCTAAATCTTTCATTTCAAAGTTCTTAGAGAGAAATTCATTTACATTATGTAACATTCCAATATCATTTGCAGCAAGCAATATGTCATCGACATACAAGACCAATAGTATGAACTTGCTCCCACTAACCTTCATGTAGATACACACACCGTCAGCGGTGTTCTCGGTGAAGCCCATAAGATGTAATGGTATTATTGAATTTCGAGATACCATTGACGGGAGACCTTTGATCCATATATTGACTTCTTTAATTTACACACTAAATTTTCTTTTCATGTGGTCATAAACCCTTCTGGTTGGTCCATATAAACTTCCTCTTCCAACTCACCATTTAGAAAAGCGGTTTTAGCATCCAATTGGTAAAACTCTAAGTCATAATGAGCTACCAAAGCCAAAACAATTTTTAAATAGTCCTTCTTTGATACTAAGGAGAAGGTCTCTTTATAGTCAATGACATCCTTTTGTGTATAACCCTTAGCTAAAATTCTGGCCTTATACCTTTCGATGTTACCTTTTGAGTCATGTTTGGTCTTAAAGACCCATTTACAACCGACTCTTTTAGAACCTTCAGGTAACTCTACTAAGTCTCAAACCTCATTGTCATACATTGACTTAATTTCTTCTTTCATGGCATTGATCCACTTTTCTGAATTGTTACTATTCACCGCTTGAGTAAATGAAACAGGATCTTTATTAATGCTCAGGTCATATTCATGCTCAAGATTATACACCACATAGTCATCAGGAATAGCTGATCTTTTCTGTCTTACAGACCGTCTTAAAGCTACTTCCTGTTGTGGTTCATTAATATCTTGATCAGCTGTGACTGATTCATCTATAATATTCTCATTTTGTGGGTTTTTAACATTAGCATGTTGTTCTGGTATGTTGTTTAACTGTGATACAACAATTGGAACAACAACTTCAGCAGGAATATCGGGTAATGACATTTCTACCCGAATTTCCTGAATGCCAATTTCATGTGGTTTCCCACTCCCACTGATTGAGCCATTTTCTATGAACCGAGCATTTCCTGACTCAACAATTCTCGTACTATGGTTAGGACAATAGAACCTATACCCCTTAGACTTTTCAGGATAGTCAATAAAATATCTACTGACTGTCCTAGCTTCAAGTTTCTTTTCATGTGGATTATATACTCTTACTTTTGCTAGGCAACCCCAAACATGAAGATGCCTCAAACTGAGTTTCCTACCTGTCCATAATTCATAAGGTGTTTTAGGGACAGCTTTACTAGGAACCCTATTGAGGAGATACGCAACGGTCTTTAATGCATGCATCCACATTGATAGAGGTAAGTAATAATCATTTAACATACTCCTAACCATATCCATTAATGTACGATTGCGTCTTTCAGCAACACCATCTTGCTGAGGAGTCCCAGGCATTGTATACTGTGCACAAATGCCATGACTTTCAAGGAACTTTACAAATGGACATGGACATTGTCCCTTTTCATTAAATTTTCCGTAATACTCACCACCTCTATCTGATCTCATTATTTTCACTTTCTTATCTAACTGCCTTTCCACTTCATTTATGAACACCTCGAGGATGTTCATTGAATGAAACTTTTCATGCAGTAGATAAACATAACCATAACGTGAGTAGTCATCAATGAAGGTGTGGGTTCCCGGGAAAATGCGCTCGCGCCTCGCGCGCCCTTGGATAGGGGTGCGCGTACGTGCAGATGCGGGACACCACTACTCTCATTCCACCCTCCCTTATTTAGGGGAAGACGAAATTAAAAGTGCGAGATGAGTGCTGTCTAAGATAGCGCGTTTGAATACGCCTCGGTTGCCTTTAGTGGATTTTTGGTCCAATATGGGAGCTTTGAGATTTATATATCAAGTTATCCCTTGTTTAGGGGATACCAGGATATAGGAATACATCACCATTTCATTCCCATTCTTCCTTTTTTAGGGAAAAACGGAAAAGTGCAAGAAAGGAGTGTTGCGAGGCCCCACTATGGATTTTATGAAAATAGCCTTATGGCATATTTCAGATCACTATGGGTGCTTTGGGTTTCTTGCATCAAGTTATTCCTTGTTTAGGGGATACCAGGATAGGAATACATCACCTTTTCATTCTCATTCTCCCTTTTTTAGGGAAAAACAGAAAAGTGCAAGAAAAGATGTTGTGATGCCCCACTGGATCCAAAATGTTTTATAGAGTCGACATCTTTATTTTAAGGAATAAATAAAGCAAAACCAAAAAAAGAAAACCAGAGATTATGAAAACGGGTTCGGAGGCTAAGTTACGAGTTGGGAAGGTGTTAAGCACCCAACTCGCCCTTTCGGTCTCAAAAATAGTTTTTGGCTAAAGTATGCTTTTTGTTATATTTATTTAGTAAATAAATAAAGTATTAAAAGACAGAAAATAAAAACAAATATATCCGCGGTTACATTATTTACGAACTCGCAGCCGTCTCTTTACAAATAATTACAAATATACTTAAAAATATTTGGCCATAATAATGGCTCTTTTTAGTGCTATTTCCTAACTAAATCCGGGCAGCACAACGGCTTATATTTTTATATTAGGCCGGATGGAAAATAGCACTTTTACAAATAAAAACTTAAAAAAACTTACCTACTGGCGGACTAGGGTGTGCTCGCTCTGTCCTTCATGGAGAGGGAGTCTTTTTTTGATGAAATGTTGTGGGGATTCGAGCAGAATGACTGCTTCCGAAAGTTACTTTTTGCCTCGGGATCCGGGCAGAGTAACGGCTTATTTTGGTTGTTTTGGTTGCTTGAGGGAGGCGTCGAGGCGAGAATAACGGCTTATTCGGCGATTTGGCCTTTTAAATCGGGCAGAGCAACTGCTCTTTCCACGATTTTTGGACCGGGGAAATAAGGTGGAAACCTAGTTGGGGGGCTAAGGCTCACTTTAACCGATCGGTTTTGAGTTTGGAGGAGTTTTGGCAGGGTTTCGAGGCTTTGGAGAAGGATCTCTCACTATCTCACTTCGCTCTCTATTTCTCCAGCGTAACAGCGACGCGGAGAATTCTTCGGGGAAGAAAAGTTGTTCTTGAAAGTGAACCCGAAGGCTCTATTTATAGCCTGGAGTTAGGACTCGTCCGGGATTAAATTTTCTCTCTTCGTGCTTCAGCCGATTGTACAAAACGCGGAGGATTTTGCACATTACGGCAAACTGTAGCTGTCCTGTAGCAGTTTGGGAGCACTGTAGCACCAATCTGGGCGCCACCCATGAAGGAACTGGGTGCCACGCCCATTTGGAGCATGGGTGGCGCCAGTTTGGGCAAAGTAGTTTCATTTTTCGCACTTTAACCCCTGCATTTCACTGTTTTGCGCATCCTGCTTTGTCCTTTTGCATTTTTAACCCTATAACTTGACACTTTGTTAAGTTTTAACAGGTCTTGATATTTCATGTCATGTTACATATCAGGGGTACGAAATTGGGGTGTCTACAGAAGGTAATGAAATATTATTCGCCGCTTGATCGATGTCTTATTTTAATTATTTTCCTTACAAGTGGACAAGACTATTGGATAATAGTTTTGGGAAGCAAGGGTCGAACCACAGAGACAAGAAGCTCACAGATAATATGATTTATTGATAGCAAATTATTAATCTAAGGGAGTTTTTATATTGATTTTAATCTAAACTAATTATTATTATTCGGTTTAACTAATTAGCAGCAATTACAATTTATGAAGATCTTATGGTGGATGGAAATCTAGGATTCGGGTTTCACTTGTATCTCCTCTATGCTTATTTTAATAAATTATCATTCAATCTCTTGGGTTCGTTCACAAAATATAGATATAGCCTGTTGAATTACCGTTCAGTCTCCATCTTCAAATAATCCATCCATTTTATATCCTAGGCACAAGAACATATGATCTAACTGTCATTTAGGTCATATATGGAACCTTATCACTCTCGTGCATCGATAGGTTAAATTTATTGTGATGGTGAGCCAGTGTACGACATATGCACATTGATCATGCAGTTATCCGCACCTCTAGGCCTTTATTATTCACGATTACATTCATTTGTTCAAAGTGATATAATAGAGGGATTGATAAACACCACAATCAATAAGAATTGAATGAATAAAAAATATAGATTAAAACATAGACTCGATACAAGTACTGTTCAAATCACTGAAAAACGCATATCAGTAGCCAAAAGCCTCATGAAATCGTTCAATTTAAGTCATAGAAGTATAGGAAATCGACGTATAAAATACATCAATCAAATACCCCCAAACTTAAACTTTGCTCGTCCACGAGTAAACAATACTTATAAATACAAAAGCATTTAAATAACGAATTTTTTTTGGAGGGTAACACTATTTACACTCCTCTAGAAATCCACAAACTCAAGGAGACTCTTACGAGTGACTCGACTATGCATATAAATACAAAAATTGATAAATACAAAAGCAGATAATAACTAAACTAAACATAAAACAAAAATCTTTTTGGCTTTAACCTCAAGTTATAATGGCATAACAAAGCAATCTCAGTCCGATGCTCACCACATATGTGCAGACTTAGTCACATAAAACCAACTGACTTTTACTTAAAACTACTACTACTCTTAATTTCTCCATGTGTGTGTGTTCACCAGTCTTAGAGAATATCTCAACTAAAACAGTTTTATAAAGCTAAGCACCACATTCATATGAAAATCAGAATTTAATTAAAACCCATGCATTATGAAGTATGAGATCTACCATCCAAACCCGGTCTATTACAAAAAGAGAGGTCACCAAGGATTTCAAAAACTTATACATCCATCCCATGCACTTCTATGTATGACCTACAATGCTCTCCTATCCAAATTACTTGTAATAGCTAAGATTATGCTAACACAGTGAGCTCTTAGCGAATAATATGAACATGAAGTGTTTGATCAATTCTATATGACTCACTTAGCAAAGAAAACACGCACAAGCATTGGCAAGAAGATCATTAGGTCTTTATTAGCTTGTAATGTAAGGCCATGGTGTTGGGGGATTTGATGGAAAGGGATTGGAATTCAAAGTGAGAGAGTAAGACTACCATTTTTCCCTCATACTTCCAAGTAAAAGGAAGTTTTCCCTATTTAGGCTAGGACCTGCAAAGACTACAAGTGGGGGGGGGGTGGTATTTTCTTTTTCTTTTACTTTTCACCTTTCTTCTTTCCCACCCCCCCCCCCAAACCTGTTTTGGGCAATATATTACTCTAAAAACATCTCATCATTTTTCTCAGCAATATTTTTCTTTTGAAAGCTATGCTTTCATTTGAATCTTCTTGCACTCTTCTTCTCCCGTTTCATTTTTCGTTGATCTATTTTTTTTTTCTTTTCTTTTTTTCTTTCTTTTTTTTTCGACGGGAAGAAGAAGTCTTCAGAAAACTTGCTTGACTGAAAAATGGTCCCATAAATTTAATTCCCCACCCACATCCTACTCTCTCAAAGGGTAGGCTAAAAGTGTATAGGCTTTTAGGGTTAAGTTAATGTGGATAATAGAAACGATGTCGAATGGGGGTTTAATGTGTGCTTGGCACACTCCATTCTTTTTAATTAGGCTCAAAAAGGGACACTAGGGATATTTTTAGTAAATGTCAGGGAATATTTAGGCTCTAACGATCCAAAGATGGCCTAAGTCATTTCTTAATGCCAAATGCTCATGTTGTTTTTAAAGCAAGTAAGACACACAAAATCTCATATCAACTATGGGAATTGTGGGGTTGAATGTTTAGCATCATTGGATTTCACATAAGCATTCGCTAAGACAGATGGTAGGGACAATTGAGACTAACATGGAGACACGATTCGAAAGTGTGCTTGAGATATATTAGTAAAAAAAATCCAAGGGATCTAACTATCATGCAATTGACCCTAAGTTACAATTTAATGAAACAATCATGTTCGGATAACTATTCTTCATATTCTTGTGCATATCTTGTTGAAATGAAGTAGGTGCTATAAACTTTATAAAACTATTCTAATCAATCCATAATTATGACTGGTGTGGGTGCATGAAGAATTTGGAGAAAAGTAGGAGTTTCGCAAAATCAAGTAAATTCCAGAAGGATCTACGGATAAGTTATGTAGTTCATTGCATTAACTCCTCATCGACTAGTATTACCACACAAAAACTCGATGATGAAAATTTGTAATTAAAAAAATATTTTTATTTATTTTTTATTTTTATTAAGAAAATTGGAGATGATGATGACACAATTGATGATGGATCCCCATGAGAGGAATCCACGAGCATCCAAAATTATAGTATTATGTTCAAGGCAACATCTCCGAAAACAAGAAAAATTCAAAAACAAGAAAGGCGGGTGAGGAGAAGACACGATAGAGGGAAAAGAAAATTTTCCCCACCCTAAAAACGTAGCACAACTCCATTCCTCCTTAGGCTAGGATCTACTAAGACTCTGGGCTTAGAATCCCCCCCCCCAAAAAAAAAACATATATTCTATTTTGTCCTCAAAATTGAGGAACATATGAGAGGCTTGATGGAGAGGACAAATATCAAAAGGACATAGCAGACCCACCTAACGAAAGATGATGAAACTTGGGCCTCGACTCATGGTGAGTCGGGAGGAAATAACGAACGAGGACGAAACTCGGGGATCGTACCAGGCGGCATCCCAAAGAAGTTGGAGACATTTTGTCCCACTAGGTTGACCCAACCAAACAAATCTTCTTGGTTGGCACGCATAAGTGCCAACTGCTGATTTGCCATGTTGGTTTCGAGGGCAACCTCTTCTAGCCTATTGGAGATCCCCACGAGAGGGTCCTCCTCCTCCTCTTCGGGTTCCTCCTCATGAGGAACCCTCTCTCGCGGCTGGCATTGGTGCTCAAACAAAATTGCCCTAGTAATAGCGGGCACCTTCTTTAGCCTCTCCGAATCACGAGTCCACCGGACTCCCGCATCCCTACACAGTCCAGTAATCAAATGCGGGAACGCGAACCCCGCATTTGTGGTACCTCTAGTAAGGGTCTTAATTTGGCCGTTGATCAGGCGGCCGACATCGATAGACCCACCGGTCATGATGGTGTAGATCAGGACGGCCTTAGCCCAAGTCACCGTGTGTTGGTGACTGGAAGGCATAAGGCGGGAGCAAATAAATTTGAACACGGGCCTGGCCGTGTCCAAAAGGAAGGACTCCTCCATGGTGCATGGACTGAATGGTGGGTTGCGGTTTTGGGTCCACACCAGACCAGGATGGGAGATGGTCGCATTGACCACCTCGACAGGGATAGGGGAATGAAGGTGGTGGCTATAGTCGTCGGCATCCTCCGCAAAGTTGGAGGTGCCATAGTACATGTTAATGCTTTGGGGCTCAAAATTAACGTCCATTGCCCCTAACAAAGACGGCCTCTAAAACCCCACCATCTATGCCAATTTTCCCATTGGCATAGAACTCACGGACAATAGGCACGATTGCCTTGTCCGGAGACTCAGTCAAAATTCCCCACCTACGCGCTCTAAATTCATTTTGGAGGCCAAATTCGGCGGCCTTATATCCCCTCTCGGGAATCAAGGACTTGGAGAGCCTTGCGGTGTATCTCTCCGATGCCTCAAAGGATATAAAGCGGCGGTGGTCAAAATTTTTCTCTTCTTCCTCGACGGGGCGGGAAGTAGAGGGGCCAGTGTTCCTACGTTTTGGGGCCATAATGTTTGGGCACAAAAAATATTTTAACAAATAAAAATATTATTCTCCTTTCTAAAAATTTAAAAATTAAACTATCACCTAAAGCATGCAAAAACTGTATTTCTACGTAAATTGTTTTGACACCCTAACATGCAAATTATTTTTGTACATAAAAATGAAAAAGGGGTTAGAGTTACTTGGTATTTTGCCGCTTGAGGGTGAAGATTCGCCGGATTTTGAGCTTCTTGCCGGTAAAAATGGAGTCCCTTGCTTCACCTTTCTTCAAACTTCAAATGGCTTGCAATGGAGGATGAATGGAGGTGGGAGAGTTTGAAAGAGGGGGAGTTCCTGTAGATCGAGCCGAAATTGTAAGCTTCTTGTCGGAATTTGGAAGGGAGGAGAGCTGATCTGCTGCTTGCTTGAAGGAAGAGAGGAGATTTTTGGGTGAACTGTGATGAAGCCCGTCAGTTTCTTTTATAAGGGGACCTTGCGGTCGCAACGTCTCTTTTACCTTGCGTCCGCAAGGTAGGCAATCACATCGGCTCTGATTCCCACGTACCTGCATGATGCCGTTCACGCTTCCTGCATTTATGGGACCTTGCGGTCGCAAGGCCTTAAGCACCTTGCGTCCGCAAGGTAGGCAGATTGTTCCTCTTCTGTTTTCTTTTCATCCTTTTCAGCAGTTTCACACTTAAGTCCATCCGTTAAGTTCCGTTATGTTCCGTTACTTTCCTGTATTTTAAAATTTCTACAAAAACTCTAAACTAAAAATATTAGCAACATATAAATACAAAATTGCGATGATTTTCTCTCCCAAACTTGGATTTTTGGTATATTTAATTTCAAAATTAAATGTCCAAAATTAAATTTAACGGAGAATAACATATTTAAATTAACTACAAAAGCAAATAAAATTCATCATAGTGGGTTGCCTCCCACTTAGCGCCTTTGTTTAACGTCTTTGGCTCGACCCAACTGCAAACCTAATCATCGGGTGGTGCATTGTCAGCTAGACGAATCAATTCAATTGTTCGTTCGACTGACATTGGTTCAAAATATGGTTTGAGTCGGTGACCATTAACTTTAAACACTTCATTAGTTCTTGGATTTCTTATATCAATTGCTCCATGAGGATAAATTCGGACAATTGTAAAAGGACCAGACCACTTAGATTTTAATTTTCCAGGGAATAACCTAAGTCTATAATTAAAAAGTAAAACTTTCAATCCTGGTCGAAACATTTTATTGGCCAATCACATGTCATGGTATTTCTTGGTCTTTTCCTTATATGTTTTAGCATTTTCGTACGAATTTAGCCTATGTTCCTCTAATTCATTTAATTGAAACAATCTTTCCTCACCGGCCAAAGTTAAATCTAAGTTTAAGTCTTTGACAGCCCAATAGGCTTTATGTTCAATTTCAACTAGTAAATGACATGCTTTGCCATACACCATTCGGTATAGACTCATTCCTATCGGGGTCTTATAAGCAGTTCGATATGCCCATAGAGCTTCCTTAAGTTTAGATTCTCAATCTTTACGATTAAGCCTGACGGTCTTTTCTAATACTGCTTTTATTTGCATATTATTAACTTCTACTTGGCCAGATGTTTGAGGATGATAGGGTGTAGCTAACTTGTGGGTCACCCCGTGTTTTCTAAGGACATTATTTAATAATTTATTAGTAAAATGAGTTCCTTTATCACTGATTATGGCCTTAGGTACTCCATAACGGGCAAAAAGGTCTTCAACAAATTTAACCACAGTTTTACCATCATTTGTTTTAGTACCTATGGCTTCTATCCATTTGGATATATAATCAACAGCTACTAAAATATATTCACATTTATTAGAGACGGGAAAAGGACCCATAAAATCAATGCCCCAAACATCGAAAATTTCAACAACCATATTAGTATGCAAAGGCATTTCATTTCTTTTTCCTATTCCACCAGTTCTCTGACATTTATCACAAGTTCTATAAAATAGGTTCTGATCTCTAAAAGCAAGGCCAATATAAACCGTTGTAAAATTTTTCTAGCGGTTTTATTTCCACTAAAATAACCACCACAAGAGTATTCATGACAAAATTCCATAATACTTTGTTGGTCTTTTTCTGGAACACATCGTCTGATTAAAGAGTTTGAACACATTTTATATAAATGAGGCTCTTCCCAAAAATACTTTTTTGCTTCAGTCAAAAATTTCTTCTTTTGATAGTGATCAAAATCGGGATTTATAATATCAGACACATAATAATTGACAAAATCAGCATACCATCGAATCTTTATTACTAAAAGTTGTTCATCGGGGGAAAATCTTCATTTAACGAGGAATTGTATTGTCAAAGAAATTGGCGTTCAAGTGGGGTGAAAATTCTAATCTAGACAAATGGTCGGCTACGACATTTTCGGTTCCCTTTTATCCTTGATTGTAATGTCAAATTCTTGTAATAATAACATCCACCTAATTAGTCTGGCTTGCATCTTTCTTACTCAATAAATATTTCAAAGGCGACATGATTAGAAAATATTATTACTTTTGATCCTAACAGATATGGTCTAAATTTTTCTAATGCATACACAACTGCTAAAAATTCTTTTTCGGTTGTTGTGTAATTAAGTTGTGCATCATTTAGTGTTCTACTAGCATAATGGATCACATGCGGTTTCCTATCTACCCTTTGTCCTAACAAACACGAGGCATCGCATATGATCTCGAAAGGGAGAGACCAATCGGGGACGGATAAAATAGAGCGGTGGTTGTCTTTTTTTAATAAATTAAATGCATTTAAACATTCTTCATCAAAAACAAACTCGTGTCTTTTGCTAACAAGTTACATAGAGGTTTCTGATTTTTGAAAAGTCTTTTATAAATCATAGCATGCACCTAGAAAACTTATAACACCTTTAACGAGTTGGAGGAGGTAGTTGTGAAATAACTTCTATTTTTCGCCTTATCGACTTATTCCTTTATTTTCCTGACATGCCTAAGATAATTCCATGTTTGACCATGAAGTGACTTTTCTCCCAACTTAAAGTTAAATTTGTTTCACAACATCTTTTTAAAACTGATGTAAGATTTTCTAAATAATGTTCAAAAGAATTTCAAAAGCGAAAAAATCATTCATGAAAACTTCGACACATCTTTAAATAAAATATAGATATCATGCATCTTTGAAAGAGTTGGTGCATTGCATAAATCAAAGGGCATTATCCTAAAAGCAAAAGTACCAAAAGGACATGTAAAGGTGGTTTTCTCTTGATCTTCGGGTGCTACAGGAATTTGGTTGTAACAGAAAAACCATCAAGAAAACAATAATATTCATGACCGGCTAGTCTTTCAGAGTTTGGTCAATAAATGGCAAAGGAAAGTGGTCTTTCTAGTTGCCGCATTTAGTTTTCTCAAATCAATGCATTCTATAACCAGTGATAGTTCTTGTAGGGACTAATTCATCTTTTTCATTTTTAACTACTGTAATTCCTGATTTCTTAGGAACTACCTGAACTGGACTAACCCATTTACTATCAGAAATCGGGTAGATTATACCCGCATCTAGAAGCTTAAGGACTTCTTTTCTCACGGCTTCTTCCATGTGAGGGTTAAGTCTTCTTTGTCTTTCTCTTGAAGGCTTACTACCTTCTTCTAAATGTATTTTATGCATGCACATAGACGGACTAATACCTTTTAAATCGCTAAGGACCATCCTATGGCTTCTCTATGTATCCACAAAACTTTTTAACAAACTTGCTTCTTGTTCTTCGGATTAAATCGGCTGCTATTATAACATGTAAGTTTTACCTT
>CM028378.1:160054709-160133627 GCA_013146195.2 Codonopsis lanceolata
CAGGCGGGGAGCCGATGTTCCTACTGGGGGCCATAATGTTTGGGCACAAAAATATTTTAACAAATAAAAATATTATTCTCCTTTCTAAAATTTAAAAATTAAACTATCACCTAAAGCATGCAAAAGCGTATTTCTACGTAAATTGTTTGACACCCAACATGCAAATTATTTTTGTACATAAAAATGAAAAAGGGGGTTAGAGTTACTTGGTATTTTGCCGCTTGAGGGTGAAGATTCGCCCATTTTGAGCTTCTTGCCGGTAAAATGGAGTCCCTTGCTTCACCTTTCTTCAAACTTCAAATGGCTTGCAATGGAGGATGAATGGAGGTGGGAGATTTGAAAGAGGGAGTTCTGTAGATCGGCGAAATTGTAAGCTTCTTGTGAATTTGGAGGAGGCGTCTAGCGCTTGCTTGAAGGAAGAGAGGAGATTTTTGGGTGAACGTGATGAAGCTTCGGTTTCTTTATGGGGACCTTCTTGATGCACTTAGCGTCTCTTTTACCTTGCGTCCAAGAGGTAGCAATCCATCGCCTCGATTCCCACTGCATGATCTTAGTTCACGCTCACATTTATGGGACCTTCGCGTCATGGCCTTAAGCACTGCGTCGCAGGTAGGCGGTGTTCCTCTTACATTTCTTTTCATCCTTTTGACAGTTTCACACTTAAGTCCATCCAGTTAGAGTTAAGTTATGTTCGTTACTTTCTGTATTTTAAAATTTCTACAAAAACTCTAAACTAAAAATATTAGCAACATATAAATACAAAATTGCGATATTTTCTCTCCCAAACTTGGATTTTGGTATATTTAATTTCAAAATTAAATGTCCAAAATTAAATTTAACTGGAGAATAACATATTTAAATTAACTACAAAAGCAAATAAAATTCATCATAGTGGGTTGCCTCCCACTTTGTTTAACGTCTTTGGCTTGACCCAACCAAACCTAATCATCGGGTGGTGCAATGTCGCCTGTGATCGAATCAATTCAATTGTTCGCTCGACCGACATTGGTTCAAAATATGGTTTGAGTCGGTGACCATTAACTTTAAACACTTCATTAGTTCTTGGATTTCTTATATCAATTGCTCCATGAGGATAAATTTCGGAAATTGTAAAGGACCGAACCACTTAGATTTTAATTTTCCAGGGAATAACCTAAGTCTATAATTAAAAAGTAAAACTTTCAATCCTGGTCGAAACATTTTATTGGCCAATCCCATGTCATGGTATTTCTTGGTCTTTTCCTTATATGTTTTAGCATTTTCGTATGAATTTAGCCTATGTTCCTCTAATTCATTTAATTGAAACAATCTTTCCTCACCGGCCAAAGTTAAATTTAAGTTTAAATCTTTGACAGCCCAATAAGCTTTATGTTCAATTTCAACTAGTAAATGACATGCTTTGCCATACACCATTCGGTATAGACTCATTCCTATCGGGGTCTTATAAGCAGTTCGATATGCCCATAGAGCTTCCTTAAGTTTAGATTCTCAATCTTCACGATTAAGCTTTGACGGTCTTTCTAATACGCTTTTATTTGCATATTATTAACTTCTACTTGGCCAGATGTTTGAGGATGATAGGGTGTAGCTAACTTGTGGGTCACCCCGTGTTTTCTAAGGACATTATTTAATAATTTATTAGTAAAATGTGTTCCTTGATCACTGATTATGGCCTTAGGTACTCCATAACGGGCAAAAAGATCTTCAACAAATTTAACCACAGTTTTACCATCATTGGTTTTAGTACCTATGGCTTTTATCCATTTGGATATATAATCAACAGCTACTAAAATATATTCACATTTATTAGAGACGGGAAAAGGACCCATAAAATCAATGCCCCAAACATCGAAAATTTCAACAACCATATTAGTATGCAAAGGCATTTCATTTCTTTTTCCTATTCCACCAGTTCTCTGACATTTATCACAAGTTCTATAAAATAGGTTACAGTCTCTAAAAACAGTAGGCCAATATAAACCAGATTGTAAAATTTTTCTAGCAGTTTTATTTCCACTAAAATAACCACCACAAGAGTATTCATGACAAAATTCCATAATACTTTGTTGGTCTTTTTCTGGAACACATCGTCTGATTAAAGAGTTTGAACACATTTTATATAAATGAGGCTCTTCCCAAAAATACTTTTTTGCTTCAGTCAAAAATTTCTTCTTTTGATAGTGATCAAAATCAGGATTTATAATATCAGACACATAATAATTGACAAAATCAGCATACCATCGGTCTGAATCTTTGACT
This sequence comes from Codonopsis lanceolata, assembly GCA_013146195.2. Classification (NCBI taxonomy): domain Eukaryota; kingdom Viridiplantae; phylum Streptophyta; class Magnoliopsida; order Asterales; family Campanulaceae; genus Codonopsis; species Codonopsis lanceolata. Next base: position 160,056,969 of record CM028378.1, read on the forward strand.
GCTAAAAGTTGTTCATCGGGGAAGTCTTCATTTACAGGAATTGTATTGTCAAGAAATTGACGTTCAAGTAAGGGTGAAAATTCTAATCTAGACAAATGGTCGGCTACGACATTTTCGGTTCCCTTTTTATCCTTGATTGTAATGTCAAATTCTTGTAATAATAACATCCACCTAATTAGTCTAGGCTTAGCATCTTTCTTACTCAATAAATATTTCAAGGCAGCATGATTAGAAAATATTATTACTTTTGATCCTAACAGATATGGTCTAAATTTTTCTAATGCATACACAACTGCTAAAAATTCTTTTTCGGTTGTTGTGTAATTAAGTTGTGCATCATTTAGTGTTCTACTAGCATAATGGATCACATGCGGTTTCCTATCTACCCTTTGTCCTAACACGGCTCCGATTGCGAAACCTGAGGCATCGCATATGATCTCGAAAGGGAGAGACCAATCGGGGCCGGATAAAATAGGGGCAGTGGTTAATCTTTTTTTTAATAAATTAAATGCATTTAAACATTCTTGATCAAAAACAAACTCTGTGTCTTTTGCTAACAAGTTACATAGAGGTTTACAGATTTTTGAAAAGTCTTTTATAAATCTTCTATAGAAGCATGCATGCCCTAGAAAACTTATAACACCTTTAACAGAAGTTGGAGGAGGTAGTTGTGAAATAACTTCTATTTTCGCCTTATCGACTTCTATTCCTTTATTAGACACAACATGCCCTAAGATAATTCCATGTTTGACCATGAAGTGACTTTTCTCCCAACTTAAAGTTAAATTTGTTTCACAACATCTTTTTAAAACTGATGTAAGATTTTCTAAATAATGTTCAAAAGAATTTCCAAAAACTGAAAAATCATTCATGAAAACTTCGACACATCTTTCTACTAAATCTGAAAATATAGATATCATGCATCTTTGAAAGGTAGTTGGTGCATTACATAGTCCAAAGGGCATTATCCTAAAAGCAAAAGTACCAAAAGGACATGTAAAGGTAGTTTTCTCTTGATCTTCGGGTGCTACAGGAATTTGGTTGTAACCAGAAAAACCATCAAGAAAGCAATAATATTCATGACCGACTAGTCTTTCAAGGATTTGGTCAATAAATGGCAAAGGAAAGTGGTCTTTCCTAGTTGCCGCATTTAGTTTTCTCAAATCAATGCACATTCTATAACCAGTGATAGTTCTTGTAGGGACTAGTTCATCTTTTTCATTTTTAACTACTGTAATTCCTGATTTCTTAGGAACTACCTGAACTGGACTAACCCATTTACTATCAGAAATCAGGTAAATTATACCTGCATCTAGAAGCTTAAGGACTTCTTTTCTTACCGCTTCTTCCATGTGAGGGTTAAGTCTTCTTTGTCTTTCTCTTGAAGGCTTACTACCTTCTTTTAAATGTATTTTATGCATGCACATAGACGGACTGATACCTTTTAAATCTGCTAAGGACCATCCTATGGCTTCTCTATGTATCCACAAAACTTTTAACAAGCTTGCTTCTTGTTCTTCAGTTAAATCGGCTGCTATTATAACATGTAAAGTTTTACCTTCCCCTAAAAATGCATATTTTAAGTGGGGGTGGTAATGGCTTTAATTCTTCAACAGGAGGAGATTTAACAGATGGAATAAATTCAGAATTTTCCGATTTAATTATTTCTTCTTCTTTAACCTCCTCAATATTTTCTTCTTTAACATCTTCATTATTTTCTACTTGTTCATCCTCTACTTCAATTTCTTCAAAAAGAGATTTTAAAATCTCTACTTCTTCTTCTTCATTATTTTCTTCCTCTTTTTCTATTTTATCAGAATTAATTTCTGATTCTGATTCTTTTTCCGTATTATCTTTATTTTTATTTTTAAGAGCTTCTAGTTTCTCTCTTTCTTGTCTTTCTTCTTTTTCTATTTCTCTCTCTATTTCTTCAATGTCAATTTTATGGGAGGGATAGGTCTATCATCATAAACTATAAATACATCTTTCTCATAGTCGTCATCTTCACAATTTTCTTCAAAAGTTTGAGTTGTTAATTTTTCAATTTCGTCTATGGAGAAACATGCATTCATGTCACTAGGTCTATTCATAGCATCAAAAATAGAGATTTCGACAGTTTCATCTAGGACTGACATTGTAAGTTTACCATTTTTCACATTTATCATTGTATTGGCAGTGGCCATAAAGGTCTGCCTAACAAGATAGGGACTTCATTATTCGTGCAAATTTTCCTTTCCATCTCTAAGACCACAAAATCGACTGGAATGATTAGTTTATCAATCTGAACTAAGATGTCCTCTACTATGCTTAAAAGATGTTTAACTGAGCGATCAGTTAATTGTAAAGACATATTAGTGGGCTTTAGTTCTCCTAACCCCAATTGTTTGTAGACCGCAAAAGGCATCAAGTTAATACTTGCTCCTAGATCTAGCATGGCTTTCATCTTTTTAGAGCTACCCAAAGAGACTTGGATATTAAAGCTACCATGATTTTTTAACTTAGGGGGAAGTTCGGGTTGTAAAACAGCAATTACGTTTTCATAAACAATAATTTTCTCATTGTTTTCAAATTTGTGTTTCTTAGAGTGAAGATCTTTGAAAAACTTTGCATAGGCTGGAATATTTTTAATAACGTTAAGCAAAGGAAGGTTAACATTCACTTTGGATAACATGTTATAAATTTCCGAAAATTGTTTGTCCATTTGGTTTTTCATAAGTCTTCTTGGGAATGAAATTGGAGGAACATATGGTGGTGGTGCCACATAAGGTTCCTCTTTTTCTTGTTCTATTTCTTTTTCTACTTCTACTTGACTTTCTTTATTTTGGACTTCTACTTCTACTTATTGATTAGTTGTTTGATTATTCTCATTATTATCTTTTTCAACTTCTTTTTCAGAATTATCTACTTCATCAGGCATATTAGAAGATTGAACAGGATCACTTACCTCTTCTCCTATTACTTTACCGCTTCGCAGAGTAGTGATAGATTTTGCTTGCTCGGTTTGGCTAGGGAACTTCCCTTCTTCTCTTTTCTCGGTATCAGATTTTACAATTTGATTCTTCAAATTTCCAACTCCTTCAAGTAAATATTTTATCAGGACATCTTGACCTTTGCTTGTTCCATCTGATTTTGGAACTTCCTCAATTGTTAGTTGACCTTGATTTGGGAATTGTTGAGGTTGTGGTTGTTGAGGCTGAAATTGTTGAGGTTGTAAAGGTTTATTTCCTCCCCAAGAGAAATTTGGATGATTCCTCCAACCAGGATTATATGTGTTTGAGTAGGGATCAAACCTTGGTCTTTGAGGGTATACGTTCATGGCATTAGCCTGTTCAGCATACATAGCACTTGATGGACAAAAATTAGTAGCATGAGAATATAATCCACATAGAGCACATGCTTCTTGAATTGGCCAATTTTCAAATTGAGCTTGTGTATCTGGTTTTTCTTGAACTTGGTATGAACTTCTACTTTTACCTATTGCACTTTTCTGTTGAGAATTTATACTTAACATCTCAAATAATTCCTCTAATGCATCTGGTGTTATTCTATTGATAGAATCACCAGCTGCACTATCAACCATAGTTTGTAGACCCAGCGAAAGACCATGATAAAATTGAAGTACTAACACATGTTGAGCCAGATTATGATGAGGGCACATAATAAACAAATTTTTAAATCTATCCCAAGATTCATGGAATGTTTCACCTGGTTCATTTTGAAAGGACATGATTTGTTTTCTATATTCAGTAAGAGATGCATGCTTATAGTACTTACTTATAAACAAATCATAAAGTTGAGCCCAAGTATAAACACTACTAGGTGTTAGATTCATAAACCATCTCTTTGCCAAATCTTTTAACGCACTTGGAAAATATTTCATTTTTACTTGATTTTCAGTCAACCCTCATAAAGGAAAAGTACTCATCATATATTCATAATCTCTTAGGAAACTTACAAGATCTTCAGTAGGCATTCCATGAAAAGAAGGTATAGCATTAAAATAATGGCCTTTTAATTCGAAGTTCCTTACTGCTTCTGGTAAGACTAGGCATGATGTTACTACATTTAGTGAAGGTCTACTGAAATCATTAATAGTTCTTTGATTTACAACTACTTCCATATTTCTTCTAGCATGCTCTTCTTCTCTTTGATTCACATTAACCGGGTGAACCGGATTTTCAGGATTTTGATTAATATTATCCATTGGAGGATCAACCAGGGGATCCTCTTGATTCAATTGTTCTTGATTATCAGGCTGGGTTGCTAGATTTTCAAGATCTTCTTGATTCCTTTTAATATTATTTATATCTTGATTCAGTTCTACCAGTTGAGGATTCAAATATCTACGACCGTGCATAAAATAAATAAAGCAATTTTAAAACAACTAACTATTAAAAACAAATAAAATAAAATCTTTTTGTATTTTTATTTTTATAAAAACTGAAAACTGAAATTAAATTAAAAATTACGCTACCAACAAACTAACTATGTAAACTAGCTTGTCTCCGGCAACGGCGCCAAAAACTTGATCGATGTCTTATTTTAATTATTTTCCTTGCAAGTGGATAAGACTATTGGAGAATAGTTTTGGGAAGCAAGGGTCGAACCACAGAGACAAGAAGATAACAGATAGTACGATTTATTGATAGCAAATTATTAATCTAAGGGGGTTTTTATATTGATTTTAATCTAAACTAATTATTATTATTCTGTTTAACTAATTAGCAGCAGTTACAATTTATGAAGATCTTATGGTGGATGGAAATCTAGGATTCGGGTTTCACTTGTATCTCCTCTATGCTTATTTTAATAAATTATCATTCAATCTCTTGGGTTCGTTCACAAAATATAGATATAGCCTGTTGAATTACCGTTCAGTCTCCATCTTCAAATAATTCATCAATTCTATATCCTAGGTACAAGAACATATGATCTAACTGTCACTTAGGTCATATATGTAACCTGACCCTACTTATCACTCTCGTGCATCGATAGGTTAAATTTATTGTGATGGTGAGCAAGTGTACGACATATGCACATTGATCATGCAGTTATCCGCACCTCTAGGCCTTTATTATTCACGATTACATTCATTTGTTCAAAGTGAAATAATAGAGGGATTGATAAACACCACAATCAACAAGAATTGAATGAATAAAAATATAGGTTAAAACATAGATTTGATACAAGTTACCTCCCACCTCCTAGATTAATGGTGATTTAGTTCATCCTTGAAGATGAACAGCACATGGAGATGATTGAATACATGGATCGATCTTCAATACTTGTAATTACAACAACTAATTATGTTATACAACCTAAAATATATTCTAAAGCTATAGAAAACTACTTTCTAGCCGTCTCCAGCCGTTCTCATGCCTTGGCTACCGGCCTCTATTTATACCACGGAGTTGTAGGGCAATTAGATCTCTTGACCTGACGTGGAAACGCAATTTTGGGCATTCTGACCACCAAGCGGTCGCAAGGTATAAGGCACCTTGCGACCGCAAGGTCCTTGATTTCTCCAGGGCTTGATTTCTGCAGTTTCTGCCTACCTTGCGAAGGCAAGATAGATTGCACCTTGTGACCGCAAGGTGCCCAGTCTGGTTCTTCTTCGTTTCTTCTTCAATTTTACACTCTGGCCCCTTCTTGGAATTTTCACCAAAAAGCCTTATAATTTATATACTTTCACCTAAAACCCTGAAACTCACAAAATCACTGAAAAACGCATATCAGTAGCCAAAAGCCTCGTGAAATTGCTCAATTTAAGTCATAGAAGTATAGGAAATCGACATATAAAATACATCGATCACCACTCCAACTTGGAACGTCAAAAGGACCACAAATACAGTCCTAAGAACTGAGTGCTTCTTGTGGCTGATTTCTTTACTGTGGTTTTAGTCTGTTTTCCTTTAATACGCCCACACATGCCCAGTCACTAAAATCCAATTGAGGAAGAATTTCACTTTTCATCAACCTCAATAACCTTCCTTTGGAAATGTGACCCAATCTTTGATGCCACAAGTAAGTTGAACTTTCATTTGGTGTACAACGTTTAATGCCTACATTACTTTCAACATGAAACAAAGATTCAGCAAAATCGTTGTTGAGATTTACACGATAAAGTGAGTCATACAACTTTCCTGACCCACAAAAATAGTTATCTTTGTACAACAAAAAACTGCCCTTACAAATCTCAAAACGATAACCTATTACATCCAGCTTCCCTACTGAAACGAGATTTCTGGCACATTCAGGTACATAGAGACATCTTTCCAGGTTTAAATGACACCCAGTGTCCAAAAGCAACCTATAAGGCCCTCTATCCGTGCCTTTATCATGTTTCCCATAAACAAGTACTGTTCATTTCCGTTTATGGGCTGGATCGTACTGAATCCTTGCATAACATGAGGCACATGAGTAGTTGTACCTGAATCTAACCACCAGGTATTATTAGGAACTTCTATGAGATTCGATTCAAAACATACAGAAACATAATATGTACCTTTCTTCTTGAACCATTCCTTTCGTTTAGGACAATCGGCCTTTACGTGTCCTTCTTTGTTACAGAAGAAACACCTAACTTTCTGTTTCTTGATTTGGTCCTCATAAACCTTTATTGTAACCTTATCACTTTTCTTGCCTTTGTCCCTTTTACCTGGTTTGAACTTGCTGCTGCTAGCACCATCATAGACTGTGAGGTGGATGGAGTGATCTTTTATTTTCTTTAATCTCCCTTCTTCATGTACTAGCATGGCCTTTAACTCTTTAAAGTTCCATTTATATTTCATGGTGTTGTAATTCACCTGAAACTAGCCAAATTCAGTAGAAAGGGAATTCATTATGAAATGTACGAGAAAGCTATCACTCACATCCATTCCCATAGTCTTCAACTTTGCTGCTAGGTTGGACATTTCTGTTACATGATCATGAAGTGACTTTGACCAATCAAATTTCTTTGTAGTCAATTCACCCATGAGATTGCCTACAATGGATTTATCAGCAAGATCCGACTTAGAATAATCTTTAACCTTCAGCATGAACTCTCTAGCATCTTCAGTCTTTGGCATCGATGGCTTAATATTTTCAGCCATAGTCATTTTCATAAGGTTCAAACTTAGCCTGTTAGACCGCTCCCAAGCCCCATAGATGGACTTGTTATCTTCTGAGCTAGTCGCAGTAATGGCTGTGGGCTTTTCATCTGATGCTATAGCCATGTCCAGATCCATAACACCCAAAGTAAACTGGATTTGCTCAAACCAGTCAGTATAGTTTAGCCCGTTGAACTTAACAACTAAACTTCCAGATGCGAAAAGACTTAATGAGGCTGCAAAACATTTATAGATGCTTAACCATTAGCGCTTTGAATTGACTTTAATAAATTCAGAAACTGTCATGAACTTTAAGAATGTATTTAAGTTCACCTTTGGGTAAGCCTTAAACACATAAACAATTTAATCGATATCATACGATAGAAACTTTAATGGACAATCATAACACACAATAGTCAAATAAGTTGTCTATCTTTGGATATACATCTTATTTAACCAAGGTACAATGATTAGTCCCTTTAACGCTATAGACTAGTTGCAATGGTCCGTCTTTGGACGACCTTCTAGCAATTAGTCTATAAACTCAATTGTTCAATCAACTTTTCTTGTTATTTTTAGAGGCATCTCTGTACTCATGAACAACTGACATAAAATTAATTTAATGTGTTAGACATTCCATTTAGTCAGGCCACTTTGGTGACTAACAAGCTATTAATGTCTTAACAATAAATTATATTTTTATATTTCAAGCCTTTAACAGAACATTAAAATTTTATTTGGAAAATAAAACATAATATCCAATTTGTTTTGCAAATTTTCGGTAAATCTTGAAATTCAACATAACCGGTGTTAAACACTCAATAAATTTTGCGCAAAAAACTTTACTGCACAAAAACTTTAATTTCGCTCTTAAACAGTACAAGAGCAACCAATATTACACGTACAATTAGCGTACAAACTTTACAGTTAAAAAATCTAACATACACTTTAATCGGAGAAATTATGAGTTCGCAACCTTAAGCTCTAATACCACATGTTAAATTTTTATACACGCATGAGTTTCAACCTTAAATCATTTTCTAGAAATTTATGATACTTTAATAAAACCCAAAATCTTGGAACACATAATTCTCACGATTTAATGTACAAATACATGTAATGGAAACTAACCTGGATCTATGATGTCAACTTACAACTGTTATGGAAAGCGAAATTTTCGACCATGCATTTTACTTTAATTTCTTCGGATGGTGAGGAGAACCTTTCTTTTCCCTTTAATTTTCTGAGGATGCTACTCTTAGTCTTCTCTTTTCTATATTTCATCATTTGTTATGCTGGATGATATATTGTATAAGAGTGACTTGTCATTGTTTCTATGGAGAAACAAATCAAATCAAGCCTTGGTCCTTACTTCACGCCACCATCCATGAAATGATGACATTGATAAATATCATTGACTTTGGTCAATGATGTTTATCTTTAAAGGGAAATGATATATATACATATGAGTCCATTATTATGTATATATTATGTACAACTTTTAAAGGTACAGGAAGAGGGAGTACCACTTAAAAACTCTCAATCTTTAACATAATTTTATTCTCACTTAAACATTAAAAGTGAGACACTTTATTGTTAAAACTAGTGATACACCCGTGCGTTGCACAGTTTGTACACGAGTGTAAAATCATATAAATAACTTAAGTTGAATAATATACACAATAAATAGATTTAATACGAAAAAATTAAAAAAATTAATAAACAATAAAATTAAATATAGAAAATCACATAAATTTGAAAAAAAATATATATATATATTGGAATACTTCTTTATACACAACATTTTTCGTTGAACATGTACGATTATTACAGCTACCACTATGATCATCACTTATCAAAATTCGAAGGCCCCTAGTATTAGTAACTCTAGACAAAGCAACATACAACTGGCCATGACCAAAAACAGGTTTTTTCAAAAGAAGTCCTACGTTAGACAATGACTGACTCTCATACTAACTCTTTTCATTCATCCTTCACTTTGTTTTAACTCAGAATATAGAATATATTCTCTGCATCCGTCTTCGCCATACGGAAAAAGCAAGGGATATTGAAGAAAAAGATAAGTATGATTCAATTCATTAATTCGCCGAAGTTGCCCCGTCTGCGTTCAACTAAAATATCTCTTTCACCCAACATCTCATCAAAATCATCGACAACTAAAGCAGCAACTTCAGATGCAGTTGGGAGATTATACATTGCGTCACCACTACGTCTACCTATCAATTTTAATTTCACATCTGATCTTCCTTCTTCAACCATTTTATCTTTAGCCATTCGAAACGATTTCACCAAAACATTATGTATATCTAGCATGGTCTTCAAATTAGATACAATTTCGGAATGTAGATCATGACAACTCGAATCTTGCCTGAATAAATAAAATAATTATAAAAATAATATATTACATAGCCAATTATGCAAGATATATTGTGCATATGTTAATTATTTAAAGTTTTTTTTACCTAACAGCAGCAATGCGATTTGCAACTTCATTTTATATATCGTAATTATACAACTGTGCAAACTTATGTGTTGCACCCATTGATGGAATGAGACTATCAATTAAATGATAGTTTTGACCATGAAGCTTGAAAACATGAGGAGAACCACCTTGATTCACACGAGAGTCTATCTTCGCCCCCATCGAGGTGAAACAAATCATATTGTTATATGAACGGATGTTTTGCCGGAAGTGTTTACTTTTATTGATTTTTCCGTACAATAATTCATGTAATTCTGATGGGGGTGGTTTCAAAACGGGCAATTGTATTTTACCTTGCATACAACATAAAATGTACTTTGGATTATTGGTATTATAACGACGAGTTGATCTTTCTTTATACCAAAAGAAAGCATCACAAAAACTACATTTGAATATTTGATCAATCATGTTCAAATAACCTAAAAAACACAAATTTAATGTTAAATACAAAATTATTTAAAAATAATTTCATTGCAACATAAAAACATTTCATCACAAACAAGGATATTCACACTCGCTAAGACATGGAATATCTTTGCTTGGATGGATATTACCAGTTACATATAATCCAAAAAGAAAATTAAAAGTTAAAGAGGAAAAAAATAATTCATTGTAATATTTTAAAGTTGATTGAAGTAATTTATATTATATAAACATACATTATAATTTATTTAATTTTTAGATAATTGATAAGAAATATTTTTTATATTGATACCTTTAATATTTTCACAAAGGAAGAATGTATATACATTTTCCGAAAGTAGATTATTATTTATAATGCATTTTACGATAAGAAATTGTTACTTATAACTTGTTTAATAATTAAACATTATAATTATACCAGTTAAAAAAGGGAGTAGAAATGGTAAATAAGTTGAATATAATAGATTTTAAAATCTATAAATATAATAATGGCATATTGGAACCGATTTCGTGATGATTTTGACTCTAAAAAATAATATCTAATATTTCTTATCTTGAAGGTAGTTTTACAATTTCAAGCTTTCTTTGATTCACACTTCGATTAAAACATATAAAAAAAGCAATTGTACGTAAAACATATTTGAAATTCTTTTATAATAAGTTTGTTTGTGTATATATAAAATCCTTTAAACATTTTACAAAAAAAATTAACTACTGTAGAATTAAAATAGAGTAAAGTTATCTAATTAAAAAATAAACAATATCATTAATAAAAACAAAATAAGAAAGTACAAAACTAAACAATACAAATTCTAAATCACAAATCATAAAACTTTACTTTTAGTAAGTGAAGCAATTTCAAAAAAAATGCATATTCTTATTCTGCAAGGCACAAATATTTGTTATTGAACCAACTTCGTCATTGGTTATGTCAATAATTTCCGATAGACTTGTTCCAGAGCAATTGGAAAATCGATAAAGGCAATTATCTCTTGTATTTCGTACTGACGTAGATGCGTTTAAATTGTTAATCTTTATGTTAATTTGTTTATTATGTTATTCATAAATTAATTTTATATATTGCTTATAAGTTGGGTTGCTTAAAGGTAGTGATACAACATTCTCTCTATTGTTTATATAAACATATAATTGTTTGATAAAGATGGAAGGTGTGGATGGAAGGTATAATTCTTTTTATTGCTTATATATCATTTTATAAAAGAATCTTAGATTGTTGTCAGATTAATTTGTCAAGTAATTATGTTTGTTAATTTTTTCAATAGAAAGTATTGTTGCTTATAGTTAGTGCTATACCATTCCTTTTAGCGCTTATATAAACATATAATTAATCTTATAATAATTTCGTATTATTTTACCAAGTAAATTATCTGATTGTTAATATCATAATGTTTTTATTATTTTTATATCATTATGCTTATTAATTTAAACTAATGTTACTTCTATATCATAATGTTTATATTATTGTTTTATCATTCCGTTAATCTTGTATGTTTATATTTCAATTTATATTGTAGTATTTATGTTGATTTGATCAAAATTGGTAGGTAATATAATTGTGTTTGTTTATGTTTGGTACAATATCTTTTGATTAGGAAGTCAGTTTAATTATATTTATAATTTGGTCCAATGTTTGGTACTTTTAAATTAAACAAATTATATAAAACAACAAAAAATTAGTAATAGTGATTTAACTTCAAGACCATTGATTACATGTTACAATATGCTAACAGTTTAAGTAGTTGAATTCAAATTAAAACATAAACAATTACAAAATTAAACTCTTTTGCTTATTATTAAAAATCTAACATCATTAAAAAAAACAAAATAAGTCTTTTTCTTGCTTAACTGAAAGCCTGATTCTCTTGTCACTTGATGTGGTAGAAAACTCATCTAGGACTAATCTCTTCAAACTTGAATCTTGGTCGAGATTGTATGTTTCTTCTTTCTTATCCATGTGTTCCCCATCCTTCAATGAATTGACCTACAAAAGAGAGTGAATCAAAAAACTCACAAAGTAGGTAGTTTATTTTTTTAGAAAATATACTTACATCAACAACACTTTTATTAACTTTTTCCTTCAAACTTGAAAATTAAGTCTGAATCTTCGGCATCATCTTGAACAATACGATACTTGTCTATTATATCCTGGTCCGTGGTTAGCTTAAGCACAGAAAAAAGGTTATCAGGATTTCCATATTGTCCGGACGATCTTGGACTAAAACGAATTTTGAAAAGCACTTGCATGTCAACCAAAATTTGAAATTCCCTTGGAAAAGTCTGCAAGAAAAAAAATAATTATTAGTTTTTAATCAACAAAAAGTTTTATCAACTTTTTTTAATAATTGTAGTAGATTCTTTTTTGTTTACCTTCTCAACACTCTTCATTTTCATAAAGTTTACCGATTTGCCAATTAGTTGAGTGCTTTCCTTGTCCCAAATTAAGAATCGTGCATTTCCCGTTCCATCAACAACCTGAACATGCAACTTATATCTGAAAAGAAAAATAATAAGAATTTTGATATATTAACGTATTCATACCTTTTCATCATGAAACACACATTCAACACTATATAGACTTGTGTTGTCTTTAAAAGATTGACGTTTGATCAATCTACATAGTCTTAGCTTCATTGCCCATTTGGTCTTGTTCGGACTAATATTTCCTATATATTTTCTTTTGCAATGTTAGATGAAAACTTGATCTTTGAAAGGGGCTCTTATTTATATTGTAGTTTTGCATTGAATACTCAGATTGGTCCATCTGTCCATGCGGCCATGTTCAGTTGATATTGGTGTTTTGCATTTAATATTCAAAATGGATGTATTTGTTTTATTATGTATTCATTCTCATTCAATTAATCTATGTATAATTCAGTAAGTTAAATAGTTGTGTGTGTGTATATATATATATATATTGCAATACCACCAATAGCTTAAATATATTCAAAGCATTTTGATATTTATGAATATTAATTGTGCCAAAAATCGAGAATGGTGGGCTGTTAATCAATTGGTGTTATTAATACTCTGCATGAACCAATAAAAGAAGGCAAACAGTTTACAAATTTATATATCCAGTAAATTAATGAAAACATTGAAATTACTTTTCCAAAGCAAACTGTTATTTATATTTTAAATAGTTATAATATGTTTTGCATTTCCACCAGCAGCTCAAATAAATTCAATATGTTTTATAATATTGAACATTAATTATGCCAAAAATCGAGAATGGTGGGATGTTAATCAATTTGTGTTATTAATACTCTGCATGAACCAATAAAAGAAGGCAAACGGTTTACAATTTTATCTATCCAGTAAATTAAATAAAACATTGAAATTACTTTTCCAAAGCAAACTATTATTTATATGATAAAAATATTTCTAGATTTAGTAAGGTACTTTTGGTGGGAACTTTCTAAAATATACTCCTCTCCTTTTATATATGTATAGATTTTATTTAACATTAATTCATATGGGTCACCTTACGGAATAATTTTAGGAATTGTATTTTGTGATTTAAAAAATAAAAATAAATATGCGTCACATTTTAGCAAACACCATAAACTTGACATCCTAAAAACACTAAACGTCGCACGCACTTAAAAGCTAAATTGTCAAATTACCGTTTTGTTAAAAAAAATACTCCCTCCGTCCCAAAATTATTATCTTGCGTCAGTTTCAAAATAATTGTATTCTATGAAACTTTCATTTAGGACTATTTTTACCATTTTACCCTTACTTTTTCATCTTACTTTAATTATGTGTCACATATACATGAACTTTTGATGAAACTACACACATCAAACCAATATTAATAATCAAGTCGATCGCTTTTCATTAATTTGTGTGTCAGGTCAAATATGACAATAATTTTGGGATAGAAGGAGTAACATATATTGTATTTACTTTCTCTCGCCCCCCTTTTCACCAAGTTCAACCAGTGACTCTCTCTCACTCTCTTTATTTAACTCTTTCACTTCAATGGATTCTAATCTTGACAATAATGTTAATCCTAACAACAATGCTCATAATGTTCAAAGCAATGATAATCCCGACAACGTTGCTTAAATATATTCTTATTTTACGGTATGTTTCACATTAGTTATTTTACTTTTTTTTTGCATTTTTTGGGGCTGAATAAATACAGGGTAGAAATTCAGACTAGCTAAATTAGTTCAAAGTCGTCAGTCCTAGATGACTTTCATGAATGAAAGTCGAAAGCCCAAGTCAACCTTCTGCATGTTAAATCCACACACCCTGCATCTAACCTAGGATTTTGAAATTCCATCAAGTCAAACCCCTTTCGACTTGTCTGGATGAGAGTTAAAGTAGAGTTGGACTTCAATGGCTTTAAGTTGCCTAGGCCTACTGACTTGAGGCATTAATGTTGAAGTGTCCTGTCGACTTGACCTAACATTAGCCAGATTTTTTTTATATTTTTAAATATGTAAAAATAAAAAAAATAGATTATTGGACAATATAACATCCAAAAACACTTAATTTTTTTCTTGTATATTATTTCTAATGTTATTTACATGATTATCACTTTCCGACTCGACAGCAATTTCCAAATGTCTCACATTTTTTATGACTAATAAAATATTTTGATATCGAGATGAGGTGGAGGCTTGGGTTAGAGATATTGGACATAGTGAACAAATGTCTTTCTTTATTAAGAGACAAAAAGAACAGAATGATAGATGAAGGGATCACGTAACAATATTTTATGCAAACATATTTGTACTTAATAATTATATCTATTTATTTAAATTATTTGTAAATTTTAAAAACCAAAATAACAATTTAAAAAAAATTATCTGAGGCAGCCGACGTCCTTTGACTTTAACCAACTGAAGCCGCTAGTCCTAGGCGACTTCAAGCCGTCGAAGTCGACACCCGCTTCAACTCTCATCCAACCAAATCAAAAGTGACCGACGACTTAATAAATTGGAATAATTACAAGCCGGTACATTTTTTAAAACATGTTTTCAAATAAATCCAGCTATTTTTTGGACATATCTTTTAGATACAATTTTGGGGCGAAAGTACGTCACTACCCTTTAAGGAAGAATTCGGTGGGATTTGTCTTCGTTCCAGGAGATGACATCCTGGTAAGTCATGCTCACTCCTCTCTTTCTCTCTCCCCCTCTCTCTAAATTTCTCACAATTCACAACCCGTCGCTCGCCACCATGAACTGCCGCATCAGAAGACCCGCCTCCAAGGCCGATGAAACTTATCTTCGCTTCCTAAAGCTAGGCGCACTGGCTTGAAGAAGTACTTGATTGAAAACAATCTGGCCACAGAAGCAGAGTTGAAGGGCATTGAGAAGAAGATAAATGAGGTGGTTGAGGAAACTGTTGAGTTTGCAGATGCAAGCTCTGGACCTGATGGACGGTACAGATGTGAGGACCCAAAGTTCACCGAAGGTACTGCTCAGGTCTAAAGATATCGTAGCCATAGTTGTCTATTGATAAACACAAGTGTCCTTTAGAGATGTAATATTGTTTTAGCATTCACAAGCAAGATTTGTTCTTCTACTTCTGGGATTAGCCATAGAAAATCAATGTCAACCCACCCTTCTCCATGAACCTATAAAATCCCCTCTTTCCCATAATCACAGCTATGGATTTTCCGACAAGTCGTTTACCGGAGATTCTGGTTCTTATTTTGATCCTTTTTGTTACTGTCAAAGCACAACCACTCAATAGCCAAAACAACAGCATGTCTTCACAAGATGCGGTCACAAATTTCCAACCAAGTCCCTAGAATCTTACTTTCTAAATGTCTACTCCAAGAAGGTGAGATCATAAATTTCACTGGAGATATAGAGAAGGCTGGGGAAGAAAGGGCGGCATGGATAAATATGGGTCTCCTGTTACAGGATCAAAGTCTAAAAATATCAAGCCCATAAAGTATGTAACCTGCTAATTGCCCTTGTCAGAGGAATGATGGAACATGTGCCATTACTTTGAATGTGAAAGAAAAACGAAGAAGAAAGGAATGGAAGAAATTGCTAGTGGTTAATTGACTATAAATATGGGCCATATTTAGGTGCCATCACTTGGGTTGCCAAGCGGAAGAATGCTAGTTGGCTAGAAGAGCTGTGACTTAATTAATTTTGTAAATAATAAACCTTTTAAGTCACCTACGATCGATTCTTCTTACAGGAAACCTCTGATGGAAACTCAGCTTCTTTTGATGATATAGGTGGGCAAACTTGCCACCAGTGCCACCGGAATGACAGAGATAGAGTTTTCTGGTGCCTCAGATGTGATAGGAGAGGATATTGTGACGAGTGCATCTCTACTTGGTGAGTTTGGTTATTGGGGGGAAGGATTGTCGTTGGGATTCTTTGTATTATGTTTTCGTTAACTTTCATCCTTCTCGTTTACGCAAAGTGTTGTCACCGGTTAGCTTCTGCTGCGTTCACCCGAGATCAAAGTCAAGATACGTTGTTATGTTTTATAGAAGTAACGATCTGCCATTTCGGGATTATGAGAAATGTCGTCTGTAATGGAACTCGAAGTCTTTGATCAATAATATTGAATTTTTTTTCATCTGATGCCAAGTCTTGGCATCAGCAACAACGATAGGCATCAGCATTTTTGGCATCAGATTTTTTTGGCATCAGATTTTTTTTGGCATCAACTTTTGGGCATCTTATTTTTTTTTGGCATCAGATTTTTTTTGGCATCAGCTTTTTGGAATTTTTTTAGACTAGATCTTCATTAATGGCATTTTTGTCATTTGACAACGAATTTGTAGTTACATGAAATGTCCAAAAAATTGATGGTCTTAGATGAAAACATATTTCTAAAATTGTACCCACTTGAAATTTGCCCTAATAAATTTTCAAAACCCTAGGTGGGTTGCCAAGGTGTTTGAACTTAACATGCGTCAAGTCGACTAGTGTTTTCAACTTCCATCCATAAAAATCAAAAGCACTTAGCAACTTTTAAAAAAAAAAACCTGGGACGCTGCCTTGGGAGAGAAAAACGAGGTAGAGAGAGAATTTTTTAATTTTTTTTAAGAAAAGGAGTTTTGTGTGAAATGGTAAAAAAAAAGATAATACTTGGGCCACTCTCATTTTGCACCAAAATATGAGTATTCTGTGACGTGGCACACTCTCATTGGTTGGAGTGCTGAGATCCACAAAATGTCCAACCAATGAGAGTATGTCACATCATAGAGTACCCATATTTTGGTACAAAACGAGAGTGATCCTAGAATTGCCAAAAAAAAAAAAAAAACAATGGGTTTTTATTTTAAGGGGAGTGAAGGCATAATTACAATAGGATTAATATATATATTTTGGTCCCTGGACATAGGGGTGAGCTTGGTCCGATTTGATCTAATTTTTTCAAATAAAAAAAAAACAGAATCAGACCAATAGTCCCCGATTCTCAAAAAATTTAGAACCAGAATCAATTAAATATACATGGAAACCAACACTTTGGTCGGTCCAGAACCAATCAAAAATATATGGGAACCAAGATTGGACCAATACTATGGTTTTTAACTGTTTAATACAAATAAATAATAAAATCTTAAACTTCATAAAAAGATTAAAAAACATTCAATAATAATATATTCATCAATTAAAATTACCGAAATCTTGGCTCATAGCATAACAATCCAGTGAAAAAAAAAACCAAAAGATTAAAAATTAAAAAGTAGAACAAAGAACAAAATATACTAAATAGTAACTAAAATGTATTGCTTGTGCCAGCTAAAAATTGAACTTGGAACTTGGAACTTGGAACTTAGAACTTAGAACTGGTGTTGAAGAAAGTCATAAACTTTGAGTCTTTGAGATTGAAGAGACGGCGCACAAGGGAGCAAAAAAAAAATTTGCAGTACAAATTTACAAACTAACTAGATCTTCATACCCGTGTTTATGATGCGGTGTCAGTATATATGATTTCGTCAATTGAAAAGATAATGTCTAAATAGAAAGTGCAATTTTAAATTTGACCCATAGTTGAGGGGGGTTATTTGTAAAGGGTTATATGTAACTGACCCATGACCGTTTGATCTTGCGGCTGAAATCAATCCCTACCACCAGATAGCCTCAATCAATCAAATGAGATCTATTGTGAGATTATATATTAATGTAAAAGTGATGTTTTATAAGGGGTGATTGTTGAGCGAAAAAAAAAGGTGAATGCTCATAATATTAATTGTAGAGGTGACTTTATAATAGACTGTTAAAAGTGGATAACTACTCTCACACATGTGAATGTGAGGGTGAATCACAACTGTTAAATTTTTTAAGATAATTTAATCACAACCTCTAAATAGTTTTAGTCAATTGCACATGTGTGAGTATGAGCTCTATTGTATATTAGATTATTTATATTTTACAACTAGGGTTTTAAAAAGATTAGTTTAGTCCTCGGGATTTAAAACATATTAATGTGGTCCCTCAACTCGTTTTTTTTGTATCAATTTCTCCCTCTCACCGTTATCGTTACATTTTTCGTCCACTTGTTTACAATATGACTAAATTACTCTTAGTAATAATATATAATTTGGTCCCTCAATTTAATTCAATTTTAAGTTTGGTCCTCGAGTTTTAAAATCTATTGATTTGGTCCTTGAATTCGATTTTTTTGGACAGATTCCCCCCTCACACCGTTAATGTTACTTTTACCGTCTATTTTTTGTTTTAATGACGAGAATACCCATAAGAACCCTCTCACCATTATCCTTACTTTTACCGTCCAAATTTTTTCAATATAACTATATTACCCTTATTAAGAAGATTCTTATAAGACGAATTTTTGAAAAGTTAAAAATACAGGGAGGTAATATGTCAATCCGAAAATTAGTTCATCTTTAACCTTTGAAACCTAGTATCAGTTTTCAATTATTTTTGTTGAACATTCCTAATTTTTTCATGGTATTTCAACAGCAAGTATCCCTCTTCGGTGCATAAGAAGCCCATCTGCATTCACCGACTTTCCTCTTTCTCCGGAAAGAACCTTTTTCCTCTTTTCGCCTTTCATCAACAAGACTGAATTGAACGTTCGCCTTAAATGAGACACTTTCCGACCAATAGACGGTAAAAGTAACAATAACAGTGTGAGGGGAAATCCGCCCAAAAAATCGAATTTAGGGACCAAATGAATCGATTTTAAAACCAGAGGACCAAACTTAAACTTGGATTAAATTGATGTAGACACCCAAAATTCGTACCCCTAATTTATAAATGTTCAAAAGTATAATTTATAAATTATAAATAAACTAACAGGTGTTAAGTTTCTAGAGGGCCAAAGTGTCAGAAGAAGAATCAAAAAGGAAGGAAACAAACGATAAACAACAGGGGAAAAGTGTAACAATTTTTAAAGGGTAAAACAGTTCTGGGCGCCACCCCCCAGCAATTCTGGGTGCCACCCCAAGCAATTCTGAGCGCCGCCCCCATTTTCTACATAAGGCAGCGCCCTTTTCTGTTTTGGCTTGTTGCCCGTTCCTTCTAGCATACCACTTCTCCAACACATGCTATAACCCCTCAAAGCTTAAATGCAAAATATATGTTGTTACCTTTGTGGTTAAGACTCCTCCTCTTAGCCAATAAATAGAGGTTCCTTTCAGTGCAAAAGGCGAACGATCTTGACAAAAAAATTTCCTCCTAGCCGTTGCTCTACAGTTACTCTCGCTTCCTCGTTGTAAGCTGTAGAAATCATTCTCCCTTTTAGGCTACCCTTCCCTAAACATTCCTAAAACTCTGTCCAAATAGAAACCTAGTTAACCGATTAGGTTCTCACTCTAAATCCGGTCACAGAAAACCGCCAATGCAGCAGTTACGTCGCCGAAATTCGGACACGATATCAACGTTTTTCAACAAATACAAGTCGTTATACTACCCGGATAGAGAGGTGGAAAGTCAGAAATACAAGTCATTATGCCGCCCAAATAAAGAGGTTTAAAATCGTAAATACAAGCAGTTACGTACGCTGCTTAAATTTCAACAAACAATAAACAACAAACAACAAACAAACAAAAACAAAAAAAACTTCCTTTTCCGGAAGGATATGAGAAGCACATGTAGACCGCCTAGAGGGCTTAAGTCTAGGCATGTACCGGGTTTAGACACTTACGCTCCAAGAGGTAAGTTCTGTCCTTTCAGTTATTTATTCTAATCTATAAATAAAATGTAGATATTTAATTAAGTTTCCTTTATGTTTTACTTTAATATAAAAATAGTTAAAATGCATATATTTAATTAGTTTCTTTTCTGTTTTTACTTTAATATAGAAATAGTTATACTTCTTACTGTTTAATTAGTTTTTTTTTTCTACATTTACTTTAATTTATAAATAGTTATACTTTCTTACTATTTAATTAGTTTCCTTTCCATTTTTACTTTAATGTAAAATAGTTATAACTTCTTACATTTTAATTAGTTTCTTTTCTCTTTATACTTTAAATCTAGAAATAGTTATATTTCTTATTGTTTAATAAGTTTCCTTTCTGTCTATACATGTAATATAAATAAGTTGTATTGTTAGCATAACTATTTTATTATTAAGACAACTATAAAAAAAAATGTTGTTATTATTCTCTAATTTTATTGTTTCAGTTGTATCTTTACTTTATTTTATTTATGTAAAATGTAACGTAACTTTTCTTTATTTTTTTGTTATATATAAAGCTATCTTTTTAAATCAAAGTATATAAAATAAAACAAATATATTGACAAACCCATCGTGAAACCGAAAGGATGAGTTGTGTGTCTAACCCCTTTCTAACTCATAACTTAACCCCCAAACCCATACATTATGATATTTTTGGGTTTTCTCAGTTTAATCATAAAATAGAGGTGACGACTCTGTAAACATATTTTTGAGTCCACAATGAGACCGGACATACTCCACGCGCTTAAGTTTTAAAATCACTCGCTTTTTAGTAACGAGAAAAGTTCGAAACGAGGTTCTCACAATCGAGGGACCAAATTATATATTAATCCTAAGGTTAATTTAGTTATATTGTAAAAAAGTGGACGAAAAATATAACGGTAACGGTGGGAGGGGGGAAATTGATACAAAAAAATGAGTTGAGAGACCACATTAATATGTTTTAAACTCCGATGACCAAATTAATCTTTTTGCACATATCCAGGGACCAAAATATATATTAATCCATTATAATATGATCATTTAAAATGCAACTACGTTTAGTAAATGAGGTGCAACATTTAGTGTTACTCTTTAATTTTTTTTTGTATTGATTCTTAATACTGCTAAACCCACCAAACAAGTACCAAATTTTATTTACAAAATAATGTAAATTATTCCATTTAATTCAGTACACATTTTGATAAGGAAAAAATAGTTAATTTTGCCACTGTACTTCTACGAATCTTTACATTTTGCCATTGTATTATTTTTTGAGCAAAATTGTCATAGTGCTTTTAAAGATAGATACAATTTCATCACTATCTCTAATTGACATACAATTTTAATGGAATTAATTTTATTTGTCTCCCCTAAAGATTTTTAAAATGTTGAAAGATATTTAATGATTGTTAAAGGTAGATGGTTTTTTGGTTTTTAAATGATAAGGGGGTCGTTTTTTCTTTTCTTTTATTGGCTTTTAAGGGTTAAAGATACAGTACTATATTATTAACAAAAAAATGAAATATAAAAATAAAAATAAGACGAAAAGATATATTGCTTGAATAAAAAAATAAGAGAAAATATTTAAATTAATTAATATATACATTTTATCTTAATGAATAATATAATAATATAATAATAAGAAAACATAATAATTTTAAAAGAAATCTAATCATTGATAAATTTTGAAAATTTTAATTCATTAAATCTAGTTGATAACACTCATTTATCAAATGTAATTTAATTCGTAAAGAGAATCGACTAAAAATATAACTTATTTTTGTGTTAACGTTTTTCAAATTTTTTATAATTAAGAATTATAAATATAAGATTTTAAAAATAAATAAAATGTTTAATTCAACCTATAATAGAAACTATGAAAATTGTGATGTGTTAATTTTTTTATCAATAGTACTCTCTTTTATATGAACAATTTTTTAATGTTATTAAATGATTTATGTCTAATATGTTTTATTTAATAATAGTTATTAATTTATTAAATATTTTTAACAATTTATTAAAAAATGATTCTTTTTTTAATAATTTAATAATTTATTAAAATTTAATTAAATAATATATTTAATAATTTATAATTTATTTTTATGAATTATTAAGTAATTATTTAATATTTTAGTAAATAATTTATTAATAAAAAGGATAACCACCTCCACACATGTTAATCCCAACCGTTAAATATTTTAAAAAGATTTAATTTCAGCTAGTAAATAACTTTTTATCAATTGTAAGCGAGCTATTAAGCGCTATTGTATTATTGATATTCTTCTCTTAATTTTTTATTTTGGCAATATATGTTTCCTTCTTATTTGTATTTTTATATTTCATTCATTCATTCATTCCCTTTTTTTTGTTAATAAAATATATATTTTTAACCTTTAAAAGAAAGAAACTGATAATTTAAAAACCATAAAATCATTTAATTTTTAACTTCAACTAGCATTAAGTATCTTCCTACATTTTAAAAAACCTTAAGGGAAGCAAATGAAATTAATTTTGTTAAAAATTAGATGACAGTTAGTGATAATGACAAAATTACATCTCTTTTCGAGTACAATGTCAATTTTACTCAAAAAATAATACCATGTCAAACTATAAGAATTAATCAAAGTACAAGACAAAATGAACCATTTCATTGTCTCAAAAAGTTGAAAGGTTAGAGAGGGCGAAATAAGAGGAATCGTGACCTGTTACACGTGCTTCTAAAGTGTACACGGAGGTGAAGCCCTTGGTACTACTAAGGCTCCGTTTGTTTCATTCCGGCTTCGGAAAATGAAATCATTATAAGTTGGCTTATGAAAATGTTGCATTTCGGGCCTTGCTTCGTAAAATGTGTTGCCAAAAATCATTTTTTTATCATTTGTATATAAATTTTCACAAATTAGTTAATCAAAATGTTATACTAACTACTTCAAAAGTTCAAATGACCATAAAATGGCATACTTATAATTTTTGAATATTACAAAAATCAAAGCATATTTGAACAATATAAAAACATTTAAGGTGTTTGGAAAACACGGAAAATGTTACTGAGAAAACAATATATGAATAAATACAAAAATAAAATAAAAATAAATAATGTTTAAGATGATAGAAATCAATAAGAACCATTTTTTAATAAGATTTTTTTTAATCTCACAATTACAAATAATTTTTTTGATAATTGATATGAAAAAAATGTTTTAAAATAGAAAATAGACAATGTTTTCGGATGTCCCTAAAAAATCATAAAACTATATATTAATAAATACAAAAAAATATATATTCTAATATTAATCACATATTGAATATAAAATAGTGTTGAACTTTAAGTAATTCATTTCTTTATTAAATTCTCAATTTATCATTAGTGGTGTCAAATCAATGTCTATATTAATCTTACAATTACAATTTTTTTTGATAATTGATATGAAAAAAAAACGTTTTAAAATAAAAATGACAATTTGGATGTCAAATAATGTAGGTGACATAATTTTAGAATGTAAAGATTTATTAAAATTATAATTTATAAATAGTATGTGAAACTTTTTTATTTTAGATTTATTTTTAGTGAAATTTTGTGTTAAGTGTTTAAGTTGTGAAGTTTTTTAAAATGACTTGAATCCGTAAGTCATTTTTCGCGGCCTGGCCAAATTTTTAGCTTTTGGTACTACTAAGCTTCAATTTTTGCTGCAGTTGGCTTTGCCGCCACACCAGACTGGTAGAAGAAGGCTGAGAGAGAGAGAGAGAGAGAGATGTTGGAGGCTAGAAGTCTGAGGAAGGCGGTGGTACCAGCAAGTCTAATAGAGTATCCCACACCGGGCAACCTCCAGTCAAATCGACTCTCCATCCATCTCCATAATAACCCCGACGCCACTTCTTGCTCCGTCTACATTGCTTCCGGTTGCTCCGTTTACAAACTCCTGGTTTGCCTCCCCCCACCACTTTCATAATTAGTACCTCTATTCAATTTTGATTCCTTGGTTTGAAATTTCAACAATTGGGTTGGGGCCCTATCACTCTAATTCGACCACACTTAATTCCATATGCTTTTATCTTTTTAATTTATTTCAATATTAACTACTCATTCCGTTTTCACTCAGTCTCATATCTAAAATTCGAACTTTATCCTCCCAAATGAATTAAAACAAGTTGTCTACCATTAATATTTGTATAATTTCAAACATGGACTATTGGATCAAAACGTTGGAAGTACTTGTTGATTAATAAGAAAACTAGTTTTCTTCCTTATGTTGTATATATGTCTTGTTGCTTTATCTCCACATTTTTTCTTCTAGCATGACTTTAGTAATGTTTCACGCTTTTGCACAAACATTACGGGGGAAATGTAACAAATGTTCTTCGAAATTGTTAGCTATGTGTTGTCTATTTGGTTTTGCTCCTTTTGGGGGCTAGTTATAGAAGATCGATGGTTGTAGTATGCTTGTAGACTATAAAGATACAAATACAATCCGTGACGGGGTTTTCAATGTGGGCTAAACTATGTGCATGATTGCTTCAAAAAATTTCGGTTTTATCAATAGATATCTATGGAAGATTCTTTGGTTGGTCGAGGAAAGGAAAGCCTCCTGATTCCTGAACAGACACAGGTAAGCTACAATATCATGCATCCCCTGTTGTCTAGTTTTTGATTGACATATGAAGTACAAATGGTCAAATATATTTGAGTTTTATTTACCTCTTTCAAGTATTTGTCAACGGAGTCATGTTAAATCTTATCTTTGAAGGTTCTGGACTCATCATTACTCAATCGCTGTCCTCATCGGTCAGAAATTCAGAGTATTGTGCTAACAGAAACTGAGAGTAAGTAGTCAGATATTATACTGATATTGACTTATAGCTCACTGAGTAATAACTTTGATGAGTTTAGCATATGTCAAGTGAGCCTAGTGCTCAGTTTTGTATCTGCTCTCAGTTTGGTTTTATATCATTGACCCTTACTCGATGAAATGCAATTATCATATGTGCTTCTAAGAATGAAATTCAACAAATGGCCATAGGTGTGATGTTTATGTGGAGTTTATTTGCTCCTGCTTCACTCATAGCACAGTAGTTGGCATTCAGATGGTAGGCTCTGCATATACTATATATGTGAGGCTGAAAAGTAAAAGTTAATGGAACTTCAAGATGGCTGATACATTCAGATTAGGTCTCAGACTCTACCAGCATAATTAAATTGTACTCCCTCCGTCCCAAAAATAGTCCCCCCTACCTCTTTATTTGTCCAAAAAAAATAAAGTCCTATTTTTTAAAATAGTAATATTCGTAGTGCAATTTCAAGAAGGTATAAGAAAGTAATGCTACAACCTCAAAAAGTTTTACTTATCAAATAGGGCTATATTTTTGGGATGGAGGGAGCATTAGTGAATTATAAATGACCAAGGCTGAGTTGCGTTAAGTTGTACTGTATTATGTATGCATAACTAATGGACCAGCACTTGCAGGTAATGACTACTTAATGTTGGGAAGTGTGGATTCTTATGGTCACCTTATTGTTTCCAAATTGGATAGTAGCGGTAAAGGTACTTTTCCCGAGGTCATTTTGCTGTTCTCTTTAGTTTCTTTTCTTGTTCCTATTTTTGCATTTTCCATAAGTGGAAGCATTTCAGTGGTAAATCCTTTCACTCCTCCTTTACCTTCCATGGGTAAATATTCTGTCAGTAATCCATTTCTTAGTTTCGAAGTCATGATAACAGGCTAATACAAAGTTGTCCTTCTACCAGCTGTTGCTCTTAAAGTAAATGGCAATCAGCAGAACAATGATATCCACTAGTCTTCCTGCAGATTACTTTGGGTGTAACATTAGTTATGGTTTTACTCCTTTTCAGATGTTGACAGGATTACCTTTTCAGTATCACCTGAGGATATAGGTGTTGGCGAAGGTAGTTGGGCAGGGCTTTGCTTCAGTCCAACTCAATGGTCCATGGTATGTATTCTACTTATTCAGAACTATCTTCGTTTTGTTCATGTACTTAATATGATGTATGTTCTTTCTTTAGTACATTTTGTCACCCCAAAGGATCCCACATTTCCACGTTGCATCTTTTTCCTGTCTCTGCAATCTACTTTAAAAATTGGCTGCTTCTACTGGTTCTGACCCAAACAAGTAATCCCCTCATCAATCAAGTAATGACTTTACATAATTATACATAATTTAGAATTTAGGACAATCTGGCTTTGCCGGCAGCCTTAGCCAGAGTCTATTGAGCATCCCCTTCTTTGATACCCCAATGATTTCATTTGATGCGTGCCCAACATGAAAAGAAGAAAGGCAAAGAAAGAGCAGGAGAAAATGGAATCACACCATGGTTACATGTGTTGGTGTAATATTATTGGGGAGGGGAGGGGGAGGAGAAGGAGAGAGAGAATCTAAGCTCCCCATTACCTGTGAACGGAGCAGCAATCGGCATTTAACTTCAAGCCCTAACTTGTTTGAATTGAAGATGTTAGTGAGAACTGAGAACTGCAAAATTTTCAACATATGAGCTATTTAAAATATACGGATGAAATGTTCTCTAGTGGCCCCTTTATTGTATTATAGAGTAGATATTAATCCAATAATTTGTTAGCAGAAAATGTGCAACTAGCTTGCGGTAAATATATTGTGTTTGCTCGTGTCACAGTGTTATGAGCTGGAGGTATATAGATTTAGCTTGGGTTTCAGGAGTAGCTTCAGCTGGGAGTCCAGTTTACTACATGTATAGGTTCAATTGTTAGCTGTAGCACAACCTAATAATAGGCCCAATTGATTGTATAAATGTTGTAAACACAGTGTAGAGACTAGGAAAGTATTAATCAAAGAAATTGTTTCTCTCTCACGCTCTGTTCTCTCTCTCTCTCTGTTTTCCTTTAAATTCCTATGGTTTCTGAGTTTGTATCGAGGATCCAATTCTTGGGTTCATAACACAATGTCTTTTTTTTTTCGCTCAGTATATGTACAGTGGTTTTTCTTCACCTGCTGCTTATAGTATCCTACTCTCAGATTCATATCTTCATGATATTAGGATCCTTCTGAAAGTCATACCGCTTGTATCTACAAGATATTAGGATCCTACTGAAAGTCATTCCATACTGTTGTGTGTGTGTGTGTGTATATATATATTATTTTTCTTTATTTTATTTTCTTCCCATACTCGGGATAAATTTTTGATTGGATATGTTAATTCAGGATTCTGTATATACAATCTAGTACCCCCCACACTCCATGAAGGAGTCCACCTTCAGTGTCTAACAATTTAAGGATCAAAATGAATTCTCATATGTATATATTTAAAGGTGTAATGTAAGATAAATATGGAAACCCGAAAATCTTAGATTTGACTCCTTTAAGTGGAACGCTCCAAAATAAAATGTATGACACTTTCAGAAGAATAGAGGGAGTATAATTCAAGCTGGAATAACGATGCAGTTTCATCTGAAAATGGGACAATGTATGAGAGACAATATCTTTAAATAGCAAATAACAACTGAGTCCGACATATCGTGTCTGAGAGGAACCTATATGATATGAAAATGGGCAAAATATTATGCTCCCTTTTGTTTTAGTTCTGTATTAACTAAAAGATAGGGATCGGTAGATGCTCTTTCATTTCAGTTAGACATCCAAGTACAAACTTGAAAATTTCATAACTTTAAATCAAACAGATACATGTTGTAGACATTGCAAGGTATGGACATAATCAACAATTTTACTGTTTTTCATAGTGCATTCCTTTTCCTTCATTTCTGCTTGTTTTGAACGTGAGAGGTATATCAGTAAGTTACCCACAATAGCACCTTTCTTTCATTTTTAAAGAAAACTATTGTAAAACAGAATATCCCAGTTATAGAAGTTTACTTCTCTTCCCACCTTTTCCTCTGGGATAATATTCCCACATCCGTGCCTAAGAATTATGGGGAATTATGTGTCTTTGGGCTTACATTCTATTGCTGTGGCCTGTCAGGTGTTAGTGTTGCAATAATTTAAATGAGCGGCTGATAGCCCTTATTTATAGAGAATAATTAGAGTAAGTTGAAGTCTGCAAAGACAATAACACCAAAGAAAGTACTGATACTTTGATGTCAATTGTTGTAGTTTGGGTATCCATCAGCCTAATGATATGTTTGCCTCGATCTAAAAATCTCATCTCCTAATCTAAGCATATTTGCATGGGGGATGAAATTTTCTTTTAGCAGTTTTCTAGGGCAACCATTTCTTCTTGCCTGCCTGTGCTTTTGCTAGCCTGGTTCAGAGATCTACAACGTAACCAACCTAACTTACTGTTTCAGGCTGCTGTGGCGCATAGCTTTGGCAAAAGCATTAATGTGTATGACCAAGATATTCACCTTCGGACTTTTCGTACGTAAGTATTGCTTATGGTGCTTTATAATCTCTCTGTACTGCTCAAAGAATCTTATGTTCTGTTTTGGTATGTTCTACTTGAAGAGTCTTGTTTCAAAACCTAAGCTTATAAATATTTGGAAGTTTCTGTATTTATCCTTACATTAAGTTTGGATTTAGAAATTTTTTTCCAATCCTTGACAGAGGGTGTGAATGGAAAAAGAAATTAACCCTTAAATCGTTTGACTTTTAAAAGTTAACTCATTGAGAGGAACGCAGGGGAAGTTTCTGATGTTCCTTATGCTATGATCGTTCAAAGTGTGCACCCTGTCTTGAGGTTAATTCTGATAAAAAATAAAAAAAACCCTATAGCATCATGACACCCTTTAGGATAGAAGCAATGAATGCCTATCCAATAACAAAATAAAAAAAGAACACCTAAAACACCTAAACACTAAACGTAACATCATTTAATGGTTAAAATTACCTACGTGCCCTTCACTCCATTTAAAAGAAAATGACCATTAACAAACCTCCATTTAATCTCTCACCAACCCATCCCCCTCCATTACATTGCAGAGACAAAGATTTCTCCCACCCCCTCCCAATTTCCTCCCTATCTCTGTGATAACGAATTGCAGAGACAGAGAGTTCCAAACTCCTTCCCTAAACTTCTCCCCCAAAAACCTTCTCCCCCAAACAAAATTCTCCCTTCCCGTCCCCGTCTTGATTGCGTCTCACTCTCTCCCTTCTCTCCGACTCTTTCTTCTCCTGTTCAAAATCGAGGAGCTCTCTGTTCAGCTCTCTCTCAACATCTAGGTATGATCTTCCTTCTCTCACTCATTTTAGTTGCTGCAATTTACTCTGTTTTTTATTACTTTTAATTAGATCTCCGTGTTCTGCCAGTTCAATTTTTTTTTCAATTTCCAGTAAAACATCCGCTAAGGAAGCGGATGTTTTACCAAACAATCGCAACTGAATAGCGGCTATTTGTCAAGACTGCCGCTACTAAGGGGCGAATTTTTTTATAGGAATTCTGCTACAGATGTTTTATAGTACATTCGCTAATTGTAAGCAGCTGTTTTATAGAACATCCCGCTACTATCTAGCGGCTGTTAGGTTTTTTTAATAAAAACATTTTTTTAAATGCTATGTAATATGTATATATGACATTACCTGAAAATAATCATCCTTGCTAACATCTTCCTCTTCATTGGGATTACAATCATAATCCATTATACAAGGAGTTGAGTGGAGGGTTTGGAGTTTTTTGTTTTGAAAGATGAAGATGATGGAATGTGAGTTAGTGTTGGAGGGAGGGAGAGAGATTGGGAGTAATGGAGGGGTTGTTGGTTGAGGGAGTAAATGAAGGGGTTTAATGGTTGGTTTCCTATTAAAAGTCTAGAGGGGTGGTTAGGTATTTTTAGCTATTAAATGGTGTTACGTTTAGAGATTAGAGTGTTACGTTTAGGGTTGCTCAAAAAAATATACCATGATGAAAACGTCGACATACTTGAATAACGAAAAGTACTTGGATGTTATAAAATGTTATAATATTATAAGACTATGATGGTAAACGATCAGAGTTTGTAGTGCAAATGATAGGTACAATAAAGGGGTGGGATGTAGTTCAAATCAGAGGTACAAGAACGGTGTGCTTTGTAGTGCAAATGTGAGGTACTATAAAGGAGTAGTAGGTAACATATTTTGTGGAGGTTATAATGTAAGGTACTATAATGGAGTAGTTGGCAACATATTATCTGGAGTTTTTCTCATTTTAATAGTGGAAACCTTGACCCAATTCAGTGATCAAATGTTTTGAAATTGGCAGTTGTTGCTGCTTAACAACTTGGATTACATAGTGGTATGCGGATACAGTTCACTCTGAACAGCCTCAAACGTAAAAATGCATCTGATTTAAACCCAAAACCCCATTAGTTATGTTTTACATGTTTCTTCTGGAGTTTTCTCCATAGAGCTGATCTAGAGCTCAAAAAGTAGATTAGCTATATGTACTCTAAGAGCTGGTCGTCAACTATTCCCAAATAAGAGGGAGCAAATTAGGCAAAACTGTCCTCCTTTATTAGTCTCACTGGAAACCCATTCAACTTAAACATGACATAATAATCTTATAAAATTCTTCAGGTGTTGGTCTCGGCCTTGAATCTGTCATCCACTTCTCTTTTGTCTGTGTGCTGATTCACTCTTGGAGTTGGATCCTACTGTCATGAACCACCTGTCTTACTATACAATGTCAATTGTTCATTCCAGATTTTGGCTGCTAAGTTTGTGGCCTAGACTGGCGGCAGAAAACCAGCAATGAGACATAATGCTAAAAGATTTAAGTATTTAACCATTCTCTTTGGAGTGTTCAGTAGCAGGGGCAAAGCCAGAAATTCAATTTTTATATGGGGTGTAGGGTGGGGGGAGAGAAGGGATATAGAATCAACTAATGACAACCAAGACTTTGATAAAAAAAACTAAATTAATCCCTAACAAAAGTCACTACAAGTCTTCTTGTTAGCACAAATTGAGTGTTAATTTTTGACTAAATTACCAAGTCCAACTTGATTGCTCAAGCGAAATATGAACCCTCTGTTGCTTTACAATTAAAAAGGGAAATTGGTGTGTATAGAGAAAAGAGTAACAGTATATATTTTGGATTAGTGACGTCAATAAAACTATATACCTTATTCTTATATTATTCATTTCATTTTTCTTTTCTTTTCCATCTTGATCTGTAAGTTATTACAATTTTTTTGTTATTTTTTGAGAAAACAAAACAAACAACAGAATAAATTATTTCCCAAGTGACATGCACATTTCCTAGTTTATTACTCCATTCATCCCATGAAGAGTTTCGTTTCTCTATTTAGAAGCACCATTTAGAGAGTTCACTATCTAATATTATCTTACAACTTACTGTGAATTTCAAATTTAAACATTTTCTATTTAACAAAGATTATTTGCAACGTTACAATGCTATGTTAAAAGATTCACTGTTAGAAACATGACTCGTGAAATGGGACAAAGGGTGTATTATTTTCTAGAGTATAAATGTGGACCAAATACTAATCTCATCATATCCAAGGGCTAATATTGAAAAGTTTTAAAGGTTGCCTCCCCGCACGCACTATTTACCTTACTTTGGCTCCAACCATACTCAGTAGTATGATTATTTTTCATGTTCTCTGTTAGAAACAAGAATCGTGAACTGAGACAAAGGGAGTATTATTTTCTAGAGTATAAATGTGGACCAAATACTAATCTCATCATATCTAAGGGCTAATATTGAAAGGTTTTTTTTACTTATCATTAAAAAAAAATATATATTGAAAGGTTTTAAAGGTTGCTTCCCCGCGCGCACCATTTCCCTTACTTTGGCTCCACCCATACTTAGTAGTGTGATTATTTTTCATGTTCTCTGTATTTGGTGAACAAATGTAAACTATAATCTGGTATGATTTATGCTTGTAAACATTGTTTAGAAACAGAGTTGGAAGGGGTTGGGACTCAAGATTTAATCTGGATTAAGCAAATTGAATGACATGGCTCATGCTCTCGATTAAGTGTTTCACTGAGCTGACTGTTGAAGTTGCTTGTGGAAATTTACTATCTGCTAATATTGTAGCCTTTTGCAGATTGTTGTATCCTACTTCATTGAGCTTTATATCAAATTTGTATAGTGGAAATGAAAGTTCAATATTAGCTGTCACAGAAGGATGTCAGGTATTATTTCTTAATCTATGCATTTTGTAAATTACATTTGTTTGGTTATTCCTCTTCTATAGCTAATGTTCTTTGTCCTTTCTTTGATTACTGCAGCTGGCCATATGGGACCTGAGATTAAAAGAAAATGGTGGTTGTGTGCAAAGAGTTACTGGATCTGTTGGGGATATTTTATATGCTGTGTGCAACTCTTCGGATGGTAATATTGCAGTGGGTGGAGCTGATCGTACTGTGACAATTTATGATCCTCGCAGGTCAGTTGTCGCATGAGACTTTTCATTATCCAGTGTCCAGTTTTACTATTTTTAGAATTAGTTGTCCTTTCTAGTATGAGAAATCAGGATGGATGTCTGCTTCTTGCAAACGTAGCACACAGTTCCTGCATGATGCTATTTAATTTTACATTCAGTTAACCTTGGTTCATAGATTATTTTTTTCTTGATAATGATAAAGGAAGTTTTCTGATTTATCTTATTTCGTTTCTTTTCATTATTAATCTCCTGTAGTAGCCAAGAAGGAAGTGGATTACATTTATTTTTGTTCATTGTGCTCTTCAATTTGAAAACTAGGCTTGATCATTTGTCTTATTGAAGAATGAAATGAAGTGAAAGAAAAGAATGTGTTAATCTTTTTTGCACCGACTGAGTAATATCACATTGAACAACTAAGTCTTGTGAAATTCCCACTCGGTCCCATTAAAATGTGTTTCAATGGTTTTCCATGTTAGAGTAGTATTTGTTTAGTTGATATAAATTTTACTTGAACAAGTTTGTTTTCCGGCGATGGATGATGTAGAAAGAGTGCAAAGGTAGGGTCTCATATTTGCTTAGGCTATTTATTGTGCTCAATTGCCAATGAAGGAAAAAAATTAATTTTTTTGGATCAATAGTGTCCATGTTTGTTTATGGGAGTGGGTGATTTAGCAATACATGTCCATGTAAGTATAGTTCTTCAACATGTTTGGCTCAGTTCCAGCCTCATGTTAGGGAGCTACTGGAAAAAGTAATTGTCCCACATTGAACAAGTTTTTGTCTCAAAAGTAATATATACTAGATCCTCGGGCCACTCTACTCTTCCCCCATTAAGTTTTTGGTTGGATTCTCCATCCCAAAAGGCTGGAAGCTGATTCTCATTTTATGTCTTTGATGTAGATGGTCAGCTCTATCAAGATGGATAAACTGCACAAAATATGAGGTCAGCTTAAATGTTTGGAGACTTAAATCCTTTGTTCTTGGGCACTGCTAATGCTGTCTTACAGTAGCTGGTACAACAAATGAAATGACACTGGTAATTGTTAGTGTGCCAATTAACAATACAATATATTACAAATTTGAAAGGGCAAATGTACGTACTGGTTTCGCGAAATATCATTAAGGCTTATGTCTGTCATGATCTTCACAAGACATGCCTGTTTCGTGGGTCGAGATTGACATGGAAGCCTAAACCTTCCCCTCCCTCCCCCACTCTCTTCCGGTTCCCCTCTCGTTGTTGATAAAGTTTGACAGTATCAATTCCCTAAACTGCAACTTGCCGAATTCAAAATTGGAACCCAAATTTCTACTTTATTCGAGAACCACTTCTTTGTATAAGTGTTTTTGGGAGGGACTATGTACAACCTCCCCTATTTCCCCCAATACAACCACCCCTACCTCAAAAATGACATTCTACCCATCAACCAATTCAAACTTTTTTTTTCTTTTCAAATTCAAATCTTTTTTTTTTCTTTCCAAATTTAAACCTTTTTTTTTTCAAATTAAAACTTTTTTTCTTTTAAAACAAACTTAAACCATCTTAAAATAAATTGAGAAAATTTATTTTTTTAAAACCCTAGTGTTGCCTTCTAGGAGCAACACTAGTGTATTTAAAAAAAAAATTTGGTTTTTCTTTTTACACAATTTATAAAAAAAAATTAAGTTGGTTTGAAAAGAAAACAATTTTTTTTAATTCACTAGTGTTTGCCCTTTAATTAGTGTTGCCACCTAGGTGTAACACTAGTGTATTTAAAAAATAAATAAATTGGTCTTTCGTTTTACACAATTCATAAAAGTAATAATTTAAAGTTGGTTTGAAAAGAAAACAAATTTTTTTAAAGTTGGTTTAAAAAAAAAAACATTTTTTAAAAATGCACTAGTGTTAACCCCTAGGGGCAACACTAAATAATTTAAAGTTGGTTTGAAAAGAAAACAATTTTTTTTTAAACCAAATTTTAAAAAAATTGTTTTCTTTTCAAACCAAATTTAATTTATTTTATTTGTGTAAAATGAAAAAACCAATTTTTTTAAAAATACACTAGTGTTGCCTCTAGGAGGCAACACTAAATTTTTTTATAGTTGGTTTGAAAGGAGAACAAATTTTTTTTTAAAATATACTAGTGTTACCTCCTAGGGGAAGCACTAGTGTATTTTTTAAAAATAGTTTTTTTGTTGTATACAATTTATAATAAATAAATAAATTAAATTTGGTTTAAAAAAACAAATTTTTTTTAAATACACTAGTGTTTCCCTTTGGAGACAACATTAATTAACTGGTGTATTTCAAAAAATAAATTTTGGTTTTTTGTTTTACACAATATATATATATATATATATAATTGATGTTGGTTTGATTTTTTTATAATTTTTTTGTAAAAGTTGGCTTAAGTGGTTTAAGTTGGTTTGCAAAAAAAAAGGTTTGAACAATGTTGACACCCAGAAGGGCAAAATAGTCATTTGAGAAAGAAGGGTGGTTGTATTGGGGAAAAAAGAGCTTGTACAAAGTAATTTCCGTGTTTTTTCATAAAGGAGGAAAAGAGGTCAGTTTTAATGAGGCATGAAGATTGAAGACCAGTTATCTCTCAACTATGGCTATTATGGACATGTTATCATGGCTTTCATGAAGTTAGTTTGTCGCCAGTAACTGCCTTTCCTGACTCGATCTATTGCACTCTTTGATAAGTAAAACTTTTCTGAGGATCTGCAAGTTTCAACCATTGCATCAGACATCCTATTTCCAGATAAACCCTTTTATTTACACAATGCATCCCACCGCCCTGTTTTACGCATTCCTTTGAGAACCTCCTTATTTTTTATTTACTTTTTCATGTAAGTTTTTGCATTTCATTTCTTTTCACATATTCCACCATTGCATGATCACATACAAGATGAGAACTCCAATTATACATTTATTACCCCCCCTCAATACAACACAGAAAATTCAAACAACGGTCCATTTGACAGCTAAGTGTTGCTGATTTCTCCCTTTTCTTTGACTTGCTTTTTTTGGGAAGACAACCAGTGGTTTTGGACCTTTGGTATTTCTCTTCAATGTATTTTGTACTACCCATCCTATGAAAAGTGGAAGAAAAGGTTAACCTGATTCTTGACCATATTGTTGTACAAAACTACAAATATGTGGTTATATTTTTTCAGATGCTCATGTTTGAAAATCTTGGAAACAGATGGTTGTTAACCATCCTCTGATGTTGATACCATGAGCTTCCGATAAGTCAGCTGTATACGTAGTTGGTAACACACAATGAGATGGATACCATAGTGAGTGTCAGTTAGTTTAATTTCTTATAACTTCATAATCGAGTCTAATAAGCTTGTTTGTTCCACAGACTGGCAGTTCTTTTGCTGTATAATCTTTTGTTCTATACGTCTTTATCAGCAATAATGTTGCCTAATCATCTTCATAAAATTTCGGCATGTTGATTTTGTAATTTGACTTTGAATAGTGTGGAAGAATTGTGGCCCTTCATATTTTCAGATAATGTATCATATTTGAATCCAATCCAAAGAATCATAAGTTGTGCCACCTGATAAATGTATTGCTATTTTTTCACTTGTTTCTGTGCTTGTGTCGGTCAAGTTCCTTTTGTCCGAGCTATATAAGACAATATGTAACTCTGGATGTATATTCTTTGCAAAAAGGTTTGAAACGTTTTCTTTTGTACTGCAGATAACCGGACTTACTTTTTCCTCAGTTGACACGGAATATATCTACGTACAAGGGGTTGATTATGGGGTTAGCTTTTAACTTTGAAAGTTTTTATTGTTAGGTTACCCGTTCCATCTTCTCTTCAGGTTTAAATAGTTATAAGAAGTCTGTTGATTCTTCAAGTCATTGTACAGCAATATAATTAGAGTGTTATTGCAAGGACATGGAAAAAACTGGTCTTTGGTACTGTGATCACTATGATTGGTCCATATCATTATTTATATTAGGATTATGTTTAGACATGATGCACGTAGTGCTAATGTAGTTTAGCTTTTTATGAATTTGATCTACTATATTCTGGGTGGCAAATTTTTGCTTTGGAGGATGTAATCTTCTTTAGAAAGTCTTTTAAGTAAAGAACTCTATACAAATGAGCTTCGCAAGTAGAAGAGCAAAAATTACCTTAGTTGTGGCATATAACTTATTCCCTCCGTCCCAAAAAAATAAATAAATAAATATATATAAATAAATAAATAAATATATATATAAATAAATAAATAAATATATATATAAATAAATATATATATATATATATATATATATATATATATATATATATATATATATATATATATATTTCCCTTTAACATGTAATTTTTTTGAAGGATGTTGCTTTACATGCTTGTGCGCTAAAAAATTTACACTAATATTGTCCTTTTTTTAAATAAATGGGAGTATTTTTTTAGGACAAATCAAAAAGGAAGGAGAGACTTTTTTTTTTTTGGGACGGAGGGAGTGCTAAATATTATATATATATATATATATATATATATATATATATATAATAGGAGAACGTTTTGAAAAATTAGCTCTTAAAGTATCAAATTGAGATACTTGATGGCATCTGGGGTAATCATGTATAGAGTAACTGGATAGCTGCTGGCTTTGGAGCCTTGTATGCAGCTCGGGTGAAAGCCTGATGTAATCTTGTTTTGGGTTTGGTTGGATTGTTCTTTTGGAGTTAGTTCCAAGAAGAGTCATGCAGGAGTTATTTTAGTTTTGTAAGTAGAGCACCAGCCTGCTTTTATTTGATTGACCCTAGCTTGTAAATCTTTGCTTAAAAAACGAGCACTTGTATGCAGGTTTTCTGTGGAGCTTGGAATAACAGCACTAAGGCATTTTCTTTTAGAGGAGATTCGAGCTGGCTTGGATTTAATAAGGTATGATATTGTTCTTCTAGAACAATCCAGGAAAGCATGCATATTGCAAGAACACATATCTGTACGTATGTTCTAGGCCTATATGTTCATTCTTGTCTGTCTTTATTAATCAAAAGTTCAATAAAACTCTCCCAACTCAGTTGGGTGAGTTTGCTTTAATGACTTGGGCTGATACTTTTTCCTGCCAAAAACAGAAGTTGTGTAAAGAAATTTGAACCAAATCATAAGCTTTAACTTTTAAGTGTAGGATAGAGGGGTTTTTGTCACTTGGTCATTAGACCAACAGGGTGTCCATCCAATCAAACTGTATTCGGTGAACTTTTTTCAATCAAACTTCTTTAGTGTAATCATTCATATATCACGTTATGTTGAACTTGAATTAATTAGGACGATCACAGACTTTGCTAGCTCTTTCCTGGAAACTTGAATATTTTCCTGGAAAATTCCAAAAAGAAAATCTGTTATACTATTATTGGATGACGGAGTATGTGAAAACCTTAATGCTTGATTTTTGTGTTTTTTTTTTTTTAATGTTTGAAATTAAAGGCTGTAATCCTAAACTGAGTAGTTGCACAAAGACATCTAGTCATCTGCATCGGTATTATACAACCTCATCATCAAAAGATTTGCAAATGCAATCCATCAGGTGTACTCACCGCAGTGTTCAAACAAGGATGTTTTGGGGGGATGGTGTGATTCCGGTAGCATCTTTGTGGCGGAGATAGTTAAGGGGGAAGAAACACAACCGACGGATTCAGAAAGCCTCCCCATTGAAGAACCTTAGTTGTGTCAGCTTTCTTCCAACGGTTCTTCAGTTGATCTGTACTGTACTTGGTATAGCCTTGTTCCTGCATGTTGAAGAATTCAGCAAACCTCGGGCAAGTGGCATGCCCATACGCCAATCAAGCCATTTTTAGAAGTAAAAAGTAAAGTGCATAGTCTTAAACTCTTAATCCCCGGGATTTGCTTATGTTTAGTGAGGTTGTGTAAGTAATTAAGAAATATGACGTAAAACTAAATTATTGTTCTGTAGTTTAATGTAAACAGAAGAGATTTATATACTGATCCCAAGAGAAAGGAAGCTGAGCAGTTATTCCAGCAGTTAACGCTGTTAAAAAAGCATTTGTTAGTTACAGACTTTAATGTGGTCGGTCAATTATTACTCATAGCTTCCATCATTTCCGCCGGTTAATTTGGCGTCTTTAAAGTATCTGCCTGTTTGGAGTTTGGACCTTTTATCCTCTGTGAAGGTCGGTGTAAATTGCAAAAGCAGGGAGGAGATTGGGGAATCAAATCTACTTTTTACGGTTGGAAATTCGAATGAATAAATTCTTGCAACTATTTCTTGGAAGTTGGAGTGTTAGTTGGAAACCTCCAAAAGATTAGGCATCATCTTTTTATCTTCTAGTACAGTTCAGTTGTAGACCGTAGAAAATATATAATAGTTCAAACGTCGACTTGACTTTTTGACTTTTTA
This sequence comes from Codonopsis lanceolata, assembly GCA_013146195.2. NCBI lineage: Eukaryota > Viridiplantae > Streptophyta > Magnoliopsida > Asterales > Campanulaceae > Codonopsis > Codonopsis lanceolata. The sequence continues at coordinate 160,095,805 of CM028378.1, forward strand.
AGGTGTTGGTGTGTTATTATCGATTGTGGTCCATTACATAGACATGTATGTCATTTGGTGTCCAAAATCATAGAATTGCTTCGGAACCAGGTTGGGGGTAAGTGACCCTATTGAAATATTTAGCTGAATTCACCGCTGTCGAGAACCATACTTTATGCTTTGTGTGAAGGATTTATTTATTCTTATTTATCTTAATGTAAAATGTCATAAATTTAGAATTGTTTTAAGGGAAATGCAGGTCGTTAATCATGTCAGGTTTTGTTGAGAAGCTAAATTCACAATCTGAATCTACAACTCTACAAGGAAGGAAGGAAGGAAGGATGTGGTGTTGTAGACTTGTATGAGAAAAGGAACAGTGGAAAGTGATTCAAAGTCAAGGTCTAGGGGTTAGGTTACAAAGACTAAGACTAGGAGGGGTGCATAGATTCCCTCTAGAACATGAACATGAACATGGTCCAAACTCCAAAACAAATACTAGTCCTTAATCCTAAATTAATAATGTCAGTTGTCAGATAAAGAATGGTCCAAAAGTTGTCAGGTCATCAGTTTAGTCTCACGTTGATATTTTAATTATTCAATCCAAGGCTGACTTTTCAACGTTAGACATTTGAAGCCACTCTTATCTGCCTTGTCCTTTCCCCATCACTCATTTCCATTAACAACCAAGGACAAATCCAATTATAAAAATATTTTTTATTTAAGAATTTTACTTCAAATTATATTTTAAGTTTCGGAAATAGACATAACAGCAGAGGTAGGCGGGGTTTAATAATTAATAGTGACAGACGATCGCTATCCACTTATCTAATTTGGGTTTCTACTAATCACTAAACATTCCCTACAATCATCTCTTCAACCCACAAATTGGTCTTTACATTACTCTCTCTCCCACCTTATCAACAAATATTTACCATCTAAATATTTGTTTGATGGAACGTTTTAGTTAAAACGTTAACAAAAAATATAACGTTTTTTCTTTAAAAGTGTTTTAATGCAGCGTTTTAAAACATTTTAATTTAAAGCGATTTAAAAATATGTTGCGTTTACAACTATTCTGTTTATGAAAAATAACGTTTTAAAATAGTTTTCCAAATGTGTTTACAAAAATAAAATTGCGTTTTGAAAATGTTGCGCTTTAGAAACATTATATTTTGAAAAAGCTACGTTTTTAAAATGTTGTATCAAACGAGCCCTAATTTATATTTTTATATTTTCTCTTTTTATTAAATAACATGTAAGTTAATGGATTGTTATAGTTTAATCATAGGTCTCGGGACGAGAGCTTTACCGTCCTTGTATACCGTCCTGACACGAAGGATCGGTTGGGTTTTTAACTGGAAGCACCTTTGGAAAACAAGGCCAAAAAAAAAAACTACAATTACACCTCAAATTCACATTTTTTTTAAAAGCTACCTAATTAGAATATATTTACAAATATGAGTAGGTCTTCTCTAAAACGATTTTACGGATCTTAATATGTAAGAAAAACTTGTACATATTAAATAGGTCAAGATTCACAAAACTTAGCGGAACTCCTCGACTTTTGAAAATTACAGCGTCACCCCTCACGTTTATACATTTTTTTTTTATATTTTTTTTCCTCCTAAGGGGGCATGAGAATGGATCGAACCTGAGACCTCACACTTTGTGAAGCCCCATGTCTACCACTGGGCCACCCCCTTAGGGGCTCTCACGTTTATACATGAAGAGTGTCACTTTTTAGCATTAAAAGTTTACGTTTTAGTATTAAAAGTTTTACTTTTTAGCATAAAATGTGTTACTTTTGGGACTAAAAGTGTCACTTTGCATCTTTAATGAAAATTATCATTTTTTTCCCTTTAAAACGCGTTACTTTTTTTACCTTAAATATGTTACTTTTTACTTGTGAATGTGTCATTTTTGTTTTTGTCCGTAAATGTATCATTTTTTGCTTTGAAAAGTGTCACTTTACATAAAAATGAAAACCATCACTTTTGATGTTAAATAGTGAAAGTGTCAATTTATAGCCTTTAAGAGTGTCACTTTTTAGCATAAAATGTGTAACTTGTATCCTAAAGTGTCACTTAACATTATAAATAAAAATTGTCGTCATTGTCTTAAATGTTGTAACATTAAATGTGTTGCTTTTGGCCATAGACGTGTGACTTTGTATTTTAATGAAAATTATTACTCCTTCCGTTTTCAAATTATCCTCCTCATTTCCTTTTTCGTCAGTTCTAAAATAATTGTCATATTTCAAAACTTTCCCTTTTATGAAAACACTTTTACCACTTTACCATTACTTTTCTACCTACTTTAATTATGACCGCATGCTCAAGTGTATTAAAGGAAACCACACTTTTCACAAATATTTATAATACAGTCAATTACTTTTTTTTAAACGATGTATTGGGTCAAATGATACAATAATTTAAAAACTGAGGGAGTACATTTTATCACCTAAAAGGTATCATTTTTGCCCTTAAATGTATCACTTTTGATCACAAAAGTGACATTTTGTATTAAAAATAAAGTTAATTAAAACTTTAAGTTGATTTAAGACTAAAATACAAAGTATAAGCACAAAGGGACTTCAACAGCAAAGTTTAGAAAAAAGGGAGGGTACTGGCGCATGATTTGGAACAAAGAGGGGACCGGAACAATTAGTGAAAATATTCATTAATGAGCTAGCGGCCTTGTAGCGCACCACGTGGCCCGCCTCTCCTTTGGTCTACCCACTTGTTTTGGAAGCGCATCCGGGTCGGCCCGTCGGTTTTAGACCCTTTTGCCTGATGTTCAACCTATTTTTCACTCTCATTTTGACTTGTTTTATTCTTAAGTAACCCGTGATTTTCTTTGATAAGTTACTCACTCTAGAAGCATCATTTAATCATTCTTTGGATTCTGTCATATAAATTTAGGATCCGTAAAATCATCGTACACAAATTTTATCAACAAATATAAAAAACCTTCTACCTAAAATGTAATTAATCTATTAACATTTATTAAATGGATTCAATTAAAATAACCATGAATAACAAGTTTAAGATGTGACATTAGCAAGAGAAGAATCTTGAGCCTCAAGTTTCAATCCACCATATACATTTATATTGATGTGACAATGATACCGACCCATATCGACAATGTGTCATTGCACAAAACTAGTGTGTATATACTAATTAACAAGAAATCACTCTTGCAACATTTGCGAATTAATAGCATAGATTTAAAATCCAATAAAGGTTCATATTATATAAAATTTAAATTACGGTAGAAATTGTTTTTATTATCATAACAACTACATTGATTAAGTTATGTGTGGAATTTAATTACAATTCTAATTTACACTAAAAATTAAATTTTCAACAACAGTTCATATTAAGTAATCTAGCCTAATGTTAGATATCGTTGGTGATTGGAAAATTGTATGTATAGGTTCATAGCATATAGTGGAGGTGGTCAATAGTAAGTGGTGGCTAGAGATGGCAGTGGTCAATTGCGGTCAGGGATGACCGGGTGGTTGGCGTCGGTTGAAAGTGGCGGCAACAATGGGTGATGATGGAAGAAGGGTGGGTTGTTGTTTAAAGTAGTGGTGTAAAAAGTTAATACTAACTCTAATATTTTGAATTCAAATTGTTTGCTTTTGGTAAATAATTGATTTTATGAAATGAGACATCTATAACTACAATTCAATTTCAATTTAAAATTATTAGTTAGTTCCCTAACAATAGAATTGGGTTTAGAATCCCCAATGCACAAACACTTTTTTTTCTTAATCCCTATTTTCATTTCACAAGGCTTCGAGCATAGCTACAAACCTACCCACTTGTCAGGAATTAAAAAAGTGGCACGATATACTCCATTGGCTCCATTCAAAAAATTTACGTTTGAAAATTTGAAAATTTTAGTTATTAAAAGGATATAATAATATTATTAGAATTGGTTATAATTACAAAAAATACTTAAAATATAAGTAATATGCTTATAACATAAATGGAGGGTAAAAATGAAACGTCATAAAAATTATAAACATAATATTTTAAAGTGGACTCATAATATGAAATATATTGAAACTCATTGCATGGAACAAATGAAGTATATATAAATGACCAATCAATATAAAACAAATGCATCCTTTTGTTGATATTATTGATTATACTTCAAATTTAATTAGAGTAAGTGATATATGTGTTACTGTGATTAGTTATTTATATAATTTGTACATTACACGAAGCATATAAATTTTTGGGGGAACTTCGGGTCGGTCCTTTTTGATGAAATTATAACCACTTAGGTCTTCTGGATTTTTTTTAAATCGCTAAAGTACACTTTTTTAGAAAAATGACGAAGATACCCTTAATGAAGGAAATGCGCTAAGACAAAGCCACTGCCCAAATTTGGGCATCACTATGAAAACATTGGGCATTGCAATGCACAATTGAAATATGTCAAAATTTTGGGCATCGAAATGCAAAAAATCACTGCCCAATTTGGGCATCAGAATGCACAATTGAAATTTGTCAAATTTTTGGGCATCGAAATGCAAAAAGTCACTGCCCAATTTGGGCATCGCAATACACAATTGAAATCTGTCAAAATTTTGGGCATCAAAATGCAAAAAGCCACTCCCCAATTTGACATCACAATACACAATTGAAATCTGTTAAAATTTGAGCATCGAAATGTAAAAATCCTAGCTCAAATTTGGGCATCGAAATATAAAATTTGGACATCGGTAAAACTTTTGATGCCCAAAACAATGTTTAAACAACATTTTTTGGCCTCACAATGAATACGTCACAAAGTCTCCCCAATGTGTTTTATAAATCTCATCGAAAGCTTCGATTTGATATGCGGTGGATCTCGTGGTTCATCTGGGATCAGACGTTATGCCATGCTGACAGATTCTTCCTAAACTTTTTTATTTCTACTAGTTCATTAGTTTCAAAACTGACAACTTACACCCTTAATCTCCATTTTCTTCTCAAAGCTTTTAGAAGTTATGCGATGCATGCATCGGCAGTACCTCATAGCGGTGGTTGTTGTTGGTGATAGAGAAAAGAGATATGGAGACGAAGATAGATGACGAGGCAAATCTGAGAAGAAGAAAACGAAGATGAGGGAGAAGAGAGAGAGAGAGAGTGAAAGGAACGAAGAGAAGATGACGAAATAGTAGGTCGTGGGCAATTTTGGAACAAAATTATGAAAATGGACTTTTGCGGTTTAAAAAAAATTGTACTCGAGCGGTTACAATTCCAGTAAATGGTACCGGGCCGTAATTAATCATAAAAATTTTCCTAATAATAATGGACTAATTGCGGCCTGGTACCATTTGATGGAATTGTAACCGCTTTGATACTCTTTTTAAAAAAAAACCGCAAAAGGTTTGGGAAGAAAATTATGAAAATAGAGAAAGAATCCGTCGGCATGGCATAACTTTTGATTTCGAATGAGCCACGAGACCCACAGCATATCAAATCGAAGCTCTCAATGAGAATTACAAAATGATTGGAATATCTCATGACGTCTTCATTTTGAGGCTAAACAAAGTTGTTTAAGTAATGTTTTGGGCTTCAAAAGTTTTTCCAATGCCCAATTTTTGCATTGCGATGCCTAGATTTGAGATAAGATTTTCAAATTTCAATGGCCAAATTTTGAAAAAAATTCAATTTTGCGTTGTGATGCCCAATGTTTTTATTCTAATGCCCAAATTTGGCAGTGGATTTTTGAATTTCGATCCCAAATTTTGATAGATTTCAATCGTGCATTGGGATGCCCAATGTTTTTATTTTGATGCCCGAATTTGGGTAGTGACTTTTTGAATTTTGATGCCCAAATTTTGACATATTTCAATTGGGCATTGTGATGTGCAATGTTTTCATTCTGATGCCCAAATCTGGGTAGTTGCTTTTTGAATTTTGATGCTCAAATTTTAACAGATTTCAATTGTGCATTGCGATGCCCAAATTTGGGCAGTGACTTTTTGAATTTCGTTGCCCAAATTTTGACATATTTCAATTGTACATTGCGTTGCACAATGTTTTCATTCATATGCCCACATTTGGGGAATGGTTTTATCCGCACACCTTTCATTCATTAAGGGTATCTTCATCATTTCCCTCCTCAAAAGTATATTTAAGCAATTTAACACAAATATATGAGACGTTTGTTCTAATTTCATCACAAGGGACCGACCCAAATTTCTCACAATAATAAACATTTGCTTTCGTCGTACCAACCAGACTTTGTGTGCCGGATTATAATAGTAGTATAGTATTAATTAGAAATAATTTCGGGTCGATATCTTGTTCTAAAATTGTAATCGCTACAGTACCTTTATTTTATTTTCAACCGCATAAGTACATTTTGGTTTATTTTTTCCTGAAATGTCCACCATTCTCAATTTCTCTCGTTCCTCCCTTACTTCCTTCCTTCCTTCCTTTCTTCCTCTCTCTTGTTAAATCAAATTACTTCTGCATCAATTCCTTTTAGCCCAACCGTCAACACTGACTGCAATTTTAATTGTTTGCTTGTTGAGACATATGAAGTGGGAGTCTTCGCCTTGGGGTTTGAACTTCTTGTACTTGGGGATGTAATAAGATCTAACGATGATTTTCATACCCTTTCGCCAAAAGAAGAAGAAGCTCTCGGGAAAATTGTTCACGTCACCAAAAGAAGAAGCAATTATTCCCTCAAAGAAATTGTAAGTGTAGTAGTGGAAGTGTGATACTGAAATCTAACAATGGTGGATTTCAATTGCTTCTGAGCGAAGAAAACTTTACCGACGCTCGATATCACATATCAACGTTCCGTTTTCATATAGGGTGAGACATTCTTCATTTTCGTCTCTTTCTTTCTTAAACAGAGCATCGATTCCTACATTGTAGGCTTCAATTGTTGCATCGTTGGCTCCGATTGTTGCGTCATATGCTTCAATTGTTGCATTGTTGACTCCAATTATTGCGTCGGCTGGATTTGGGCGGAGAACCCAAAGGAAAAAGGAAGACTCCGATCTTTGCTAATCTCATCCCTTTCCGGTCAATGCTGCTCGACTAATATTTCTCCAACATTATTTTCTTCTTCATCATTGTCAATTTTTTCCTCGTCTTCATGGGATCAGCATCACTTGTATCAGAATTAATGTATCAAATCAATTTAATGATTTTGGCACTATAAGTGTGTTCTCATGTTGATGGTCTAGCAGAAGTAGAAGTTTGTTTGGTTGCTGCTGATACATGGTGATGGGTCTGGTTTTGTAAATTGTAATATTAGCTTTTCTCTTGGATCTTCCCAAAAAGAGAAGATGTCAAAAGAAGGAAGATATTACTTTAAATGGATAAACGATGATGCCCAATGTTACACAATATTTGACCGATACTAACTGGGATGCCTAATTTTTACATTGTGATTACCAAAATTGGCCAGGAGTTTTTTTCATTGCGATGCCTAACATTTTGAACGATGCCTAAATTTTTTTCTTATGATGCCCAAATTTGGGTACTGATTTTTACATTGCGATGCCTAAAATTTTGAGTGATGCCTAATTTTTTTCTTGCGATGCCCAAATTTGGACAGTGGCTTTGTCTGTGTGCCTTTTCTTCATCAAGGATATCTTCGTTATTTTCTCTCAAAAAATATATTTTATCGATTTAAAATAAATATGAGATACTTTTTCCATTATAATTAAAGAATACAATATGATGATTAATATACAAGATGTTTAGGTTAGGTAATAAAGGACAAGAAGGGGGAGTTGCGTCAGGTGAGGTGATGGATTATCAATTCTGGAGTTAGATATGTACTTAAATTGTATTTTTTATGTCAAACGTTTATTAAATTATAAATTATACTAATATCTCTCGTTGCACAAGAAATCAAACGGTATAAAATTTTAATGGATACTGATGAATGATGATCAATGATTGCTCTCTGGTTGTTTCCGTCTAGTGGGATGATATTGAAATTCCAATTGATAAATATATATATATATATATATATATATATATATATATATATATATATATATTTATTTATTTATTTAAAATTGATGAGAAACATTACGGTTATGTCATCTCATAACCGTAAAACTAATTTTTAAAAATAAAACAAAAATAATAGTTACGAAGTCAATAAAACAAAAAATATATAATGGAAATTATTAAAATCAAAATAATTTACAAAACAAAAATAATTGTTAACGATAAAAATAATTTCTTTATTTTGATTTTAACTTATTTTTTTCTCAGAAATTAATTTATTCATAAAATACAAATATAATTTAATAAAAGTAATCATTCAAAAGGAAGAACTTATATATTTGAGTTCACATTCTATTTGAAGGGCGAAAAAAATTTAAATTTGTTCGAAGACATTCATTATACAGAGTTTTTGAATAGTTTAAAGTGTTCGGGGTTGTCAGATCATGAATTGACACTTAAAATTAGTGTTCCAGTAATGCTATCGAGAAATATTGACCATGTTGTAGGGTTATGCAATTGAACAAGACTAATCATTATAAATCTTGGAGATCACATTGTTGAAACAAAATTTTTGAAAGGAAGCAATGTTGGATAAAATGTTTTTATCCCTAGATTGTCATTAACTTATCCGATGTAAGACTGTCTTTCAAGTTTCAGAGAAGACAATTTATATTGTTGGTATCATATGCAATGACAATTAACAAGTTTCAAAGTCCATAATTGCACGCAGGTCTCTTTTAGAATTAAAAAAAAAACAAATATTTAGCCATAGACAGTTATATATCATAGCTTTTAGAGTAACAAATTATTTTGGTTTGAACATATTGATATGCAGTGAAGATGAAAACCAACTAATAAGACAACAAATGTTGTGTATAAGAAATTTTTTTAGAATCTATAATGATTAGTGATATACTTATGTGTAATTGTTAATAAATCGATCCTTCTTATTTTATTTATGTACGATTTTATTGACGTGCATTTAACGCATGGGTTAAAAAACTAGTTTTTTGATAAATCTAAAGTATTCATGTGGAAGCTTTAAAAAAATTTGATTTTCTAGTTATTAGCTAATAATAATACATAATAATAATCAATATAATAAGGGATATTAGTATTACTATATATAACTTCTTCTATTATCAATAACAGAAGACTTATATTTAAAAACTTTTATAACTAACATTACTTCTAACCAATGTGAGATAAAACTCTTTAAAGTTATATATTACTTGTAATGACTCACTTTTAGCATCATACTTTAAACTTTGATATCTTATTCATTCAAAACTCAATTTGGACAAAAATATATACTATTTCGATATTCTTGCCGAGTAGAATACATTTGCACAATTACTTTTGTCAACAAACAAATGACACGTAAAGAAATTTGTGTCTCAAGTTACACAATTTCTTTCACTAAAAACACTAATTTTTTAATAAGTATTACACTTTAAGTCTTGATATCTTATTCATCAAAAACTCGATTTTGACAAATAAATATATCATTTCGATGCTCTCACCAAGTAGAACACATTTGTGCAATTACCTTCGCCAACAAACAAATGACACGTAAAGAAAATCGTACCTCAAATTGCATAATTTCTCTCAATAAAAACACTAATTTTTTTAACAAATATTATAATTTAAATCTTGATATCTTATTATTTAAAACTCGATTTGGACAAATAAATATATCATTTTGATGCTCTCACCGAGTAGAACACATTTGCGCAATTATCTTCGCTAACAAACAAATAACACGTAAAGAAATTCGTGCCTCAAGTTGTACAATTTCTTTCACTGAAAACACTAATTTTTAAACAATATAATAGATGTATCACACATTGGTTAGAAATTGATGTTAGTTTTAAAAATATTATTATTAAGTACCAATAGAAGAAATGCATCATACATTGGTTGGAAAGTGATGTTGATTTTCAAAGTCATTTGATAAAAGACTTTTACCATTATTACCAATAAAAGATGTATATCTCACATTGGTTAGAAAATGATGTTATGTTTAATTATTTTATATTATTACCAATTATTACCAATAAAAGATATGTATACAACATTGTTTAAAAAGAAAATGTTAGATTTTAAAGACTTTCACTTTTACAAGAGATGTATCTCACATGGTTACAAAATATTATACTATTATTACCAATAGAAGTGATGTATCACACATTGGTTAGAAATTGTTGTTTGTATTAAAAATACTATTATTAATTACTAATTGAAAAGATATATCATACATTAGTTAGAAAGTGATGTTGGTTTTCAAAGTTTTTTGATGAAAGACTTTTACCATTATTACCATTAGAAGATGTATATCTCACATTGGTTAAAAAATGATGTTGATCTTTAATTATTTTAGATTATATAAAAGACTTACTATTATTATCAATAGAATATATATATCACATATTTGTTATAAATTGATGTTGATTTTAAATTACTATTATTACCAATAAAAGAGATAAATCTTACATTGATTAAAAAGTGATATTGATTTTAAAAGTCTTTAAATAAAAAAACTTCTACTTTTATCATTAATAAAAGAGAAGAGAAGAGATATATTTCATTATATACAAAGAGATGTTGGTTTTAGATATTTTTTTAGATAAAAAACTTCTACTATTATTACCAGTGATGAGATGTATTACACATCGGTTAGAAAGTGATGTAGATATTAAAAGTTTTTTTATAAAATACCTAATACCAATAGAAAAAAATATGTATTTCATATTAGTTAGGAAAGTGATATTGGTTTAAAATGTTTTTAGATAATGTGCATCGCATTGGTTACAAAGAGATCCACATTATTTATAAACATATATCTATACATATATAAAATGAGAGGATCAAGATTTGGAAAGTTCCCACCAAAAGTGACTTTCCAAATTTAGAAACACTTCTAATTTGTATATAAGTCACTTTTTGCATTGGAAATTAAAAATATAAAATGTCATTATTATAGTTGATTGGATAGATGATTCCAAAACTTCTTCACAGTCTTATTTAATTAGTATATTAAGAAAAATATGCATAGTAGAAACATGAGAGATAACAAAATCATGTTTTTTTTTTTTTTGTCAATTTCTTTGCATCAATATTCAGGTTAGGAAAAATAAAGATGGAGTAAAACAACGATTTTGAAACTAAATCATTTACACACACTTTGAAGTAAAACTACGAATCATGCTAATTCTCTGATGGCTTAAATTATAATTTGATCACCATACTTTTCTATTTTTTGTAATAAAGTGACTCTACAAAAAAATATATATTCAATTTAATCATTGTACTTGACATATATAACACGTTTATCACTCCATCCAATTTTTTGGATGAAAAGATTAAAACATTTGTAGAAACCCAAAAATATCATTACGTATATTATCAACTATTCGTCAACCATGACAACATGCATCGCTCCAATGTCAACAACATCAACAAAGATACTCAGAGTGGCCAAATGGCTCAGGTTGGAATAAAATTTAGACCTAATTGAAAATGAAAACACCCCCAGATGAACATAGATTTTGGGGTCAAGTTCATGGTCAAACTCGATGATTGAGGGTTGACTTGATTGGGGGAGAGATTAAAGATGAAGACTAATGCGGTGGTGGCGAAGATGAGGTAGCTGACGTAGAACCCGACTCCAATTCGAGATCTTTGTATTCCATCTGTATAGCTTGACTTCAGTATAGAAAAAACTTAAATTCAGAATAATTTCAATATTGAAAAGAAAAGTGTTCTTCCCATCCAACATAGGTATTTGACCTATTTATCCATTACTAGATCTTTCTTAACTTTGCCTTACTCAGGAAGTGTCCTATTATAGCACCATAGATCTCCCTCTTCTTCACTAACTCACTAACCCAAGATCTTTTTATTTCTTCTATTCTTTAAGAACCAGTCGAGAGACCCACAAACAGAGAAACTGAGATCATCGAATGAATCAAATTTTGGGGGGTTAAACTTACGACAAGTTTAGTTTAGTGGCATCATACAGTGGTAAGTGAGGGCGGCGACAGAGAAGAAGATAAGGAAGCCCAAGAGCTCGTCGATTTTCTTGAAAGTGTAAGGGAGGCCTAAGACACCGGCACAAACGATGGAGATGAAAATGCTGGCAAAGGTATTGAACTGGAAGGAGAGAGGTGGGTGGTTGGGTTTGGTGATGGAGAAGAGGGGGTGATGTTTTCTTCATCGGGGAGATTGGGGAGGGTGTAGGTGGATGAGGTTGGATTTTCTTGACTTTTGTCAAATACCATGGTTTCTTGACTTTTGTCAAACACAATTTCTTCCGAGTTCGTCTCCATATATCTCTCTCTGTAATCTTTAATTTTTCAAACAATCAGAGGCAAAGTCTCTCTTTCACTATTCTAATTTTTTTAGATGTGAAATCTTTTTTACAAAACACAAAGTGATGGTCATGGTGGAATGAAGAGTGAAAAATGGTTATAGTAGAAATGAGCTGAAAAAAACAATTTGATTTTGATCAGAAGATATTTTAGTCTTTTTAACCATTTTCATCCAACATAACGGACATAAATGACTTGAGCGACCTTATTAAATGTTCAAACCAAATATAATAATTAAATTTTTTTTTTTTTGCAGAATCATTTTATTGTAAAAATTGGAAAAATATGGTGACCTAATAATGATTTAAGCATTCTCAGATGGCCAAATATTTTCTTGAATTTTTGGTGATTTCTTACGGATTTCAAGCTCCAAAAGTTTCATAGATTAATCATTTTTAAGCTTAAACTCAAAACCAATAGCTAACAAATATTGATAGCTATTGTACCTACTTTTGGTATTACAAGCTAAGCCACGTGTTTTACAATTTTGATTTTGATTTTTTTTTTGAAAAATGCTCCATATGTATTCATTTAAAAACTAAGTAGTTTGATTAAGAAATTAAACCAAATAATAACTTAGAAATTGAGGGAGTATGATCTATATGTATTTTAATTAAGAGTGTAGGTCTCCTGCTGGTGTACGGAATATAATTTTTCTCTCCGAAACAAATTCTCTTAACGGACTTTGACATGAACATCTCTAGAAGTAGTCTAATGAGAGACCAAATGGTTGAAGGGGACCAAGTCCCTTACTACTCACACTTACACTTACGCGCCAACGTAGAACTAGCTGGCCTCTTGACCCCACGTTTCCACCTCACCATCTTGACATTGACTCCTTCTTATTCTTATTCAGCCACCAATCACCTTTTCCCATTTACTCATCTGCCAAGTGCCAAATGTATATTTTACACCAAAGCGACCAATATATTTTATTTTACCACTATTTGTATTCTCTTTATTTTATTTTATTTTATTTTAGATTTACGGTTGCATTAGAGCTGGCAAATGAGCTAGTCCAGTTTTTTTAGGTTGGATTGGTCGGTCCAAAATTTGATGGGTCTATTAAAATGTAAGTTTGTCTCGGCCTGTCGAAAGCATATGAGTTGGCCTGCCTGGCCCGAAATAAAATCAATCGACAACTATAAACTAGTGTTCTAAAAATCGATCTAGGCGTCATCTAGAAATTTGGCAAATTAACGTAAAAATCGACTGGCGGGCTAGGCAGTCTAGGTAGCCAATTGCTGATTTTTCATATTTTTTTAATTTTTTAAAATTTTGACCATAAATAATGTCATTTTGGGTTTTTTAAAATAATAATAAATATTAATATCAAATTATTAAATTATTTTTATAAATTTGTAATTGCCAACGAACCTAAGAATAATTGAACTGTTGACTATTTTTGTAATATTTTGAACCTTATATGATATTAAATTTCTAGTTTTTTTTTAAAAAAAATTAACATCATAATGTAATCATTATTTTTAAATTATTAGGTGATATTTAGTATTAGTATATTTTAAAAATTATTGTTTAATAATAAGGTTATAATAAAAAATATATTAAAAATATGATATTATGTCTTATTTCTAGGCTCTGCCTATATCCCACCTAGACGCTCTAAGCGTTGGTCTGCCGCCTAATGATTTTTAGAACCTTGCTATAAATATAAAAAGTAATAAAATTTACGATTCAAAATCAGTTAATCTTCATTTGTCGCCCCATGTCACGCTTCATGCTTTAAAGAGAAAAGTGTCATATTTGACCAATCCCAACTGTCTTTTGTTTAATAAATAAAATCAATCAAAAACGAAAATATCAATGCAGTAACGTCAAATCATGTAAAATTAATTCAGAGTTGACTACTTAACAGTTAATATACATCAATGTGACTACTTAAAAACATCTTCAATCATTAATAATTACTGATTTAATATCAATATGAGTATGTGACATTATAACTTTAAGAAGTATTAATTTTTAATATAAATGTTTAGTTACAGACTAATAGACTATAATGTAACCAAACTATATACCAAATTACCAAGCTACTATAAAAATTGAAATAATTGGTCTTAAAACTAAAATGATTAGTTTAGCGAATAACCTAGCTTAAGTCCCTAACCCCAAGGTCGGTCCCCAAATCCCATTTCCCAAATGGAAGACTGTGGGAGTTTCTTGATTCATCGTTTGATAAATAACAGAAAACGGACCCTTGTTGACTTGTTGTTGAGGCAGCCCGCCAGTGGGCTTGTTTGTTGGATAATTGGATTTGGACTTCTTCTATTGTAATTTTATATTGTTTTATTGTCTATAATATAACAGAAATATTTTTTAAAAAGAATGCGATTGACCCGGCCTGGCCCAAAAAAGCCCGGGCTTAAAGACTCACGTTTTTTGGATCGCCAATATCAGAAATCCGGCTCGTCAAAAAGTTGGTGGGCTGGGCCGACCCGTGGGCCTGGTTTTTTTTGCCAGGTTGTATCATGGTTGGTCTATCTAGAAAAGATTTTCATCACTTAGAACAATGTTTCGCTTTGCATATAGAATTAACTATACAACACAACTCCGTTAATTGACTGAAGCTATTCGACGGTTTGAATGATCCCGGCTGTAAGATCCAACGGTTCTGGGTTAGTTAAGAATAACCCCCTTACAAACAATCCCCTCAACTATGAGTCGAGTTTGAATAGCGTCCATCAACTACCACTTGAAGTAATGTACCCTTTCAATTATGTAGTTAATATATACTGACATCCCAAGATATACTGTCACCGTGCCATGGCACGGACACGAAGTTCTAATATTATTTTAAAATAGGTCTCTGCTTCTAATATTCAACCAATATCTCAAGTATTAATTAGTGTTTTAAGCTTTTGAGACCAGAGATATTTTGAGAAAAAATTGAAAGTAATCCATCTAGAACTAAGGGTGGAATCGGGACAGGACCGTCCCGATTAGCCTTATTTCGATCCCGTCCCGATAAAATTTGGGATTTTAATTTCTTTCCTGATCTCGTTCCCGATAAGTGTCGGGATCCCGACAGTTCGGGAGATAAAAATCTCGTAATCCTGACTATAATATTTATGAACAGTATTTCTGACACTAAAATATTTTTAAAATGTCTTCATCATGATTAAGATTTCAGACTGTATATTTACAAGTATATACTTGAATATTTACTTAATTGTTGGTATTGATGAATCTGTCATTATGAACAAAATGCACCCCTCACTCACATGAGAAGAGTTGCGCTAAGTGTAGAAATTTGATAGACAAAAAAAACCACAATATTGTGAAAATAAATTTAACAAATATCATTAAATAATTTCAGCAAACACAAAATAGGCATTGTTTGAAAAATAGTCTCTTGGCTTGACAACAGTACACACTCAAAATATTTTTAAAAATTAAAAAAACAAATTAAATTTTTAAAAAAATTAAAAAAAAAAAATAGTCGGGACGGGTCGAGAATCTTGACGAGATTGATATATTTCCTGAATCCCGTCCCGAAATAAGTTGGGACGGGAAAAATCTGGACAAAGTTAAGATCGGGATTATGTCTGGGTTGGGATCGGAACGGGTGTCGGGTCGGAACAGGAAAATGAGACTTTTTGCTAGCCCTATCTAGAACTCTCTTTGTTTCTAAACAAAAGGTCATCTTATCTTTTTAGGCCATTTAAAAAATATTTATTTTCTATTTTTTTCTTTTTAAAAGTTATTTTTACCATTTTATCATTTATTTGATTTTTATTTTAATTGATAAAACTCACTCTTACATGGATATTCTTTAAAAATACAAATTATTCTGATATTTATAGTATAATTAAATATTTTTCTTAACCTGTGTATCATGTTAAATAAGACACTGTTTTATAAAGTTGAGACTTGAGAGAGCTAAATTCACAACAAAATGGTGTCAGTATGACTCTGCCATACACTCCAACTATTTCCCTTAAAAAGAAGTCATCTTTAAAAAGTTTTATTATTAAAATATGTATGAGAAACTAATTATAAATATAAAAATGTTGATTGTATTTAACATGTTTAAGTTTTATGTGAAGGATAAAGTACAAAAAATATGAATTTGTTTTATTTGGACATCTTCTCTTTGTGCACGTACCCTATGACGTGTACTCCACAAATTTATTTTATTACATATTTGCTCTGTTTTTGACAAAGAATACATCATTTCATTATATTTTACTAAAAGAATTATTTTTTAAAATTTAAAATATAAAAATGTTATTTTATTATTAATAAACTACTGTAAATGTCATTTTCTTAAAAAGTTTTAATTTAAAAGAAAAAGTTTTTGCCGAGACGGAGAAAGTATTAATTTCTTTCATTTTCGTTCCTCGTCAAAAGCTTGTTGTCATGTTCAATCACATAATATGAAGTCTTAGAAAATAGTATGCCATCGCTATTAACACTAAATTTTAATAAAATATGACATATCTTATTTTGCTTGTAATAAATTCTTCACCAACTGATAATGGAGTGTTACAGCTGCATTTTGAAGCGCTAATAGTGATTCTCATGACATTTTTTATGACTCGTTTTATGTAAAAAAATTGATTCACATATTATAGTACTGCGTGATGCTCCAATTATTTTTGGAAATGATTCCAATGCCATGGGGGTAGATCATGATTCATGCTTATTAATTAGAGGTGGTCTAATATTTTTTATATTATATTCTAATAGATTAAGAAAATATTTTATGATCTTGTAGCGAGAATCTATATGATCTTACTTAAAGCAAAAGAGTATTGCAAAATATAAATATAAATATAAAATGTAGTATAGGAATAGGACCAAGATCAAGAACATGGAGTAGGGCTCATAATGGCAATTCAATAAACTTATGATTTGTGAGGTTCTTTTATCGCATAATATTGTGTGAAGTAAAATTTGATTGTTAATAAAGTGCGAAAAGAAACTAAGAAGGAGAAGTAAAATAATAATTCTTTTTAGTGTTTCTATTGCATTTGAATATTGTTTTCTCCCTATAATTTATAAAAACAAATAAAAGAAAACAATTATTTGAGTCAATGTAACCATGGCCGCAGTGAAAATTTGTTAATATAGTAAAGAGCTACGAAAGCAAATCACATGTATTTGAGTCAATGTATCCAATAACGTGACATCATTGCAACCACATGTGGAACACACATTGGTGATTGGCCCATTCTCTAATATTAAAACATTTGTACTCTAATATTCTATACTTTGTAAAAAAGATGTTGATAATGAGTGTATCCAAACTTTACAAACATTGGCTAATATCAAAATACATTGTTTAATTATTATTATTATTATTTTTTAACCAGGTTGAATCCTGGGGTAGTAGTTCCGGTCCCTCATTGCTACTACCAGGAAAATCGCCAGAATGTCTTTCGAAATGATCTGAGGGTTTGAAACGCAGATAACACATACAAGGTCCAACCTCGAAGAAAGCAAGTCTTCCATCGAACCCACGCCTCCAAAGATCTTATTATCAATATCCTAATTCCTATCAGGGGAGAAACAAAAGGATCCTCATAACATTTTATTTTGATAAAACAAATATATTCATAACTATCCAATGCAATCCCATGTTTACGTATTTTGATTTATTTGTGGTATGTATAAAAATGACTACAAATACTAAAATATATTGTTAACAACTTTCTAAGTCATGATTCACCTTATTTATACTAATTTTGGTAAATCATATAGTCTTAAAATTAAATAATGATGTTTAATATTCATTCCTCTGTTTTGGAAAAAGAATCTATGCTTGAAAATCAAACTTTTTTAAAAATGACGCTTTTAGTAGCTCATTAGTAACAAAATGATTCTTTTATGTTTTATTTTTTGAAAGTAAACTTTTTTAAGTAAAATATCAAAAATTAAAATAGTGAACTCTTTGCTCAGAACGAATGGAATATATGTGTATATATGCATATACATATACATACATGTGAATTACATGACACATTAATACAGTTAGGCTTCTCAAAGTTGTAAAGTCAAATCATTAATCTTTCACCAAAAGAAAACAAAATACTCTTTTGTCTCAAAATGATAATTTTATTTTTTTTCTTGTTAATTTAATTAACTTTTGACCATTATAATATGTTCTTACGAAATTTTAAAAATTGCAAATTATTTATATAATATTTTTGATGTAATTTAATGATTGAAATTTGATTATTTAAAGTATAATAAATATATGCTTAATATTATGTTGGGGATCAGTTTTCAAATTATAAAAGTAAGCTATTTTTTTAAGATGGAGTGAGTAATAAAACTGTATATTAAAAATGAGGAAACCGTTATATTCAATAAAAAATTACGTAAAATATGTGATGCAAATAAAATTTTAAGAATATTGCATTAAAAACTTAGCTAATACCTATGAGTTTCAAAAAGGTTTAATACATAATTTGGTATCTGAATTTAACATCTCAAATTGATTTGGTTCAACATATTTGACCCTTCTTATTTTAACCATTGAACTCAATTTTGGCCATACGATTAATCCCTCATACGACGACTGTTGATTATCACGTTAAAAATTAATCAAAAAGTCTTTTATATCCTTAATGATGCCGCTAAATTAATTTCCATGTGGCCACAACGGGTGATTATCAAACACATCACTATTCTCTTACACACACCTATACACATGTTTATAAACACACCATCACCCATTACCCATTCTCTCTCTTCATTTTCCGATTTCTTATTTTTCTCTCCTCATTTATAACTATCCCTCTCTCTCAAAATTTCATTTATATATGTAAGTCTAGTTGGCAGCAAAATAAGATTAGAGTGAGAGTGAATATTCTTTTAAAACTTTAAGGGTTATCTTGAAAACCTTCGAAAGATGCAGCAGAAAAAATAAATTTTCAGTAGCTTATGTAAAATCAGCAGGTAGCATCTGCTGAACGTAAAACGGTTTGGGCATCAGTTGCTGAATGTAAAACAGTTTGGTTTGGCTTCTTTTTTTTTTATCACTTAAGTATAGAGACTGAATTGAAGTACAACATATAAGATCAACTATGTAAATATTTCAGGAATGTAACTGTTAAACACTTAAATAGATAAAAGCTGCTTAAGTGTATAAACAGTAAAAACAACAGATATAATAACAAAGTATTTGAAATGGTTCATAGTGTTAAAATTCCACTACCAAGTTGGTCAAACTTAGATTTTGAAGTGCACTAAATGTATTGAAATTCTAAGTTATCACTAACGGATCCGTGCACAACAAAAACCAGTGTTTGAGGTGTATGATTAAAGGCAAAACACACAAACGGGCCACCCAACTTTGGACCATATTGCAATTCGGCCACCGAAACTTTGGTTCGTCTATTTTGGCCACCACTTCTTTATTCTTGCTGCGAGCCCATTTTCTAACGCCTGTTAGCCCAGGGCGTTAACTTTAGGGGTAAAATGGGAAAAACAATGTTAAGCGCTTCATCTTCATCTCTCTTTCTCTCTACACGCTGCGAACATCTTCTTGATTGCGGATCGCGATCCTAACAAAGCTTCCACACCTCGCCGACGCCGCCTTTCCCCAATCTCCTTCACGGTTTCATGCGAATCAACCCCTCGTTCAAATCGAGCAAGCCAGTATCTTCTCCCCCGCTTCTAGAAAATCTCACCCCTGCTTGATCAATTCTTTGGGCGTCCACCCTTCATCCAGCGCCACCCCACCTCAATCCATCCTCGCCTCCATCCGGTCTTTCTCATCAACATGAATCCACGGCTATCCTCATCCATCCTTCCCAATAGTTTGGTCTCGCCCTATATAAACCATCGCAGTTCATTATGTTAAGATCCGTGTGCTTTTCACGCCAACCGTCATCCGTCTTCTTCCTTCACCCATCTTCGTCTTCGATGAATTACCACATCCATGGCTGCCCAAACCAGCGATCGTCATCTCGTATCACCGCCATCTGAGATCCGACTTCCCGCCAAATCCACAAAGGCCTCATTCTTCTTCTCGCGAATCAACATCTCTCCTGATATGCTAGCTCCAATTCTCAAGAGGTTTTTCGTTGATTAGTGTTAACTCGTTGATTAGTGTTAACTCTTTGGCGGATGGGTAATTCTTTTCTTGTAAAGCAAAGGTTTGACATTTTAAGTGTTAACTCTTTTCTTTGAATTCAACAGATATCGGTTTTGAATTATTGAATTTTTGGAGTCAATATAGGTGTTGGATGCGTGTTGATTATGTGTATTTCTGAATCTTTATTTCGAGTGTTCTTGAGGTCGCAGAGAGATCGATCAGTTAATGAACATTGGTGTGAGAATTGCGGAGAAGATTAACAGGGAAGGCTGGGCGGCGGGTTTGTAGGGGATACCTTCCATTAGGGCAAAAAGGGCAAAAGGAATTTTATTAAAATTTAACGTCTTGGGCTAACGTCATCCAAAAAATGGGCTCGCTTGCAACAGAATGAAAGTAGGGTGGCCAAAATAGATGAACCAAAGTTTCGGTGGCCGAATTGCAATATGGTCCAAAGTTGGGTGGCCCGTTTGTGTGTTTTGCCATGATTAAACATCAATCATAGTCCTGCAGCAATCAAGTATTCTTTTAAGATTAGGAAGAAGTATGGAAGAATACAATGATTGTCTAAACAAAAACTAGAAAAGAATAACATGTGAAAGAACATTTAGTATTGTTTAAGGACTGGAACACATCAAGGGAAAAATTACTTAAAGGAATTATATGAGCATCCAACCCTAGATTGAAGCAAATCAAAAAAGGAATATCATTTGAATGATGAAGGATTTCTTCAACTCTTCTATCATCATGTTCTCTTATATCTTTTATCATAAAAACTGGAACATTTTAAGGAAGGAGTAGCTTGAAGGGACAAATAAAATATTTTTACCCACAAAAAACTTTATATAGAGGTCCTTGAAAATAATAGTTTGAAAGAGCGAGGTTGAATCTTGAATTTCTTAATGAAATGATGTTCCATTGAATACCCATAAATTCTGGAAGACTATAAGAGACAAAGAGTATTACCTAACAAAAGATCATAAATTCATAGGTAGATGTTAGATATCTTTTTGTATAAAATAAGGAGAGTATATATCTCTAACATGATATATTAAAGAGGGTGGTTGGCTAGAAGATATGATACACTGTTGAATATTTAATGCATTGAAAAACTGTTGAGCAATTTAATGAATTTACAAAAAGTCTCATTTCGAACAATTTATCGTTTGAAATTAGATGGGCAAGAATTAAATGAGTAAGAATGACCGAAAGTGTTTTTCAAAAACATTTGTTTAAAATACTATTTAAAAGAATATATATATATAAAAGAAATTGTTTAGGTATTTTTATCAAAAGAGTGTAAGTATATATAATAATTTTTAAAGTGATGACTTACATTGATTATCAGCAGATGTTATCTGCTGATTACTTTAGCTACAACAGAAGAGTTTATATTTTAACGAAAGACTGATTTTTAGCTAAGTGTTTAAACGAACCACACATTTTCGAAAATATTGAAAGCATTAATTTCAAAATAAGATTGAAGCGCATTATTTCAACAGAGTATAGTTTTTAGCAGATAGGGATTTAGGTATAGGAAAACATAGCGGCTGAAAACTGAATTTTAACTAATAGTAGGTGTAAGAAACTATTTTTAGGAAGTTGTAACTGTTAGGTAAGCGGATCAGTAGCTAGCTAGCTGCTGATGACTAAGTCGCAGTAGATAGATGAATAAGTGAGAGCTACCTACCTTAGTTTGATTTATCTTACTTAAGGCGGTAAAACATTAGTCGTATGTCTACCTGCTGAACTTTAGCATGAAGAGCTTTAGACTTGCTAAAGTCTAATCAATTTGATTTTAGTTAATAACTAACTAATGTTCTAAACAAGTAAGACTATAATTAACTCAACCTATTAAATTTTACTTAAATATATCTATTATAGTGATGTAAATTCAGTAAGTGAGTTTCTATTAGTCCTTACTGATTATTAATTGTTGTTTTATGTTCTAAGGTCTAATTAATGGATTTAAATAATTAAAAACATTCATGTTTCAACAATATAAATTAGGGCAAACAACACAAATGGTCCCTACGCAATTTGAGTTTCTCAATTTTGGTCTCAATTGCTCGCAATTCGTCCTTAAACTGATTTTTTTGTGCAATTAGTACTTCCATCCAATTCTGTCCGTTAAGTTTTTCTACGTGTGTGTCACGTGACTTTGGCCATGGGTAAAATTTTCAATCCACTTAAAAAAGTTCAGGGACCAACCTCGCTGATGACGTCTTAATAGAAAGAAAATTAGAACAAACAAACAAAAATAAAAAGAAAATTAAAATTGAATACTGAAAGCTCCAACCGGTGGAGCAGATCTGCAAAATTTAGGGGGATAGCCCCCACGTTGTATGTATGCGTGTGAGTGGGAAAGAGAATGGGTAAGATTTTTTTATTTAAAAATCAAACTAAATACGAAAATTGAAATCGACGTCTGCTGTGGCGTCACTATGACCGACACCAACACCGTCATTGACGAATGTTGTGGCGTTACTACACCGAGATGTTCACTGCTTGGTTCAAAACGGAAATCGAAATCTGTGGAGGTCTTTAAGCCTCAATAGAAATGTTCCCACTGGTTGATTGATGAGAGATTGACATGCTAAAGAATTTCGAGTACAATCTTTAGTTTTCTAGTTCATTAGGAAGAACACGCTAAGTCAAAGTTCAATTCTTTATCTAAGGCCATTAGTGGATGGTTCCAGTCTGGAATACCTATCTTTATTGAATGCTTCCCACGACTACTTCATGCCAAAGCTTCAAGCTCACATATAAGATGACTTCTTCCATTTCCTTGCTATCTCTTGGTGGAATCGAGGAAAAACGGGAGAGGGAGGAAGAGTTGGGTTCTTAAAGGTTGATGATGATTAATTTATGAATTGTTAGGTTAACTCATTTTATAAACAATACCCTAATTTTAGTTTTATAATTATCAAAATATCATCTAAGTAAGTTTAATTGGTACTGCTCACTTCTCCTAACGGAGAGGTTAGGTGTTCAAGTCTCACTAGAGACATCCTGAACTTTACAACTCTCAGTAGAGAGGTCGGTGTTCAAGCCTCTTCAGAGGCATCGTTGTTGTTCAAGCCTTATCCAAATGCCCCATTTAGCTACTTATTTATCTTAACGGAGAGGTCGAGTGTTTAATCCCTACCAGAGGCACTCTGGTACTTAACTACTTTCAACCGAAAGGTCGGGTGTTCAAAGCCTTACAAGAGGCACCATTTGTTCAAACCACACAAAAGGCATCATATATATATAATTGTAGCCTTTCAAAGCATTAAAATAATAAAAATTAAGGGATGGGGTACAATCTATATCCCTCAAACCTTTTTTTAAGTTCAAAATATAAATTAAATATGAGTAATTTGGTCAATTTGAAAAAAAAGGTGGCACATACAAAAATACGATTCAAAATGCATCACATTATGTGCACGTGGTAGGACTTAACGATAAAACATTAATAGAATTGAATGGAATGACCAATCCCACAAATAAATTTAGAACATGGAGGAAAATTTTGAATAATTTAGTTCAATGACCAAAACCGAGAAATCACAATTTTATAGGAACCATTTGTGTTATTTGCCCTATAAATTAAGTTAATGTATGAGTTTAAACAAAAAATTGTCAATTAATAAGAGTTTACTCAATTATATTTTTTCTTATTCATTTTGTTCTTTCCAGTAAGTTTAGACTTGGTAAGCTTGTAGGGCGGTTGTGGAAGAAGCTAGAAAGAGAATCGACCTCGTAAGTTTATCTTTCTCCCTTCATATAGATGATCTTGCTTTTATATATTGTTAATTTGATAAAAGATTTCTTTAATTAGAATTATAGTATTAATCGTTTTCATCAATTGAAATAATTAATTAGAAATTAATTTATATCATAATAAAATAATTATTTGGAAAGAATTAATTAAGGGGATGGAAGGATTAATAATATTTCTTAATGCTTAAGTCAAAATTTCATTTTCTTTTTTTATATATATACATTAGACCATCCCGAAAAACAATGGATTTGGAATTACAATTATCTCATGCCTCAAAACTCCTCAAAATATATGGAAGCATACGTGTGAAAAAGAGGAGAATGATGGAAGATATATGGAAGCATTTTTTCCTTTATTTTAGAGAATAATGTTATATTTACTTGAATTTATCAAATTATTGGGGGCATACGTGTGAAAAAGAGGAAAATGATTTGGGGGAAAACAACATCGCTGACACGATGATGGGGTGGTAGTAATGATGATATTGGTGGATTGAATTGGATAAAGTAGTGGATTTGAAATTTTTGATGAAGATGGAATCGAGATAATCGATTGAATTAAAATCGGTGGAGTTGGGAATGGGTAATGGAATTGAGATA
The DNA here is from genome assembly GCA_013146195.2 of Codonopsis lanceolata. Taxonomy (NCBI): domain Eukaryota; kingdom Viridiplantae; phylum Streptophyta; class Magnoliopsida; order Asterales; family Campanulaceae; genus Codonopsis; species Codonopsis lanceolata. The sequence goes on from CM028378.1 coordinate 160,120,560, forward strand.
TTATCAATTGATTCTTCGTCAGGCTAAGAAAGAGAATCAACATGTTATGAAATCAAACTTTAAATTTCAACCAACCCGTCTAGGACTCATGAACTTAACTTAATCTAGGTCCAATATCGAAGAAGAGATTAAATCCTGAATCAAGAATTGGACATGAGAGAAAGAAGAATAATAAATCGAGCAGAAAGACTGAAATCGGAGGGGTTCTTTTCGGGTTTCAGGGAAAGCTGCTTTTATTAAGGGCATTTCGATCATTATCTTGAAAAATTAATGTTACAATGGACGGACGTCACTAGAGAGACTAATCATATGCTCAAAAATTGAGTTCAATGACCAAAATAGGAAGCGTCAAAGAGGTCAAACTAAATCAATTTAAAGTGTTAAGTTCAGAGACCAAATTATATATTAAACCTTAAAAAAAAATGAGTACTATTTCCTCTTAAATTATTGTACTGTTTGTTTTTGAGTTAAATTGATCATTATTTTTATAAAAGTGTTAAGTACTCCATCCGTCCCTAAATTATCGTCCTCCTTTCTTTTTTCATCCGTTCTAAAATAATTTTCCAATTTGAAACTTACTTTTTTAGAACATTACTTTTACCACTTTATCCTTATTTTTCACCCGGCTTTAATTATGAGCTACATACACATGTGCTTTAAAGAAAACTACAAATTAAACCAATATAAATAATCAAGTCAATTGTTTTTTCTTAATCTGTACGCCGGTTCAACTAGGACGATAATTTAGGGACGGAGGGAGTATATATTTTAAATTCTTTAAAATTATAAACATGTAATTAGTAGTAACAAAAAAGTACTATAAATAATGTGTTTTACTACTCCCTCCGTCCCTAAATTATCGTCCTCCTTTCTTTTTTCGTGCGTCTTAAAATAATTGTTTAGTTTGAAACTTATCTTTTTAGAATATCACTTTTATTATTTTGCCCTTATTTTTTCATCCTACTTAAATTATGTGCTACATACACATGAATTTTAAAAAAAACTACACGTTAAACCAATATAAATAATTAATTAAATTGTTTTTTTAATCGATACGTCAGATCAACTAAACGATAATTTAAAGATTGATGGAGTATATTTTATCAAAATTTATTTAAAAAATACTAATCAATTTGATTTGAAAAAAAAGTGGACTACCAGAACTGATTGTGATGCTTATAGACAAAGCACATGACTTGATTGGACGGGACTCGTGTTCAGATGCTACCCGATAGATCGTGTGCTCCGCAGACATAGATGGTCCTTAACTCATCACCGTTAAGATCAGTTAGTAACATTTAGTTCAGGCGTGTCCACTGCGTGTGCGGAATCGCAAGCGTGTAAATAATGTCTATTTCACTTTTTACTGCTGAAAACACTCCGCCAGTTACCACCCTTCCCTAACCTTGTTTGTGATTAGTCAAATACTATAAATTAATGATATACTCCTAATAAAATAAAATAAATCAGAATTTATCTTTTTATTATTAATTATTGATGTTCTTTTCAACACACCCCCAAATACGCGGTCCAAATCAACCCCATTATAATAACCCCCTAGGGTTTCAAAAAACACAACACCACCATCACCTCTTTTCCCTCTCTCTCTCCTTTTCTCACATTCCCAGTTTCTCCTTTTCACACTAATTCTTGATACCCATTTCTACTTCTTCAACTTTCCCTCAATTTCCTGAGCTCAACAGTTTCTGAGTTTCCATTCTCGATAGTTTCTTGAAAAATTTGATCTATTGTTTCTATCAGAGTACTAGTTTCGACTCTGGTTAAATTTCTTGGCAATTCCAACATTCTTGGGTTTTATCACCAATTCTTCGACTTTATTGGATTGTCATTTTTTCTTGATTTGTTGGGTTTGATTGGATTTCGCTCGACAACCTTTGTTTTTATCCTGTCCGAAAATTTAATCCATTTCTCCTTTAGGGTTTCCATTTCTAAAAATCTCAACTTTCTGTCACTCACTTTGACCCAACTGGCCTAATACCTTCTTTGGGTCTTCGCTCATTTCGCTCAGTAATTGATAACAATCAAGTCTTTGGGGGGAATTTTTCCCGTTTCATGTGAGAAGAAGAAATGCCAGCGACAGATTACCAAGGTTCATCCCCTTCACATTCTTTTGCCAGCACTTTTGGCCGTTCGATTCTGAGTATAAGGCGTGATCAGGTCCACTCTATGGAAGCTACGCATGAGGTCACAAGTCAAGAACACGAGGTTGAAGCCTTCCAAAGGCAGGTAGCTCAAAGATTTCACGAGTTGTCCTCTGTTGATTCTGATGAGCTTCTCTCTGTTTCCTGGATTCGCAAACTTCTTGATGTGTTCCTTTGTTGCCAGGAAGAATTTAGAGCTATCTTGTTCAACAACGAGGCTTTCATTAGTAAACAACCTATGGATCGGTTAATTACTGAGTATTTTGAAAGGGGTGTTAAGGCTTTAGATGTTTGTAATGCGGTTAGAGATGGGATTGAACAGATCAGGCAATGGCAGAAGCAATTGGAGATTGTGTTGTGCGCTTTGGACAATCAGAGGAGTCTTGGGGAAGGGCAATTTCGCCGTGTTAAGAAAGCTTTGATTGATTTGGCAATTGGGATGCTTGATGAGAAAGAGTCCAATACAGCTGTTGCTCATAGAAACCGGTCTTTTGGCCGTAATCAAAAGGATCAAAACAAGTCTTTGAGGCATTTTCGGTCGTTGTCTTGGAGTGTTTCGCGAAATTGGTCAGCTTCTAAACAACTGCAGGCAATTGGGAACAATTTGGTTGCTCCTAGGAGTAATGAAATTGTGGCTACCAATGGACTTGCAGTGGCTGTTTTTACAATGAGCTATGTCTTGTTGTTTGTAATGTGGGCTCTTGTAGCTGCAATCCCTTGTCAGGACCGGGGCCTTCAAACCCATTTCAATATTACGAGGCAGTTCGTATGGGGGGTTCCAATTCTATCTCTTCACGAGAGGATTTTGGAAGAGTCCAAGAAACGAGACCGAAGAAATTCTTGTGGGTTGTTGAAGGAAATTCACCAAGTTGAGAAATGCGCAAGAGTTATGAATGAAATAACTGATTCGATTCAGTTCCCATTGACTGAAGAAAAAGAAGGGGAAGTGAGGCAGAGAGGGGAGGAGCTGAGGCTTGTTATCGGAGCAATTAAGGATGGATTGGATCCATTGGAGAAGCAGGTGAGGGAAGTCTTCCATCGAATTGTTCGTAGTAGAACTGAAGGGCTCGACTCTACCAGAAGAGCAAATAAACAGTGAGTCAAACAAACTGTAGAACTTGCTAATATCTCTTGAACTTTGAGTTTGTTTTCTCTTGGAGAACCTAAAGAAAGGGGGATTAAGGTGGTAAAGTTTGTATTTATCTCATCATATATATGTAAAGAAAACTTAGATATATGGATTGGACCTTCAAGGTCCATGATGCTTCAATGCGGCTTGTCTTGCTATTGTATAATAAAATCCGAGTAAATTTTCTTTTTCATGTGTTCGTCTTTCTGGCTTATTTTCCTTTCCTAAACCGATACATCTGTTGTGTTCTCACTGTTCTGAGTATCCTATGGTCTGAGCAATCCATGAAATTGGCTTCTGAAATGGCTATGACAACTTGACAAGGGCACATTCCTCAACATGTGAATGAATTGGACCATTTTCTTTAAAGACACCATTGGGTTAGGATGGGTGATTGTTCCCTCGGTGAACTTTGCGAGGCAAAAGATAAATAAATCCATGTTAATCTTTTTGTTTCCAAGTATAGAAAATGGAAAACAAGACATCATTTTCCTATCAACATTTGAAGAACTTGTAAATCATCATTTTAAAATTCCATTGTGAAATTCGTGAAGCAAACATGGATGTGCGGAGTAAGTACAAACTTTTGTGGCTTGGAAGGTGTCAAGGGAAATTAATGTCTTGTTTTCTTCACCCTTGATTCCATCAGTTATTTTCCAAGTAAAAGACCAGGAAAAACTAATGCTGACCTTCCTAGCAGCCCTCAATAATTTTGACCAAATCAGGGAAGCTTCTTTGAGAATTGACTTTGGGTTTTTGTCTTCATCTTGACTCTTCTTCACTCCAATGCAAGTTGCTTCAATTTTAAAGCCTTTTGGACCATTGGAAAATATAAATGATGCTGCAAAAATGTGAATTTCAACATTCATTGAAAGAGAAGTGGTTTTTAGTGTTGGTCAAAGTTGGACCTGTTTTAGTTGACCCATAAAATAACTGTACAATACTTGTTACTTGCTACGCACGAACTCGTTTGTTCCAAAAGATATACTCACATCACGTCTGATTTTTTCTCTACCATTTTTTTATTTGAAATATTATTTTCTTTGTAGCATTGGAACGGAGAATTGCATGATCTGAATGTTTGTTTGAAACTGGATTTTCAATTTCCGAAAAAAATTAAATGACACTTACTGTGGGATGGGATTGGGCCGAAACTGGCAGGGGCGTACATACTAGTCTTTTAGTTTAGCAGTATCGAGTTGATAGTTTACCTTACAGGGCAACTAGATTTGCCCAGATTCTAATATATACAAATTATGTGTCCATCTTAAAGAATTAAATTTTCATTCACCGTCGGTGTAAATTTTTTTTTTCCTCAAGCGGCATTTGGATCACTACACGTGGCTGACCAAAATCTAAAAAAATCAAGACAAATATTGTGATTGACATGTGTTATGATATAAGGGCCGTTTGTGTGAAAAAAAATTTACACCACCGGTGAATGAAAATTTTACTCTATTAGAAAACCTAAACTTCCACAATGTGGAACTCAACCAAGAAAAGTTTCAAGGAAAAACAGAGGAGAGAGCATAGGGATGAGCTTTTCTCTCTCTCTTCAGTTGGTACCTCTATTGCTATTCTGGCAATTGTGAGCCATCAAAATTCAAAATCCCAAGCAAACTGGCTGTCGGATACAATTCAACTTTGCAAGCTGTGGAATTATAACTATATTTTGATGGGGTAGTGATAAATATAATGGTTGGCTGAAACGCTGATGATGCAAATGATTTGACAGTCCCGCCTCATCACGACCTTAGCCGGACTTGCAATGCGTTCCCGCCCACTGGCCCAACAAGCACTTGGGCACCGGGTTCTGGGTGTTACATGTGTACCAACCAACCGAAGAAAATTATAGGATCCAGAAGAGCAGAAGGCCGTCTGCAACAATCTACTACTGTAGTGTTTGCTATGGCATATATAAGCTATAATTGCCGAAAGTTGTTTCTGTGGTTGCAAAGTTGAAAATGTTGATGGTTATAACAGTCTTTATCAGTTTAATGGAGATAAATATCAGTTTGTATGAAAAATTGAGTCTTGAGAAAGATATCTCAGTACAGCAAAACCAGCTGTAATGACTGGCTACTGGCTAGTGTCTCTGCTAGCCTTTGTTCCACTGTGGAGAGGGTTTTGTTAGAATCTGGAAATGAGGCCCTACATTTTTGTGATATACCTTGGTGATGTTGGGATTTTATTCAATAGATGACTGTTGCACAACTGTTACAAAGCTGTTATGACCAAATATCAAGTATCAACTACTGGCTGGCAATTAGATTTTAATGAAATGACTGGCTTAATCAAAATGTGACATTTCAACTTCGCAAGAAAGCCACGTCGCCTCGCCTGCCTACGGACCCTTGTTAACTTGCATGTTTTTACCTGTTCAATAATTGTCCAGCGGGAACTCGTTCTTGTCCTTTCAAGTAGCCGGGAAGATGGATTCGACATTCAGGCCTAACCTGCCCCATTTTCTTGGCTTGATCGAGGTGCAGCGAAATTATTGTTGCTCTTCATAATAGCCATGACCTCAAAGCTGTGATTGTTAATGTACCTCCATGAATAAAACGAATGAAGTGAGAGCATATAGGATGAGCTGGGGTCGACTTGGGCCTGCTATGCCTGGGTCAGTGCCTTGGGCAGTAGGCGTAAACGATAATTGCAGTGTCTATAATCTATATCAACAGATGTTTGTTCTCTTTAGTCGTATTTAGGTTAGTGAAGGGACCCGACCTGGGTCCCCCTATGTGGGACGACCACGTGGAATCCAGTCAGACTTGGGCAGATCCTACCAAAGGCCGAAGACCATTAACCAGCCGATCATCATCGGCGACCAACAACCAATCGACCACTAATGGCGACCATACACAACACCCGACCACACGGGCGAGGACCCCCTATGCTCGGCCGACAAACTCTTCTGGGACAAGACATGTTTAGCCCATAGCCTGTACATAGTATCCAGATGCCTTCCCCACAAGAGCTGGGCAAGCCATGCAAGCCGCTATATCTTATCAGCTCATTGAACCGCCTATAATTGGCACATCACACGCAACCTGTTAACCACTCAGGAACTGCCAGCAAACCGACCAGGGAACCAGTCCCACCATCAGAGATCCCCAGGCCAATCATGATCCCAAATCTAATCTACTATAAAAGGAAACATTTCCCTTCAAGAAAGGTAAGATTTACTTTGCATTTTAAGCTTAACCATAGAGCCTGTTGCATACAAGATACACAAAGAGATTCCTATCAAACCACTCACCGGAAGCATAAGGGAACGCCTAGCTCCGGCACATACACAATTCCCTGATTACTGACTCTCACACCGGAGGGCTGTAGCTGGGAAACCCCCAGCACCCTAACGGTAGTTCTCTTTTCAGGTATCCAACATCCAAGAGCAAGTAAACCACCCACCGCCCTCACTAGCGAGCAAAGTAACGGGCATGGATATTGACGTGGTCACCTCAAAGGCGATAGGAGGCCAGCCGAGCGTCATCTATAATGTCGACGAGGAGGCCCAACTGGAACAACCTCGAACGGAGGGAGACAAGGCTACTGAACAAGAAGAGCTCCTTGTAGAGGCAAAGTTCTGGGAACGCCAGAAAACTTACTTTGCAGGAATTCAAAAGGCTGAGCTAAAAATGTTCGAGCTTCAGAAAAAAATAAAGGCTACAACTAGACCCCAAGAGGAGCAAGCCCCAACCATCCAAAGGGTCACCTCAAACAACAAAGGGAAAGGAAAGGCTATGTCCAGGCCTAGTGCAAAATCTCGGTTGGGAAAAAGAGCAAGCGAGCAGGCGCCCAAACCGAGCGTCCAAAGCCGTCTAACTTTTCCCAATGAATCTAAACGTTCTCGACTAACACGAGAAAGGAGCGAGGAAGGGGAATCTAGGCCGAGGACGAAGGCGATCAAAGATAGAACATGTGGACATTGCACCATTCTCAACAATCGGGTGCGGGGTACCCAAAGAGTGGTCGGAACGCGACCACCGAGGTCTGAAAGGTCGACCACAAGCCCTCCTCGCTATCGAGCAGAGGTGAAATTTTTACGTGGTCGACTAGAAGCTATGGAAAAGTGGGAAACCAATCTTTGTTACCTCCACCAAGAATGGCCCATTTCAGAAAGAATGAGAAAAGCCCCCACCGACAAAAAGTCCCTATCTTCGAACCATACCAGGGCCTCACCAATGCCATAGATCACATGGCCAGTTTTGAGGTGAAGATGAATGCAGTTGCCCCTGAGGATGAAGATGCTTGGGGTAAAATTTTTGCAGGAACATTGAAGGGGAAAGCTCTGAAATGGTATACGTGCCTACCAATCGGATTCAGAGAAAGTTGGGACTAATTGCATGATGTTTGTTAACCAGTTCTCCGGCGGGACTCACCAAGAAACAAACAGATCTGTGTGGGATCCAGCAGCGAATAAACGAGTCCAACCAAACCTATATGGACAGATTCATGGCCATGGTGGACCAAATACCATACATTTCGGAGGAATCCATTAAGATGTGCTTCATCTCCAGCCTACAGCAGGGGTTGATGAGGCAAGAAATGATGTTGCGCGATCAAACTTCGGTCGGAGAAATGTATGCCCACGCAATTCGGGTAATCAATACCGAAGAAGCGAAGAAGGAAGGAAATGAGAAGAAAGAAGGAAAGAAGAAAGAGCATGATGGAGGGCATCGAGCTCAGGACCACTCGAATAAAGGGGAACGAGGGTCTGGCCACAAGGAAGAAGATAATCGAGGGAAGAATGTGTGGGACAACGTTGACTGGACCCCACTCACAACTAGCCGCGAGCATATAATGAATGTCCTGCTCGACCAGGACAAGATTGATAGGCCGTGGCCATTGAAGGAAAGTCGGTATCCTCGCAACCCCAACAAACGATGTGCCTACCACAAAGACATTGGGCATACGACCGAGGAGTGTATCAACTTAAAAAGGGCCATCCAAAAATTGATCGACAAGGGCGAGCTCAGGAGGTTTGAGTGAAGGGGAAGTGACCAGAGGGAAAGGCCGAGAGAGTCGGAGAGACATCAGAATCCTCGGCCAGATAATGGAGGCCCGAGGAACGTGATCAACACTATCAGGGAAGCATCACCCAGTGGGACTCAGTTGAAACACATGATTTACAACCTAAAACATGTGGTTCATATGATGCCACGATCGGATGAAGCAGGAGGAATCACTTTCTGGCCAGGCGAGCTAGCTGCCAGACCGCCGCCAACAACCCTTGACTCTTCGAGTAAGGATTCACAATAGCGAGGTGAAGCGAGTGCTCGTAGATACAGGGGCAGGAAGGGATATCCTATACTATGCATGCTTCAAGGAAATGGGGTTGGGGAACGCCCACCTCAGACCTAGCAAAGGTACGCTAGAGGGTTTTACCGGCATAAAGTCGCGGTAAAAGGAATCATCACGCTCTCGGTGATCCTCGGCGAGGAGACCAATACTCCTCGAACGGAGGAGGTTGACTTCCTAGTGCTCGACCTACCATCTCCATACAATGCCATACTAGGCTCACCTTCGCAAACAAAATTCCAAATGGTCGCATCCATGGCTCACCAAAGAGTCAAATACCCTACGGAAAGAGGGATTGGCATGGTTTTGAATGATGCATCAAGTACCTTGGAATATATTTATAAGGAAAAAACCCACAAAGAGAAGGTAGTAATCTCCATGCCTGAAGGAGAAGTGGTCGAAATTAGTAGATCGACCAAGAGACGGCGAGAAACGGAAGAGGAAATAATACCAATATTTCCTGAACCAACTCAAGCCTAGCAGTTAGAGCGAGCTGGGAACGCTAGCTCGCACAAGAGGCCCATGATACAAGCTGGGAACGTCAGCTCGTCATTTGAATGGAGAAAGCGAGCTGGGAACGCCAGCTCGCTCAAAAAAGGGAAAACCAAGGATCTTATGATCGGCACATTGGCTACTGCAGAGCATAAAAAGGACCAGGCTGTCACCAAAGTAATCACTATTGAAAGCCTGGATATTGATCATCAACCAACCATCGAGCCTAGGGACGACTTAGATGAAATTGTGATCAACCTTGATTTTCCCGAGCAGAAGGTCCGAGTAGGAAGGGAAATCCCCAAAGAGGAGCGAGCAAGCGATCATCAAGCTGCTAAAAGAAAGCTTGGATGTGTTCGCCTGGAGGATCGAGGATATGGAGGGAATTAGCGAGGACGTCGCTATGCACCAGTTGAGCATTGCCCCAGACTTCATCCCCATACAGTAAAAGGCACGAATTTTTCCTCTCGAAAAGCGACATGCCTATCAAGGAAGAAGTGTCGAAATTGTTGAAAGCTAAAATTATTAAAGAAGTCTTGTATGCAACCTGGATTGCAAATGTAGTCATGGTGAAGAAAGTAACTGGGAAATGGCGAATGTGTGTAGACTTTACTGATCTAAATAAAGCTTGCCCAAAGGATTGGTATCCATTACCCAGAATCGACCAACTTGTGGACTCCATATCGGGGCACAAAATTCTCAGTTTTGTAGATGCATATTCAGGTTATCACCAAATCAAGATGTGGTTGGCCGACCAGATACATACAGCGTTCCGAGCAGCATGGGGGTTGTATTGCTACACAATGATGCCTTTTGGCCTCAAGAACGCGGGGGCTACATACCAGAGAATGGTGAATAAGGTGTTCGGGGACCGCTTGGGCGTAAATGTGGAAGCTTACATTGATGACATGGTTATCAAAACGAAGCACTCCGACCACGCCAAAGATTTGCGAGAAACTTTCTCGAATCTACGAAAGAACAAAATGAAGCTCAACCCGGCTAAATGTGCATTCAGAGTGACAGAAGGAAAGTTCCTCGGCTACATGGTGAATGAGAGAGGAATTGAGGCCAATCCAGAGAAGATAAAAGCCTTAACAACCATGGACATACCATCCTCGATCAAATATGTCCAACAACTTAATGGTCGGATCACTGCTCTCAGTCGCTTCATCGCCAAATCAGTTGAAAAAAGCTTGCCCTTCTTTAAAGTCTTAAAGGGAGGCAAAAAATTTGAATGGACAAAGGATTGTACCAAAGCTTCCGAGGAGCTCAGGGGATATCTAGGCCGACCACCACTCCTCAGTATCCCAATACCCGAGGAGAAGCTATACATCTATTTGGCCGCATCGACTTCGGCGGTTCTTTGCCTTGGTTAGAGAGGAAGATAACATCCAGAAGCCAATCTACTATGTCTCCCATGCACTGACAGACGTTGAAGGGAGGTACTTGGAGGTCGAAAAATTGGTTCTCGCTTTGATCATCGCTGCGCGGAAGTTAAAAGCTTACTTCCAGGCGCACTCGATCATAGTGTACACCGATTTTCCTCTAAGGAAAATCATGCACAAACCCGACATGGCGGGCAGAATGTTGAAATGGTCGGTAGAGCTTTCCGGGTATGATATCAGCTATGAGGCCAGGAAAACGATCCGAGCACAGGTCCTGGCCGACTTTATCGCCGAAACCTCGTTCACTCGGCCAGAGGGCGAGCAAGAAAATGCTCGAGGACTCACCTCAGCGACCACATAAGCGACCACGTCTGGCGAGCAATCAAAAACGAGGCCTCCTTCATATTGGACCTTGTTCGTGGATGGATCTGCAGGAGCAGAGAAAGGGGCCGACTCGCTTGATTATTCGATTCGAGAGCCGACATGGCTTTAAGATTCCAGTTCAAAACTTCGAACAATCAGGCCGAGTATGAGGCCCTGATCGCTGGAATCGAGCTCGCACTAAGCCTAGGGGCTGAAGATATAGTGATTTACAGTGACTCCCAGTTGGTGGTAAAGCAGATACTGGGCGAATACGAAGCAAATCACCCAATATTGGCCAAATACCAGCAATTGACACAAAAATTGTTGACCCTCTTTAAATATTGGGAGTTGGAGCAAATCCTGAGAGAGGGAAATTCTCGAGCTGATTATCTCTCCAAGATCGCATCCTCGGAAGCCGAGGAAGTTCCTCCTAACATTGAACTCATGTTCCTCAAGATCCCAGCTATCAGCCAGGAGGAAATTATGGTCGTCGTTGAAACTCCAAGATGTTGGATCGACGACATAAAAGACTACATCGAACAGGGCACTCTACCAGAAGGCAAAAGTGAAGCCCAAATTATCAGGAATCGAGCATGCAGATACTCGGTAGTCGGGGGCATGTTGTATAAACGATCTAACACCAAACCTCTCCTTCGATGCATACGACCAGAGACAGTAAACGATCTGTTGGCCGAGGTGCATGAGGGCGAGTGTGGTGGACACCCCGGTCCGAGGACCCTGTCGGACAAGATGAACTTTCATGGCTATTATTGGCCGAGCATGAGAAGAGATGCAGCGGAATATGTAAGGAAGTGTGACAAATGCCAAAGATACGCGAACATTCCGCGACTACCCTCGGTCTTGCAAACCCCAGTAGTCGCAAAGATGCGCCTCTTTGACATGTGGGGAATCGACCTTATTGGTCCCTTTCCCCAAAGCAAAACATGGGTGCGAGTATGTGATTGTGGCCGCCGACTACTTCACCAAGTGGATAGAGGCAAAGCCACTTGCTAGCATAACCGAGGATCAAGCGATCGATTTACCTACGAACAAATCTTCTCGTCGCTTGGACTCTCTGATGATCGCTTCCGACCATGGCACTCAATTTTCCAAAAAATTTACAAAGAAATGTGATAGGTCAATGTTAAACACGTGGATGTCCTCTGTGAGCCCATCCACAAGGCAATGGTCGCAGGGCAGGCGGGGAAATAAGAAGATCATGCATGCTTTAAAGAGGAATTTGGATGAGAAAAAGGGAAGTTGGTTAGAGCGGCGCCAATTGTTCTATGGGAATCGAACATCAATACGGGATCTCATGGTGAAACCCCGTTTGCACTAACATATGGCTCGAAGAAACAATGGCACCAGCTTGAGTAGCACTCCCTACCATTCGGTTACTTTCTTCGATCAACAATAGAACGACTTGTCAGACGCCACTTGATCCGACAACCTCGAAGAAAGGCGACTAGAGGCCCGACTTCGGAATGATCAATTACAAAAAGCTTACAAAGATTCACCACGACAAAAGAGTAAAACCAAGAGCTTTTCCCGATTATTGGAACCTGGTTTTGAGGAAAATTGAAGCAACCAAGCGTAAAGATGGGAAGAAATAAGCTATCCCCAAACCTGAGAGTCCATTAGAGTAGTTAGCATTGTGAAAGAAGGAACCTCATGTTGGCCGAGCTAGATGCATGGTACACCTTTTAAGAATCCTTGGCATGGCAGATCACCTCAAGGCATTATCGTTGATGTAAATTTTGTAAAGATCACAAGTTAAATGAATTGCGGGCTTTGTCCAAAAACAAGTGTGTTTACCTAATCCCATTCTCAAGCGGAGATGGGAATAGAACTTGTCCTCGGCAGCGAGAGGCCATCAAAATTGATAAATGAGCCAAGTGCTCATTCCCGTCCTAAATGGGAGGTGGGAAAAAGACCTCAATCACAGGAAGGAAATCAAAATTGATAAAGGAGTAAAGTACTTTCGTTCCGTCCTCGTGCGGAGGTGGGAGAGATCCATAGAAGAACCACCGGAAGAAAACATTGTCCCTCAGACGCGAGACGCTTAGAAATAAAACAAAGAAAATAGACAAGTATACAAACAACAGATAACTCCACCCAACTATGAAACGATCAAGATGGATAAACAAAAAAAAAATTGAAAAAATAAAAAATTGTTTTGAAACAAAAACACATGCTAAAAACATTTCGATGCAAATGAGGAAAAAATTTGTTATTC
>CM028378.1:160133727-160201772 GCA_013146195.2 Codonopsis lanceolata
ACTTTTTTCGGATGTTGATGGCCCTTTTACCTGAAAGTGCACTGCGGTCAATTTGAGCGGGCAAATATGTTGGGGAAATGTGAATGTTTTTGATAACCGTGATATTGATGAACGGTCATTGATTGAGATGAAAGATATGGTCAAACTTTAAAGGCGATCCAAGGTCCATAATTTTACTACAGTCAGCTCCATAATGGGGATGAATTTGTGCATAAAGGATGATAAGGAGTTGATGGGTTTAGTCTCTCTCTAAACAAATTATTGTCTTTTACTTCATCAAGGCTATTAGTAAAATATTGAAATATCGAGATTGAGGAGGATTTTGATTTAGACTTGATATAGATGTTGATTTAGATTACAAAATGAGGTAATTGGGGCCAAGTCAATACAAGGGATGTCAATACAAGGAGGTAAATACGTGGGATGATGATGATGATGTAGTGATGAGTCATTTGATAAGGATGATAATTTTTATGACGTTGATTATGATCTGGGTGATGATGGTTTGTTTGATGCAAATATTGATAAGATGTCGAATGGGGTGGTGTAAATAACAAAAAAATGACAAAGGAAAAGGAGTTGTTGACTGCTCCATTGATGTGAAGGAATTGAGAATTTTAATGATAAGTTTTCGCAAGTGATGATGATTTGGCTAGTTTAGATGAAAGTGATGAAGAAACAGGAAAAAAGTTGTAACATTTACCGAATTCAACAAAGATACGATATGGAAGACCCTAGGTTTAAAATTGGGATGACATTTAGTAGTATTGCAGAAGTTTGATGCCGTTACACAACATTGCTATGGGGAAACTCATAAGATATGCCAAAAGTGAGAAGAATAAAAGTGGTAGGTGTAAGGATGGATGTGATTGATGGTTTATATATCCAAGGTTCAAGGCAAGAATCGGGCTGAGGAACATACAATCCAAATTCACAAATGTTATAGGATCTCTATAATAGAAATGTCGAGCAAAGTGGATTGCTAAGAAATATTTGGAGAAATTTAGGTCCAATATATGCCATTACACACATTGCAAGTCGATGTTTTGGCCGAAAGCACCAAGCAAAAAGTGTCAATACATAAGTGTTTCTGGCTAAGCAAATGGCATTAAAGTCGATATGTGGTACGTAGGAGCATAAGATAACAAAATAATGATTATGTGAGGAATTAAGAGGCTAGCCCCCGTTCAACCGGAGTTGATGACGTATTGAGCTTAATAGATTTCTGCAGACTCCACATCCGCCTTTGGACCATTAAAGAAAGGGTTTTTAGAAGCGGTAGACCAATAATGGGCCGGATGGTCGCCATTTGAAAGGTCCTGGGAGGATATTACCGAATGCGTGGGCATAGATGGAAATAATTGTACTTATCCATTTGTGTATGCCGTTGTGGAAAGTGAAAACAAGCACTTCGTTGTGGTTTATTGATTTGTTGAAGAAGGATATCAAAATGGTCAACTCCTACCATTGAGTTTTATGTCGATAAAACAAGGTACATTACCCTCGAACTTTTACCTTTTACCTTTGTTTATAATATATTACAACCTACTTGTATTGTTTAATTTAAGAATCATGTTAAACTCTTAATTGTTTAATTGTTTAAATGTTTAATTATGGGATTGGTTCCTCGACTTGAACTCTCGTGTCCAAACTCAGTATAGGTTTTGTGTTAGGCATTTGTATAACAACTTCAAGCTTATACACAAAGGTCCTCAGTATTGAAAGATAGACGCTGGATCTGCAAGGGCTTCAAATCCTCGCTTTTTAGAAATGTATGGAGAATTTAAAGGATACGATAATCGAAGCATTCAAGTGGCTTAATGCAAAGCCACCTCAACAGCTGGTTCAGGTCACATTACGGCCGTGTGATATTCGCTAAATAATTTATGAGAGTTTTAATGCAAAGAATCCTGCTAGGGATAAGCCTATAATCACCATGTCGAGAACATTAGGGCACATCGATGAGAAGAACACATGTGTTGAGAGATAAGATGAAGAAAAAACAAGCTTGTTATGTCCTAAGATTCATGTCATCAGAGAAAACCAAGATAGAGTCCACACATTGTGTACCTTACCTCGGACAGAAACTCAAAGTTTGAGGTTTTAAGTAGGGAACACGCTCATAGTTGACATGGAAAGAAGACATGTTCTTTGAAGGTGGGAGCTCACTGGAATCCCATGTGTTCATGGTATGTCACCATGTGTTATAGTGGTTTGGAAGTGGAGGACTTTGTGTCACTGCTTGGTATCTGGTATAAGAGAGAATTGTACATCAAGCTTTACAACAATACATCGGATGCAATCCATGGATCCGAAATGTGGAAAAACAGGGGGCTACCACCTATCCTTGCTCCAGTTAGGAAGAAGAAAAGGCCGGGAGGCCTAAAAATTGAGGAGGATGTGAGAACCTAATGAGAATCAAGATAACAAGACACCGTTGGGATTCGTAAACTAGGTAGAGGGGTGGGTCAGCCACTTGTTCTTATTGCCGCCATTTGGACATAGTGCAAGAAAGTGTCCAAGTAAACCTGGTCAACTTGAGAGCAATGTCAAAAATACTGTGAAATGCTCCATTTGTAAGGAAATTGGGCATAACAAAAGAAAATGTCCAAGTAAGGAAGCCAATCAATCCCAAACTGATCATCAACCAATGGAAGACCAAGAAAATGTACTACATGAGCCACAACAAGAAAATGTCCAAGAAAATATACTGCATGAGCCACAACAAGACCAAGAACCTGAGGAATTTACTATGAGCCAACTTCTTTCAACACCACCACCACCTTCTACACAACCTAAACCTACTCCAAGACAAGCTGCAACCTGCTTCAACACGAGCCCTCAGAGGTCTTTCTGATTGCTTAATGTCGTTCTCAACCAACTGATTCAAGCCCGAGAACATATTGACCTTGATGAGTAGACTCTTTTAGGTTAGTCTATTATTTTAATTATTGCTTGTTGTTGGTGTATATTTGTATAATCTCATCTGACTTATTTTATTGCATTTTCTCTGTTTTGCAGTGATCAGGGTATTACTTTTTGGACATAGTGCATGGAATACATGGGCCTTTTTGAACATAGTACATGGAATACATGAGTGACTGCTACTGGGGATTTTTTTGTGTTTTGTAGTGAAGTATGTGTATAATACATGGAATTGTGTTTATGTTTCATTGTCTTTGTATAATATAAATAATTTGGTGTTTGTTCCAGCAGTTTGTTGATGATATACATATGCATGATCAGAATCGGTATTATTTTTTGGACATAGTGCATGGAATACATGGCCTTTTTGAACATAGTACATGGAATACATGAGTGATTGCTACTGGGGATTTTTTTTTTTTGTGTTTTGTAGTGAAGTCTGGGTATAATACATGGAATTGTGTTTGTGTTTCATTGTCTTTGTATAATATAAATAATTTGGTGTTTGTTGCAGCAGTTTGTTGATGATATACATATGCATCAGGATTTCTTACATAAAAAAAACAAAAATATTCCATTCATTTCCAATAGGCAAAATAAAGAGAATACATTAGGGGTTTAATAAGTTTCCATTTTAACACATCCAACAAAAATATACAATACCACAAAATTAACCCCAACCATTTCTTAATACTTCCATACTCCGAAAGCTTAATCATGCCCGATTATGATTAAAATGAAGATGAGGTTGAACACGAATGATAACACAAAACAAAACCAAAGGCATTTGTTGCTTTTTTTAGTTTCCACTTCAACTACCTTTAGAGGAGGATCAAACCAGAGGAAAAATCGACATCCCCTTTCTAGCTACAAGAACAGAAAAAATAAAACAAGTAAATAAAAATAATAATTTTTTAGAAAATTAAAATTTTTAAAAATCAATAACTTACCCCATATTTTTCACAACCCAAGAACCTCCTTCCTGGATTTTGATCTGTCCATGATGTTCGTATGACAGCCATCTTTCCACAATGACAGCGAACTGTGTTCATCGTGAAATAAAAAATATAATTAATGAAATGGATTGTTAGTTAGAGAATGAGATGAATTTTTTTTAGGATGAAATGAGTATATATATAGCCAAAATCTGGTTTTTGGCAAGGTTTATGTTGCAAAAAAAAAATTATACAAGGTTTACTTTGCAATAAAAAGGGCGGGAATTAACAAATAATTCGACCAAGGTTCATCTTGCAAAAACAAACAAATGTACAGGGTTTCTTTTGCAATCGAAATGGCGGGAAATAAACTACGGTTTGACCAAGGTTCATCTTGCAAAAACAAACAAATGTACAGGGTTTATTTTGCAATCGAAATGGCGGGAAATAAACTACGGTTTGACCAAGGTGGTTTTTGCAATACAAACAAATGTACGGGGTTTAATTTGCAATGAAAAAAAGCAGAAAAAATCAGTTGGAATGTGTAGTGTCACGTCGGTACCGCCAACCGGCGCCAACTCATCATCACGTTAAAAAAATTAACTCCACTTTAACGGAAGGTTTGAATTGCAAAAAAAAAAATAGGTGGAGGTTCAATTTGGTGAAAATCAAAACACGAGGTTAATTTTGTAAAACACAAAATAGGTCAGGGTTTTTTTTGCAATTATCTCATAAATTAATATAACAAGCATACTTTAGCCAGAAACAAATAAAAACAAAAAAGTTTTTTTTATGAGTCTAGCCTTCCATTTTATTTAAAATAAAACGATCTCCCCAGCAGAGTCGCCACTGTGGGTTTCCGGGACATGCGCCCGCGCCCCGCGCGCCCTTGGATAGGGGTGCTCGTACGTGTGGATGCGGGACACCACTGCTCTCGTTCCACCCTCCCTTTTTTAGGGGAAGACGAAATCAAAAATACGAGAGGAGTGTTGTCTACGATAGCGCGTTGGAATGCGCCTTGGTTGCCTTTAGTGGATTTTTGATCCAATATGGAAACTTTGGGTTTCCCGCATCAAGTTATCCTTTTTTAGGGGATATCAGGATATGGGAATGCATCGCCCTTTCATTCTCATTTTCCCTTTTTTAGGGGAAAACGGAAAAGTGCAAAAAAGGATGTTGCGATGCCCCCACTATAAATTTTATTAAAAATAGCCTTATGGCCTATTTCGGATTACTATGGGAGCTTTGGGTTTCCCGCATCAAGTTATCCCTTGTTTAGGGGATATCAGGATATGAGAATACACCACTCTTTCATTCTCATTTTCCCTTTTTTTAGGGGAAAACGGAAAAGTGCAAGAAAGGAGTGCTGCGAGGCCCTACTGGATCCAAAATGTTTTAGAGTCGTCATCTTTATTTTAAGGCAAAATAAAGCAAAACCAAAAAGAAAAGAAAACCCAGAGATTGAAAACGGGTTCGGAGGCTAAGTTACGAGTTGTGAAGGAGCTAGGCACTCAACTCGCCCTTTCGGTCTCAAAAGTGGTTTTTGGCTAAAGTATGCTTTTTGTTATATTTATCTAGCAAATAAATAAAGCATTTAAAGACAGGAAAATAAAAGCGAACACATCCATGGCTATATTATGTATGGACTTGCAGCCATTTCCTTGCAATAATTACAAATATATTTAAAAATATTTGGTCATTATAACGGCTCTTTTACATAGTATTTCCTAACTAAATCCGGGCAGCACAACGGCTTATATTGTCTACATTGGGCCAGATTTAAATAACAACTTTTATAAAAATAATGCCCTTAAAGGCTATTACCTTTTAGAGCGGAGTGTGCTCGCTCTGTCCTTCTCGGGAGAGAGAGACTTTTATTGCTGCTGCTGATGTGATTTGGGCAGAGTGACGGCTGATTTGTCGTAGTTTTGGCTCACTCACTCGGGCAGAATAACGGCTTAATTTTGGTGGTTTTGGCCTATTTGGTTGGGCGGAATAACGGCTTATTTCGGGTGATTTCAAATTATTTACTCGAGGCAGTAGCGCACTTTATGGTTTTTGGGCCGGAAATAAGGTGGATACCTAACTAAAGGGCTAGGGATCACTTTAACCTAGGTTGGATTTGTGTTTGGAGGAGGTTTGGGACTCGGGGTTTCGAGGCTTTATGAGAGGAGAGTGGGATCACTCGCTCAGCGACGCTCACTGCGTTAAAATTACGCAGAGTAACTTTGGGCTTCAAGCCTTCGTCGAAAAATTGTGTCTCAAAGCGTAGCCGGGCACCTGTATTTATAGTTGGATTTGTGCTTCATCGGCTTGTACCGCGCGCTTGACATTTTGTACAATGCGTTAACTGATCGGCACTATTTGGGGACCTTGGCACGGCCAAACAGCATATTGGGCGCGGCACCAAGGCCACGTGGCGCGGCGCCAAAGGCAAAACATTTCTCAACTTTCGACACTTTCTCCCCTGCAGTTCACTATTCATGCATCCTACTTTCTCCTTTTGCATTTTCAACCCTGTAACTTGACATTTGTTAAGTTTAAGTAGTTCTTGATATCACATGTCAGAGTTACATACCAGGGGTACGAAATTGGGGTGTCTACACTACTGTCAATATTTCTGGAGGCAAGCATACACTTGTAGTAATTAATGACTACCCTCGATTCACTTGGATCAAAACGATGACATCAAAAGATGAGACATATGATCTAGTCACCGCCATATTCAGAATACTTCAAACTCAAAAGGTTGAAGACATAAGTGACATCAGATCAGACAACGACACCAAATTCAAAAACAACGGTGTTGAAAGATATTGTGATGACCACGAGATCAGCTACAACTTCTCTGCTGCCGGGACTCCTCAACAAAATGGTGTAGCTGAACGAAAAAACAGAACACTTATTGAAGCAACAAGAACTATGCTGGCATAAGCTAAACTTCTGAAATACTTCTAGGCAGAAGCTGTCAACTCTGTGTGCTTCACTCAGAATCGATCTCTGGTAAACTAGTTTCATAATAAAACTTCATATGAAATATGGAAAAGAAAAGCCTCAAATGTAGAATTTTTCAAAATCTTCGGCTGTAAATGTTTTATTCTTTATAATGGAAAAGAATATAGAGGCAAATTTGATTCAAAATCAGACGAAGGAATTTTTCTGGGCTATTCAAGTCATTCAAAAGCATTTCGCATATTTAACAAAACTTCTTTGAAAATTTTAGAATCTATGCATGTTACTTTTGATAAATATGATTTATTAGAGCCGCGAGTGGCTCCAAATGTTGCTGATGATTCTGATGATGTTGAGACAAGTATAAATCAAGCTTCTAATTCCTCTCCACCTCAGAATCCTCCAACAGCTGACTCTTTGAATTATGTTAATCTAGCACCAACAAACTTCAACTCTGTTGGCACCTCCTTCAACCCTTCTGTTGACCCAGATCCTATCTCTTCTGTTTTATCTCAAACACCTTTGTAGATCACTCGTACTTCTTGTTCACCAGAAAATGAAGGTCTCGAAGATCCTATCTCTTCTAAACCTGATTTTGGTGAATCACCTTCTCTTCTTTCTCCAGAATTCTTACGAGAAGAACTCACCAGAAGTGATCCCCCTCCAGCTATTATTGAAACAAAAGATCACCCCATCTCTCAAATCATTGGTGATCTCAACTTAGGAATGCGTACGAAAAGTAGTGTTTGAAATGAGACTATGTTTGCCTTTGCATTCGTATCTGAAATCGAGCCAAAGAAGATTGATGAAGCTATTGAAGACCACTACTGGATTGAAGCTATATAAGAAGAGCTGAACCAGTTTGAAAGATGCAAAGTGTGGAGCTTAGTTCAAAGTCCCACTGATTATCCAGTCATCTGCACTAAATGGGTATTCAGAAACAAGAAAGATGAAGGTGGAAATGTCACCAGAAACAAAGCTAGACTGGTTGCTCAAGGCTACCGACAGAAAGAAGGAATTGACTTCGATGAAACATTTGCTCATGTTGCTAGATTAGAGGCAATCAGACTCTTTCTAGCCTATGCGTCGTTCATGGACTTCAAGGTATATCAGATGGATTTGAAAAGTGCCTTTCTCAATGGTGATCTTCAAGAAACCGTATACGTTGAACAACCTCCAGGTTTTGTCATCCAAGGAAAAGAGGATCAAATATATCGACTCAAGAAAGCACTTTATGGCCTCAAACAAGCTCCCAGAGCTTGGTAAGAAGCTCTATCCAATTTGTTAATCAAACAAGGATTCGTGAGAGGAAGAATAGACACAACTCTGTTCATCCTCAAGAACAAAGGTCATTCCCTTCTGGTACAAATTTATCTGAACAACATCATCTTCGGATCAACAAATCAAAGCATGTGCAAAAGATTTGAGAAGTTGATGCAAAGCAAGTTTGAGATAAGCATGATAAGAGAGCTCACCTACTTTCTAAGACTTCAGATTCAACAAACTTCAGACGGGATCCTCATCAGCCAAACCAAATATGCAAAGGAACTTATCAAGAAATTTGGTCTTGATTCAGCTAAAGGATTCGAGAGACCAATGTCTACTGACTGCCATCTTGATAAAGATGAGAAGGGAAAGCAAGAGAACGTGACCAAGTATCAAGGAACCATAGGTTCACTTCTTTACCTTACTGCCAGTAGACCTGATATTATGTTTGTTGTTTATGTTTGTGCTAGATTTCAGGCAGATCCAAGGGAATCACACTTGCTTGCTGCTAAACATGTCATCAGATATGTTTCCACAACTATAAATCTGGGTATCTGGTATTCAAGAAGGAACAACTTTGATCTAGTTGGATATAAATAGATGCAAACTATGCAGCCTGCAAAGTAAGCAGAAGAAGCACCAGTGGGACCTGTCAATTTCTTGGAAATAGACTTGTCTCATGGTCATGCAAGAAGCAAGGATCAGTTGCAAATTCAACCACAGAGGCAAAATACATTGCTGCCAGTAGCTGTTGCTCTTAACTACTTTGAATGTAGCAACAACTAGTGGACTACAACATCAAGACTACAAATTGTCCTATCATGTGTGATAACACTTCTGTAATTTTAGTCTCAAAGAATCCAGTGATACGCTCCAAGACAAAGCATATTGATATTCGTTATCACTTCCTCAAAAATCATGTTGAAAAAGATAACATCAGTTTGGAATATGTTCCAACTGAACATCAATTGGCTGGTATTCTCACCAAGTCACTGGATGCTACCAAGTTTGCATATTTAAGGAGAAATATTGGTATGGTTGATCCTACAGCTTAAAGTTTATTTTTTAAGTTTAAAGTTGTTTCATACCAGCAAACATTAATTGTTACTAACTCTGTTAATGTTTTAGCTCAAAATCGTTAAATCCAGGTTAGTATTTCTGTTAACAGTCTTTTAGAGGGTAAAAGTTTGTTTAAAAGACTAAGGGGTTAAAAGTCACTTTTCGCTGTTAACTTTCAGAAAATCTTAAGTTAAAAGCTTTATGAAAAACACATGTCAATCGCCAAAGCTATTTTTGCTAAAATGACTTTTCTCCTTCTTTAAATAGACTTTGAACCGTCATTTTGCAAACTTTTACAAACCCTCTCTCTCTCAATCTCTCTCTCTACTCAAACCCTTCGTTCTTCTCTGCAACTGTTTCCTTTTTGTTTCTTGTACTTCGCTTCTTCTTCCCTACAGTAACAATGGTAAGCATTTCAAATGCCCTTTAGACATTTCTCAAACGGTTTATTGTTTATATTTTTCTTTTGAGTTGTTTCTTTGAGGAATTTGAAAGGACGCTTTGCGTATCCTACCAATTTCCGCCATTGTTGTCTTTTTCAAAACCTTGAAACCTTTGGTTCTCTCTATGCTTAAAATACTTATATCTTCGAGATTTATCAAATGGTGTTTCTCTGTAAAACTTCTCAAAACATTCAAAGGTTTCAATTTTTTTAATTTAATTATTCTTTTAAAAAAATGAAATCTTTGATTGTTTGTTCTATCTAGGGAAAAGCTCTAATTTTTGAATTGCTTTTGTAGGTGAAATCATCTGCGAAATCTAGTTCTGGTAAAAGGAAGGTTTTCGACCCAGAGCAAGTTTATCATCCAGATCCCTCCATCAACCTTCCTAGGTTTCCCTTCTATCCTGCCACTCACGACATTATCCAAGAGCTGCCGGCGAATACATACCTCTCGGGTATGTGCATTGAATTGGATTTTGTCTGCACCTTTGCGGCCAGAGCAAAGATGTGCGAGGACATGGATGTGTCTGGGATTTTCCCCCTCTTCACTCTTCACGACGCTGACTACAGCAACCTCCTCGCTGAAGAGTTCTACCAGCGAATGAAGATAATCGCCAAAACACCCTCAGTTGTACGAGGATGGATTCGTGGATGTCCTATTTCTCTTTCTGCCAAGATTATATCCAAGGTGATTGAAGTCCACTATGGCAGGGACAGTGAGCTGTCTAGTGCTGAGGCTAACACCGTTTGGGAAGCAATAAGGGGAGCAGATACCCAAGGGAAAATGCTGAGGAACGTCTTTCCCTTGGACATCTACTGTTCAAGCCATCTGCTGGACAAGTCGTTTTGGTTCAAGAACGGCTCCTACGACATCCTTACCTCCCAACAGCTCAACCTTTCAAGCGTCATCCACCAGAGGTTCCACCTCAACTATGGTGCCCTCATCTTCAACGAGCTCCGTAACTACATCGCGACTGTCAAGGCTAGCCCTTATAACAAGAGGCCTTTTGTCTGGCTAATCAACACCCTGCTCAGGGATACGCTAGAGATCAACTCTGCTATTGAGCCGAAGGAGCTCAAAAAGGTGACGAAGGACTAACAACTAACCGCCACCTTCTTCACCAAGTAATTCGAGTATGAGAGTAAGCGGAGGCAGCAAAGATGGCTCTCCAATATTTCTGCTGAAATGGTGGCTCAACCTACACCTATGATGGTTATGCGGTTCGATATGGACGCATATGACGCTGCCAGGGAAGTTGTTTTCGCTGCTAGAAGAGCAGCAAAGAAGCCAACCACTACTATTGCCTGGGACATTCTGCAAGAAGCAAGGGAGCTGACAAATGAGTCCGAGCACATCCTAAAGCGCTCCAAGGTTGCGCGATCCAGAAAGGCGACTGGTTTCTCACCATATGAGGCTGAAGTCATGGCTAAGATAGTGTCCAAGACCAAGGAAGATGCCAAGGCAAGACAAGAAGCTAAGTTAGAAGAGCTTCAAGCAGTCTGGATTTGGAAGGAACTAAAGGCCAGCAGACATGCAAAGTCTGCTAGCAGCTCATCCACAGCTGCTGGTCAAACTTCTTCTCACAGCCTCAATCAACCCTTTTTTCTCCTCAACCAACCCATTTTTCTCCCTAGCCAACCCAAACCCCTAAACGTAAACCCTTTTCTGACCAACCCTCACCCATGCCTAAACGCAGGCGTTTGCGTAAGGACCTCCCAACCAAGCCACCAACATACCCTCTCATCTATGTCGATAAAGCTTCTGGATCTCCTATCCAACTGCTGAGGCGAAAAGGAAGTCTGTTGGCAACCCACCTCCTAGCCCTTCTTTAACCATTCATACTGATCATCTACTCATGAGGAGCCAAACCTTCCGGAGGAATCTATCCCTCAAGAGGAGCCCATAACTCTTGAGGACTCTAGTTCTCAGGAGGAGCCTACCAATTCACCTACCCACACACCCCCTTCTCCCTTCAACTACTCACCAAACCCATCCACACCCTTCACCTACTCCTACCCAAACCAACCCTTCTTCACCATCCGAACGAAACCAACTCATTCCCTATATTATCACCCCTTGGTTTACACCCATCCTTTCCTCTGCTGCTACAAAGTTCATCTTTGAACTTTCGTCAGTAGCAAACCTCTTCACAAAACCTATTCCCCTTCCACCAGAACCTCAATCCATGAGACTAGAAAACCTTTTCTATCCCCCTCCTTCCTTCTGGTTCTTAACCGACCCCAACCCAACCCCTACAATTATATGTGATCATTCGGACATAGATATTGAAATACCCCCAACCCCTCCTTCATCCCCACCTCAAGCCAATTCCTTCTCATCTACTCACATATTCCCCACAATCGATTCCTCTTCAACTTCAACCTCTACCATTTCACCCCTCTAGCAGCCCTTCCGTCCTACTGCTGCTGACGCCACCTCGTCTGCTATTGTTGCAGAGCCCATTCAAGTAAACCTCGATCCTCTCCATCCTCCCTGGCCAACGACGAAATCTTGAGCAGATTGGATGCCATCTACAACAGGCTTAGAGAGTTAACCAGTATCTCCACGGTCTGTTGCTGAGATTGCTACTGAATCATCCAAGGCTACTGCCAGGAATGCCACCATCCTCTGACAGTTTTAAGAGGATGTTTGGACCAAATTTGGAGAAGTTAGGCAATAGTCTACCGATCTAAAGATCAACATGGAGGCTCAACGTAACGAGTGTGTTCGACTCTACTCAACTCTATTCCATCAGCTCTTCCACATCATCACCCTCCATCTTGCTCGCGGAGAACTCAACGATCAAGCTCTTCAATGCGGCTCATGATAGTATGGCAACTGAGAGAGAACGTGATCTGGCCATCACGGAGGAGAAACAACTACGGTCTATAAACTGATTTCTAATGGACGAGAACTCTGCTGATGAAGAGTACACGAGAAGAGTTGAAGAACTCAAGCGCCTATGCCGAGAAAGAGAAACAAGCTGACAGAGCAGCCAAAGGAAAAGAAAAAAGGTTATGGTAGCTTGTATCTTTTCAATCCTTATCCTTTGTATCTATCTTTTTTATATAAAAAACTCTGTAACTATTAAACTTCTTGTTTGAAATACAAAAGTTCCTTCTTTTCCAAAAATGTCTACTATTTAAATTTCATGTTATTTAAATTCAAATATTTGCTTGGAATTTAAACATCTAGTTTAAATTTATTTAAACTGTTTAGTGTAATCCTCGTGCTTGTTCTTTCAAATCTCTTATGTTACAAACACTTCGATTAGTTGTTACATTTGAGGTGTTCTTTTTTATGGAAGCATGTCTGCTGTTATAGAACTTAAAAGTATTTTCTAACATGCTATTATATATCCTTAAGCTTTCATAGCCTTCACTTGTAAGTAATGATGACTAGATGCAAATAGGAGGAGATTGTTGTTTCTCAATGTATCTTAATTTGCATCTGCTCATTCATTACTATAGATTCTATACTTAATGGCTAAATGAGATGGATACCTAGTTAGCATAGCAATTGTGTATAGAACTTTGCCTTTAGAATAGTTTTTTAGACTTCTTAGGTTTTGACAGAAGACTTCGGCAAAGGCTTCACCAGCAGCCTTCACCAGCAGTCTTCACCGGTAGACCTTGTCTGCCTTCAAACAACATGACGTGTCAAGATTATCAGGATATCCAACTCATCGAGAGAATCATTAATTCAGATATCATGAATTAAGTTTGAATTAATTCAACATCAATTGACTTCCGATTTCCAAGATACACATTTCCAGCTTTTCCGAAGAATGAAGACTTTCGCCTCCTGAACATGGCAGAGCAGGTTTGCAATCTGACACAAAACTGTACCAACTACTGTAGGTCTGCAACTCTGTTTGTCACCCACCTGCTAGTTCTAGTACTTTCTCTTCTCCATAATCAGTCCTAGATGAAGATGAAGTCAACAAAGCATCTCCATGTATTTAATGCACTCAACCTAATAGAGTTGTTACTCACTTCTTCTTCTCTAACAGTCTCAAGGATACTCCGATATAAATACTGCCATTGAAGACCGAATACACAATGCTCTGAATTTATTCAACAACATCAAGTCATCATACTCAGTGCATTCAAGAGATCATAAACTGATCAAAGAAGTCCTCAACAACAAGAAGAAGATCTACATCAACTGTTACTCATTTACTTCGCATTGTTGTATTCATTACTATTCTTCTGCACTTTGAATATTCTATTTTCCATATATTTAATTCCCCCACCCTCAAACACAAATTAAATATTTTGTACACGATCCATTAGAGATTTCTATAATAGAACTAGTGAAAAATATAGTGCACATTCAAATCCAAGGTTGACTGCTTTGGTGGTGGATGTAGCACTCTTTATAGTGTGAACCATCTCAAAATAACTGTGTTCTTTATGTTCTGTTGCTTACTGCTTTATATTTTTTTTCTTTGTTTTAACTTATTCCTTTGAGTTGCAAACTTCAGTAAACAGCCAAGTCTACTGGTAGTGTTTCACCAGTAGACTTAGTCTGTCTTCCTTACAAGTCTTCCGTTACTTCAACCTTTTCAATAGGTTGTAAGTAATTGTTTTAGGAACTATTACAAAAATTTTTTTAAGTGTTACTAGGCTATTCAACCCCCCTTTCTAGCCTAGTATTGTACCCTTTGGGACTAACAGTAGGTTTCCATATTCCGACCGAGCTGGGAGCCGAACACTTTGTTGACCATGCGCTGGTAGGTGGCCCCTACATTCTTCAGCCCAAATGACATCATTTTATAGAAGTGCAATCCTTTGTTTGGCTATGGCGTCCACGAGCACATCAATGTGCGGCAACAGATAACAGTTACTTGTCACTTGTCATTTGCCTTCTTGATCATAACCACATTGGCAAGCCATGATGGATAAGGGATCTCTTCGATAATGTCTGCTTTTAGGAGTTTGTCCACTTACTCTTTGATAGCTGCACTTTTCTCAGATAAGAATTGCTTTGGCCGCTATTGAATTGGGTGAAAAGTTGGGTCCACATTTAGGTCGTGGCGGGTAACGTTCTCACTGACCCCCTGCATGTCTTCGACAGTCCATATGAAAACATCGAGGTTGTTTTTGAGTTGATCGATCAGTCTTGCTCGAGCTTCTGCGATCATGACTTTCCCAATTTTGATCTTCTGCTCAGGGTAAGTGGGATTGATAATGATCTCTTCCAGCTCATCTTGTGGCTGGAACTCGGGCTCATCTCGAACTTACAGTGTATCCATCTCGATGGCCTACACGGGGGGATGTCCGACCTTGTGCGCAGGGATCGTGGTTAGTAGAGCCTGCTTGGCCTCGTCGATCTCCATGAGATAAATTGTTCTTGATGACTCTCCGAACTCAATGACCCCGATGGCAACTGGGCTCGTGGTGGTGTTGTACGACATATCTTTTTCGGAGACTATGACCGCCTGCTCGGGAGTGGTAACAACAAGTTTTTGCTTCTTTTTTTGGGAATCCGGACATATTCCCAGATAGCCCGCGGTTTGCTGTTGAGAATACCAACCTCATCGTCGTGTAGAACTTGGCCTTTTGATGTGGGATGGAGGCGACTATCTGGAACTTTGCCATGGCCGAGGGGACCTATAATGCAATTATAGGCATACTTAAGATCCATTACCATGAATGTGATCATCTTTGTATGTATCTGAGCGCCATCCCCCATGAAGACTTCTAGCTCGACTATCCCCTTGACACTCAATTGATGGTTGGTGAAACCTTCAAATTTTTCCGAATATGGCTTCAGGCGAGTATCTAACAGTTTCAAGCCCTAGAAGTATGAGTAGTACATAATATCTCTGCACGCCCTTGTTTCTATCAGCACCTTGTGTACATGTCAGTTGTTTACAAGGCACTAAATTACCAGTGGTTGCTCAGAAGTCAGTGGGGTGCTCGCCAGTTCATTGCTAGTGAAGAAGATATTGTTAGGGGTGTAAGTGGTTCGGTTTGGTTTGGTTTATACCAAAATCAAAAACCGAACCGCCTCCTAGTGGTTCAAAAAATCTCAAACCGAACCGAACCGAGTAAGATTTGGAACCGAACCGAACCGAACCACTTGGTTTGGTTTGGTTTGGTTCGGTTTTGTGGTTTATATAAATTATTTTTAATTAAATTAACCAACATTAAAATTAACAATATAAATAAGATTTTAATTTGGAATTAACATCAAAATTAGGAAATAATCTACTAACAACAAATTATCATAAATAAAACAATATATATATATAGACGGATACTAAACCAAACAAAATCTTGATTGTTGGAGAACTATATATATATATATATAATGAATAAATCAAATGTTCAAAATAGTTAATAAATGTAATATAATATATATTATATAATAAATAAATAAAAATATATAGGGTGGTTTGGTTTGGTTCGGTTTGATACCAAAAACCGTGAACCGAACCAAACCGTGCGGTTTTCCAATTCTTGAAACCGAAACCGAACCGTCTTCGACCAAAACCGAACCAAACCGACTTGATTGGTTTGGTTCGGTTCGGTTCCGTGGTTCGGTAGTTCTGATTTACACCCCTAGATACTGTGCTCTACTACTCGCTCAACTGCTGGGTGTTAATTGCCTTTGACATGGAGTAGATATGTTTGCCGAGCTGAGTGTTGGATAAGATCTCTTTCTGGATGACATTCGAGACCCCTTGAATCTGAGGGGCCTGGCCGCCTCTTCCCCGATTAATTGGGTCTTGCCCGACGATCATTTCCAGCATCATTGCCCGCTAGGGGTGAGCTTGGTCCTGTTCGGTCCTGTTTTTTGGGAAAAAAAAGAAAAGAAAACCGGAACCAGACCAATAGTCTGGTTCTCAAAAAATTTAGAACCGGAACCAACCCAATATGTATGAGAACCAAAACATTGGTCCGGTCTAGAACCAATAAAAAATGTATGAGAACCAGACCGGATCAATACTATGATTTTTTACCTTTTAACTGTTTAATAAAATACATAATAAAAATTTTAAGATTGAAACTTCATAAAAAAATTAAAAAACCTTCTATAAAAGTAAATTCAACAATTAAAAATGTCGAACTCATAAACTCATAGCATAACAAACCGGTGGAAACAAAATAATAAAAGAGTACCAACTAAAAAGTAGAACAAAGAAAGTATTAGGAATTAATATATATATATATATATATATATATATAATATAATAAACAAATATTAGGTAGGTTTGGTCCGGTTCCGTGTTTTTTTAGTTCGAGAACCGGGACCAACCAAAATGTCCGGTTTTATGAAAATTCAGATCCAGGACCAAACCAAAGTATTGGTCTAGTCCAGTTTTGATTAGCTCGGTCTGGTTCCGAAAAATCCTACACACCCCTATTGCCCGTTCCCTAGGTTCTTTTTGAATCGGTCAAGCTTGGACAGGCAGGGCATCGCCGACTTGGAACATGATCTCTTCCCGAGTAGTGTTCAGAGGGGTGAATTGTGATTCTCTGAGTCTCTGCCGAGAGTGGAGGTTCAGTTTATGTCTCTGCGCGAACAGTTGTTGCCCTCTTGGCTTTGGTCCGCTGGTGTGGCCGAGCTGTCTTGAGTCTTGTCTTTTCCCTTAGGCTTATCACCCTTAGTATTTTCCGTCGAGAAGAACAGGTGCGAATTGGCCAACAACTCTGCCTTTGAAGCGTTGGGGTTCATTGTCAGTATGGTTTTCAAAGGTCTTGACCTCATGTTGTTCAAATAGCAGAAAGTGATTTCTGGGTCGCTCGTCGTTCTTACTTGCTCGAGCATTTCCTCGAACTGCTTGAGGTAGCTACTATAGGACTCGTGATCACCCTGTTTGACCTTGCTGAAGTCAAACCTATTTTTTGGTGTAGGCCTTACCGTTTCGAACTCGTCTAGGAAGTTCTTCCTGAACACTTCCCAACTGCTAATTGATCCGCGAGGAACTCTCCCCAACCATGCTTGTGCTTTGCCTTTGAGAGCGCCCTCGAAAGCTCTCATTTTAAGAGCTTCGACGTCCGTGACCATCCAGACTTGTGCCTCGAATGCCTGAGCCAATCATTTGCCCGCGTCTTCCCGAAGTGTTTTTCGAACTGAGGGAATGTCACTCCTTGCGAAGGTGGCGCGTTCTCGATCTCCAGGGTGAATGAAATGCCCTCTAACGGCTTTGTGGCTACAACTATCTCGGTTATTCTCTTGGTCATGCCCCTCTTCATGGCCTTCATTCTGTCTGCAAGACGCTTCTTGGCGTCTATCGTGAGTCTGGAAGAGGTAGTGCGTGATGAGCTCTTTGAGCGGGCATCCTCTGATCGCTGACTTTTCCTTCTTCTGGATTTCGATGGACGCGTGGTCTTTGTTGAGCGAGATGCATCAGCAGAATATCTGGTCATAGTGGGATAGTAGGTTGGATCATAGGAGGCTTCAACCTCATGGTCAACTTGGGCTCTGAGCCTTGGCCGTTGCTCATTTGCCTTGGCATACTCACGAGCTCTACAGCGATTATGCCTTTCCGTCCAGGGATGACGCTCCTGTCTGTGATGATGATGATAAGGCAGATTCTAGCAGTTGTTCCTGCTTTCCACTTGTTGGCTAACCCTCTACTCACGTGCATTTCGATCTGATGGAATTTGAACTACCGATGGAAGTCGTCTGCTCAGAGCGGGTAGCTGTTGTGGGGTCGGGCCACCACCAACAATCACTGAATTACTAGGAACGGGGAGCGCAAACTCAGCAAATGACATCGGGGCCTAACCCAAAGCGAGCATCTGTTGATTGAGCGTAAACATCTTGTTATAGTAATCTGTTTGGACTTGCAGGGCATCAGCCTGTTGCTCAGCAGTTAGCCCGGGCGGGGCCGCCAGGCTACCTTGACCATTTTCTCACTGCCGATTAAGTTGGTTTCTCAGATCACGGGCACAAGCCTGTTGCTCGTTGATCACTTCGCAAGCATCCCACTTGCTTGTTTGGCCCTGACAAGCGTGGAGGGAAGATTGCTCTTCAACATATGGAACATCATCGCCATGAGCTACACACCAAGCAACTATCTTATGATTTCTTGTCTGCACTCCCTGTTGGCAGCGGGTGCAGCGGGCAATGGTTGGTTTCCAGCTGACTGGTTGTTAGCGGTGGCGAGATGCTTGCTACCCTTACCAACCATTGTTGTGATGATGTTTGTCAGAAAACAACCAGAAAAACAGGTGAGAAAGCTTTAGAGCTTCGTTTCGCAACAGAACCAAACTGATGTGGCAAAAACTTCAGTGTTGGGATGTCTGACTGATGCGTATAATATCTGAGCTTGATTGTGCGGATTGGACTCTTCATAATCTGTCTAAGAACACGAAAACACCTTATTTGGAATGCAAGGCTTGACCTCGCGAAACCACTCTGGCGTGAGAGTAAGTATCGCGTGAGAGTCAAAAAATAATTTGATAGAGGTTTGAGGCTGTAAAGAATGTGTACCTTATTTAGGGTTTTTGGAGGAGTATTTACTGACCCCCAATGACATGAAATCCTTGTGGGATTCAATCTCATAGTTACATAATGGATTTAGGAGGAAACTCCGAAATTATAGCATGATAGGCGGCTGGCCGCAGGAATGTCGAAGCAGAGATGGCAAGTGCTCTGCTCAGATAAGGAAACCTTCTACCTGTCTTAGAGAGCAAGTCTCTGAGATTCCCTGCTCAATGTTTACCCCGGCAAGCATGGCTTTGCCTGACTGCATGATGCAAGTCTAATGATGATAAGTGTAACTCTCGGGCATGTCCCTATGATCGGGCAGACAAGGCATGTGCTCGACCAGGCTTAGATGGGATATATCTGGTTCTCTGCTCGGGAACCTTGCTAACTCTACCCGCTAGACTGATAGGTCCCACGTTAAACGAGCTTGTGACCGACGTGGTGGACGCTTTTGCCCTGCTCGTGACTCGGTTTGGGTCGGGCACATCAATATGCATATATATATATATATATATATATATATATATATATATATATATATATATATATATATATAAGAAATAATCAACTTAAATGTTTTCAAAAGATCTTACAACTTCATTATCAATAATTTCAACAAATTGTTTCTTTATATGAATAATACTTTTTTATGGAACTAGGAGTCTCCTAATATTTTTATAAAATACTCCATTCGTTCCAAGTAAAAAGTCCACTATTCCCTTTTTGGATGTTTCACTTAAAAAATCCACTTAAAAAAATAAAATATAAAACTGTCAATTTATTACTAATGGACTATTAAAAATATCATTTTATTAACAAAATCGACTTTCAAACGGTGACTTTTTTCCCAAAATATAGGGAATATGTAGTAAGTAGTATGTTTTTTTAGGCGTAATTTTTTCGTAGGCCTAAAGCTTTTGCTTGGTTGGCTTCCCCCTTGGGCTAGTCATGGATTTAGTCAATTGCGAGTGTGGAACAGTTGTATTGTAACTTGTAAGATAAATTATTTTTGGTCTAGTAGTTAATAGTATCATATGATGTTAGAAAATTTATTAATTAGAAAAATAAAATTAATAATTATTTAAAATAGGACAATTTTAAAATTGTATACTTTCATGTTCCTAAATTATTGTCATGATTTTACTTTTTGAGTAAGACAAAGTATTTTTAAACAAAGTTTAAAGTGTATATATTTTTATTTTTTCTAAAATCATAAATCACATAATTCATAATACTTTAAGCACTATAAACTATATGTTTTATGATTTAAAAAAATAAAAAATATGTGTTAATTTTTTTTTAAAAATTCTTAATTTAACTCGAAGGTTATATCATAACAATAATTTGAAAAGAAACAAGTAAATAATCCCTATACAATCCCTAAATCTTTTTAGAAGCCCTCTAAAAAGTTTTAACTCCAATGAGCACCCTCTATAACATTCTAAATTAGTGAAATTATTTACCTGACAAACCTAACTATCAACATATTTCCCTCTTTTTTATTTTTATTTTCCAAGTGCAATTGAAATAAAATATATACACTTTAAATTCTATATTTTATAAAAAAATATTACTCCATCAGTTCCGGGCAAAATGCCCACTATTTCATTTTGAGATGTTTCACTTAAGAGTCTACTTTAAAAAATTTAGGCATAAAAATGTCATTTTATTACTAATGAGTTATTAAAACTTAAAAATGTCATTTTTTTAAAAATATGACTTTCAAACGGGGAGTCTTTACCCGGAACAAAGTGATTATATGTTTTGATTGTTTCAATTATTTTTATTTAAATGAAGTCATGTCTTACATTTTAATATTACCAATATACCTATAATTTTAAGTTATAGATAATAGGAATGAAAAATTATAAGTGAAAAAAAAAAACGCTTATTTAATAAAAATGGGAAATTCAAAAAAAATTATGAACGCATATCGTCAAATAAGGTGTGCAAATCATCCTATTCATAAAGACTCGTCAATAGGAAAAAATAGTGTTTGGTAAAATACACCCAATAATTTAGGGGTGAATTAGTTAATTTTAAGGATAAAGTGTTTGATCAGGTGGGCTAACCACAAATCAACATATATTCTCTACACCCCACATACGGTGGACACCTAATCATACACTCTATCTCTATAAGAAGGTTTAAGGTGGTGGTGGTTAGAGTTGTCAAAACGAGCATGCAGGGCGGGTTTGCCCGTGGGTCTAAAAAACCCGCTGAAACTAGCCGGAACGGGAAAACCCGCAAATATAACGGTCCTAGAAACCTCTAGCTCAACTAGCCCCACGTAGGACCGCGGGCAAAGCCCACAAAATTGAGTTTATTTAATATTTTAAATATTTATTATCAATTATTTGAATTTAGGATATATTTGGATTTTGGACAAATAAACCATTAAATTCAAAATACTTAAAATACTAAATAACAAAAAAAATAAATTACATATCCATTAAATTCAAAATACTAAATAACAAATAACAATGGGTGGATCTGGAAGCAAGATGGCCGGATGGGAGAGAGAGCTTGAGATTTGACTTAGGAAGAGAAGAAATCGGCGGCAGCGAAGTTGGAGGAGCGAGACGGAGGCGGCGAAACTGGAGGAAAAAAGACGGAGTCGGAGGAGAGAGGAAGCCGGAACCGGAAGAGAAGAACTCACTGAATGAGTGAATGAGAGAGAGAGTGAGAGACGGACGGAATAAAACTGTATCTCTAATCTATGATCTATTAGTGACTTTGAGTCTTTGACTTATCACCTCACCTAACCCTAAGTCCTAAGGCAAGTGACCACTGACGAGTAAAGTAACCCATGCCTCAGACTCGATCTAAACTCTAAAAGGACTAAATGACTATGTTAATGGGCTGCAAACTAAAAATGGACTAGTCCATATTCCATAAATAAATTATAATGTGACTTAATGCACGGGTTGTCCGCCCCCGGCTTGACGCTCACGCCCCGCACGGGCAAAAGCCGTAAAGCCCGCATCCAAATGGGTATCGAATACACCAACCCAACCCGTCCCTAATAGGTGGTGGGGCGGGCATGCCCATGGGCTTTTGCCATATTTCACATCCCTAGTGGTGGTAAAAGGCAACAATGTGGATTCTCTAAGGGGTTTTGAGATATCAAAGTAGTTTCGAGTTGGGGTGTGCAGGAGTTTTTCAAAATCGAACCGACCCAATACTTTGGTTTGATCCTGGATCTGAATTTTCATAGAACTGAACATTTGGATCGTTCCCGGTTTTCGATCCAAAAAAACATGGAACCAGATCGAGCGAACTCAATTAGTTGTTTATTTTTATTATATTTAATTATATGTGTGTATGATTTCAACATTTTTAATTGTTTAATGTACGTTTATTGAATATTTTTTAATATTTTTATAAAATTTAAGTCATTAAAATTTTATTATTTATTTATATTAAACAGTGAAAAAGTAAAAACCATAGTATTGGTCTAGTCCTGGTTCTTGTACATTTTCTATTGGTTCTGGACCGGACCAATGTATTGGTTCTTATATATATTATGTTGGTTTCAGTTCTAAATTTTTTGAGTACCGAACCATTGGTTTGATTCCAATTTTCTCTTCTTTTTTTTTTTCCAAAAAACTAAACCAAACCGGACGAAGCTCACCCCTAGTTCCTAGTCCAGACTCCAGACAATTGTTGCAGTAGAGACTAGGGGTGGGGTGTGCATGAGTTTTTCAGAATTGGACCGATTCAATGGAATCGGATCGGACCAATCAAAATTGGATATGACCAATACTTTGGTTTGGTACTGGATTGAATTTTCATAGAACCGAACATTTGGGTCAGTCCCGGTTCTCAAACCCAAAAAACCCGGGTTCGACCCGACCCAATTAGTGTTATATATATATATATATATATATATATATATATATATATATATATATATATATATATAGTAATTCATAATTTCCTAGCTATGAATCTATAATTTTGAAATTTTTAATTGTTAATGTACGTTTATTGAATGTTTTCAATTTTTTTTTATGAAGTTTAACTCTTTTAAAATTTTATTATATATTTGTATTAAGCAGTTAAAAAGTAAAAACCATAATATTGGTCTGGTCTTGGTTCTCGTATATTTTCGGTTGATTCTGGATCGGACCAATATATTGATTCTCATACATATTTGATTTGTTTTGATTCTAAATTTTTTGAGAACCAAATTATTGGTCCGATTCCAAATTTTTTTTTGGGGGAATTTCAAGTGGGTACAATT
The DNA here is from genome assembly GCA_013146195.2 of Codonopsis lanceolata. Taxonomy (NCBI): domain Eukaryota; kingdom Viridiplantae; phylum Streptophyta; class Magnoliopsida; order Asterales; family Campanulaceae; genus Codonopsis; species Codonopsis lanceolata. The sequence continues at coordinate 160,157,001 of CM028378.1, forward strand.
TTGAAAACATCTTTTCATCTAGGACCATCAATTTTTTGGACATTTCATATAACTACAAATTGCTTGCCAAATGACAAAAATGCCATTAATGAAAACTCTGATGCCAAGCCTTGGCATCAGGATGATTAATTCTGATGCCAAAAATATTTCTGATGCCAAAAATGCTGATGCCAAATCTTGGCATCAGGTGAAATGCTGATGCCTACAATTGTTGCTGATGCCAAAATGCTGATGCCCACCGTTATTGCTGATGCCAAAACTTCGATGTTAAGTTTTGGCATCGATTGCTGATGCCAAAATGCTGATGCCCACCATTATTGCCGATGTTAAAACTCGATGCCGTGCCTTGGCATCGATGAATTTCACAAAGATTATGCAAGTATCCACCAAATGAATCCATGGTCTCGTGATTCCGGCGATGCAAAGTGCGAGGGATTGATCTCCGTAACCCCATCTATTTTGCCTCCCTTTTTCCCTTACCGTAATTTGACCCGGTTATCGAACCTAAATCGGAAAGAAGCGTCGCCTACTTGGATTCGGCTCGCTTGCGTGAAAACAAAGAATCCTGACATGGGTGCGTTATTTCCATAGTGGGTTTCATACGGCCAAATTCTAAGCTCGACGATCTCTCGCTCTGCCGCCGAACGTTGCACTTTCCTCGACGAAGCAATCCACCAACGCTACGCCCGCCCAAGCTCATGTCACCTACTTCCACTCCTCAAATCGCCGGCTTTCTCCACCGCTTCTTCGATCTCGAAAATTCCTCGTCGCCGACGCCGCTCCATCTCTGTTCTTAAATCTTCCTACTCACCGTAAAGGTGATCCTCAACCCTCCACTCCTCCTCCTCCGCCGCCTGGGTCCCACTCTCACTCCCATTCCTGGCTCTCACCTCCAGCCCACTCCGACTCCGACTCCGACAACACCGATTCGAAGCCGATTCTCTCCAACTCCGAACACGCCACCTCGCCGATTCATAACCCGACGGAAACCTCGCTTATTTCGATCAACATGAAACCCTAGGTTCCTATGAGCATGCGGTGAAGAGCAAAGAGCTTCTTGAAGCTAGGGTCTTAACGATGGTGGACATAATGTTATCAATAGACAATCTCCCCATAAGATAGAGTATTCCCATAAGGACTCTTTTCGAAATGGTGTTAATTGGGGGAATACGATCGCATGATAATCGGGGGTAGTGATGTATTTTTACCCCAAAAATGTACCTTAAAAGATATGCCTAAAAAATGGCTGATTGATTTGAAAAAATATTTTAAAAATTATTCCATTTTTTTTTCTCAAAATACTGAATCGAACCAGGAAACGTACCCATTGAAGGTACTAGGAAATAGAATGCAGTGGGCTTTCTGGTGACGAACCAGCCCATAAACAACCCTAGATAGATCAATAGAACCACATGTAATAATAACTATATTATTATTATTATTATTATTTACAAAAATATTCTGCATTTTCCTTCATTTTTTTCTCTCCATTTCCTTCACTACACTCTATTTCGTTTTGTTCAACTCTCTTCTGTTTGCCCTCCAAAACTAAGCTGCAACGCAAAACCCTAAAATTTCCCCGACACACACTTGTGCAATTCCGATCGTCTCTCTCCTCATCGTATTGGTAAGCTCTCTCTCTCTATTAAACGTTGTTTGTAAATTTTCAGTTAAAGTCGAAAATTTCTTCTTTAATTTCATGTATTGCATATTTGATTTGATTCTGTAGGGTTATATATATACACACACACACATATATATATATATATATATATATATATATATATATTTATTTATTTATTGATTTTGGAATTTCAGTACGTGCTACTCCATTTATAAAATTATATTTGAAACGGATCCATCGACTATATTGATTTATTTATGTTCCGTTTAGTAATTCTGATTAATTAGGGTATTTGCAGGGGCTGCCTTTTTTTGCTTACAGTGTTTACGGAATTACTTTACTTTATCTGTCGAAACTACGACTTACAAATGGGGCGAAAGAAGCCTAGTGGCCGGGATGACGATGGTGGGGTGAAGTCGAAAAAGAAGGGTGTTGTTATTGATGACGATGAGTATTCAATTGGAACAGAGTTTTCTGAAGAACAGTCTGTTCAGGAAGAGAATGTTGTTGCCCCGGTTGCTGGTATAAAGAAGGGTAAGAAGGGAAATTCTACTCACCCCAAAGTTGATGATGATGGTGATGTTCAGGAAATGAATGGTGATGATGATGTTGTTGTTCAGTTTAGTGGGAAGAAGAAGTCAAAATCTAAGAAAGGTGGGAACAATAGGTCGGTTAGTGGTTCGGGTTTTGGGTTGCTTGGGGATGAGGATATTGATGATACTTCAGGGTTGACTCAGAATGGAAGTGATGGTGGTACTGGCAGTGAGGACAATGATGATAATGTTGTTGTCTTTAGTGGGAGGAAGAAGTCTTCAAAGTCGAAAAAGGGTAATAGTCTGTTTACTGGGTCAGCATTTGATGCAATTGGTGGTGAGGATGATGGTGGAGATGGGGATTTGATTGATAAATCATCTTTGGAACATCACTCAGATGACGATGATGAGCCGGTTATTGCTTTTACTGGAAAAAGAAACCCTCGAAATCAAATAAGAAAAGCAGTGGTAGTGTCTTTTCTGTGGCGAATCTTGATGAACTTGGTGAAGGGGAGGAAATTTTGGAGGAAACCAAAGAGGAGGATGAAGATGTTGCCTCCATTACATTTACAGGTAAGAAGAAGTCTTCCAAGTCTTCAAAAAAGAGTAGTGGTTTATCTGGTGCATCATCTGCAGATGGAAAGGGTGATGGTGATACTGTGGATGGAGATAATGGTGATCTGGATGAAGATGCATCTACAATTATGTTTTCTGGTAAAAAGAAGTCTTCCAAAAAGAAGAGTAGTAGTGCTACTAATGTAGTTGATGAACCTGAACCACCTAGCACCAGTGTTAGTGTTAAGGAACCTGAAGTTGTGGAAACTTCAAAAAATAAAAAGAAGAAAAAGAAGAGCGGAAGGACAGCTCAAGAAGAGGATGAACTTGACAAACTTCTAGCAGAACTTGGTGAAGGACCTACTCCTGCTCTACCCGTACAAGAGAAGGTTCAAACTCAGTCTGAACCAGTGGAGTTGGTAGATGATGCAGGTGAAAAGGATGGAGAGGAAGAAGTTGTGGAGTCTGCAGCGGCGAAGAAGAAGAAAAAGAAGAAGGAAAAAGAGAAAGAGAAAAAGGCAGCTGCTGCAAAGACAGTGGAAGAAAAACAGGAAGATACAAAGGCCAAAGTACCTGATAAGAAAGTCCCAAAGCATGTTAGAGAGATGCAAGAGAGACTTGCCAGACTTAAGGAAGCAGAGGATAAGAAGAAAAGGGAAGAAGAGGAGAAGTTACGGAAGGAAGAAGAGGAGCGTCTTCGGCAAGAAGAACTTGAAAGGTTAGCAGAAGAGAAAAAGCGCTTGAAAAAGGAAAGAGAAAAGGAAAAACTTCTGAAGAAGAAAGCAGAAGGAAAGCTTTTAACAGGAAAGCAAAAGGAAGAAGCCCGTCGACGGGAGGCCATGAGAAATCAAATTCTTGCAAATGCTGGTGGGTTGCCGCTCCCTAGTGGTGACACTGGTGCTGCCCCAGCAAAACGACCCAAGTACCAAACGAAGAAGTCGAAACCGCATCCTCCGGTCAATGGTTCGGCCTCTGCAAAGGCTGTTGAAAGCACTGAAGCAAAGGAAAACCAGGAGGAAAATGTGTCTGAACTGGATTCCATGGAAGCAGAGAAGATTGAAGAAGCTGAAGAAATGAAAGCGGAGGAGAAAACTGATGTTACAGATGAGGCTGAACAGAATGGGATTGAAGAAGATGAGGAAGAAGATGAATGGGATGCTAAAAGTTGGGATGATGCTGATCTCAAATTGCCAGGTAAAAGTGCATTTGCTGATGAGGAAGAGTCCGAGCCTGAACCCGAATCTGAACCTGTAGTGAAGAAGGAGATAAAGAATGCTCAAGCGGCAGCTCAGGAGTCAGATCCCCTCCCTGTTGCTAAGAGAGTAGATCAGTCTGTTGAGAGTATGAAAAATCAGCCTGGGTCTTCTCTTGTTACTAAAAAAATCAAACAAAAAGAAATAAAAGGTCAAAAAGAAGACCCGAAGAAAGAAGACGGTGAAAAGGATCTCCGGTCCCCAATTTGCTGTATTATGGGTCACGTTGATACTGGGAAAACCAAGCTGCTTGATTGTATTCGAGGCACAAATGTTCAGGAAGGTGAGGCCGGAGGTATTACCCAGCAAATCGGTGCGACATATTTTCCTGCGGAGAACATACGTGAAAGAACCAAGGAACTGAAAGCTGATGCAAAGCTGAACGTTCCAGGTCTATTGGTTATTGATACACCTGGACACGAGTCCTTCACAAATTTGCGGTCTCGGGGTTCCGGTTTGTGTGACCTTGCAATTTTGGTTGTAGACATAATGCATGGTTTAGAACCACAGACCATTGAATCGCTCAATCTTCTAAGAATGAGGAACACAGAGTTTATTGTTGCCTTGAATAAGGTGAGTTATGGATTCTGTACTATCTTTGGAGTGCGGCTGCTATGACCATTATCTCCCTTCCCCTTGGTCTCAAATATTATTTCTTGATTGTGGCAATGCACAGGTTGACAGGTTATATGGGTGGAAAACTTGCCGTAATGCACCGATTTTGAAGGCAATGAAGCAACAGTCCAAGGATGTACAAATGGAATTTAATAGCAGACTTACCACGGTATTATATCTGTCCCCCTTCTTTTGATCAGGATACTTTTCGCAGCTTTGTAGGCCTAGTCTTGACTCTTGATTTGTCTTCCGTGATAATCAGGTAATCACTGAGTTCAAGGAGCAAGGACTTAATACGGAGTTGTACTATAAAAACAAAGAAATGGGTGAAACTTTTAGTATCGTACCTACAAGTGCCATCAGGTAGTTTTTCTTGTTCTTGCCATGTAATGACACATTTTTTTGTTCTACTGCAGCCTACTTTTTCAAAAAAAATCTTGGCACTTGCCTAAAGTTTTTTTGTTTTGGATGCAACAGTGGTGAAGGCATCCCTGATTTGTTACTATTACTTGTCCAATGGGCTCAGAAGACAATGGTCGAAAAACTTACATACAGCAATGAAATACAGGTACCACTTCCATTTCACCTTTCTCTTTGCGCGCCCGTGAGAAATATGAGTGAGTGATATCTGAAATTGGGTTGGAAATTTTGCTAGTGTACAGTTTTGGAGGTCAAGGTTATAGAAGGGCATGGCACAACCATCGATGTGGTGTTAGTAAATGGAGTCCTTCATGAAGGAGATCAGATTGTTGTTTGTGGCATGCAGGCAAGATAATGTACTTTATTGTTGCCTACTGTTTATAGTAGTATTTGCTCGTTCCTGATTAAAAGCCTTTTCAGGGTCCGATTGTAACTTCAATCCGAGCTCTATTGACGCCCCATCCAATGAAGGAACTCCGAGTGAAGGTGAAATTTTCTATTGACATTTATTTTTTTCATTTCCCTTTAATGGCTTCTTCCTGCAAATGAGTTGGTTACATATTGATAACTTATTATAAATCATGATATCACTATGAAGTAGGAACGCTATTGCTCACACCAATAAATTAAAGCTCAGTTGATACAGGTTTAGAGCTTGAGCATCTTTACATTTCATGTGTTTAACTTCATTTGGTCTAACTTCAAATACTGAGTTTCTGGGAAAAGCGCCTTTATAAATTAATTCAGAAGTAATTTAAATAATCTAATGGATGAATAATAATTAGTAGATAAAACTTCAAAATTTACCTTATAATTATGGAACAAAGGATGAACTGCTCGGGGGTCTTTTTTCAGTTTAGCCGATGCACTTTATGCTAAGGATACTTGCTTCCATCTAATCTCATGAAAGAAAATGTAGTGTAGATTGTGATGCATCAGTGTTTTTCCTTCTTTTTTCATGTGAATCTATCTATTTTTATAATGGCTGTCTGAGTTGGTGCAATTTATTCAATCTGTTCTTAAGCTTTGATCTGTAAAATAGGAGAGATATCTTACCCCCCCCTCTTTTCTGGGTTGGATTTGCTTACATCGTTAGCGGATTTTTGCATCCTTCATTCGCTGCAGAATTTTCCCACTTTTAAAAACGCTTATTCCGAGTCAATTTACCGAAGTAAATCTTTCATCACATTTAGATCTAGTGTTGGAACTTGGCCCAACAAAGATTAATGAGGGCATGCATTTTCTTCTCGTTAGATTGATTGAAATTTGTTTCGAGTTTTGTTGGTAGCTTGAAGATGATTTATTAAGCAAACTAGCGAACTTTCCTGTGTTATAAGTGGGATCAAGACCTAATTCCTTAAGGAATATGGTATTAGTTGCGTTCTTTTTCATTTTTTATTCTGTCTATCATCAGTAGGGTATCAATGAGCTTAACGGTGTTGTGATTTCAGGGAACTTACGTGCATCATAAAGAAATTAAGGCTGCACAGGGAATCAAGATTACTGCACAGGTAATGCTATTTTTATTTTTTTGTTTTAACATTCTGCCTAAAATGAAAAAAATTAAAACATTTCTTCCTTCTAAAATCTTTAAAAGAGTGTTTCTACCAAATATGGATATTGGAGTTATCCCTACTTAAATACCAACTCATAACCTCATCTCTGCGAAGGTTCATTGACCTAAATTGTTCTCCATTGTAAAAGTTTTGATTGCCAAAAGGCCTAATTTACTCCCTTCATACTCTATTGTGAACCTTCAACCTATTTGGTTAGCATTGTGTGCAATTTTTAAAAGAAATTCTTATCTTGCATCATTCGCTTATATGCAGGGGCTTGAGCATGCAATTGCTGGCACTGGTCTCTATGTAGTTGGGCCTGACGATGATGTGGACGATATCAAGGAATCAGCCATGGAAGATATGAGGACAGTAATGAACAGGATTGATAAAAGTGGTGAAGGAGTTTATGTACAAGCTTCTACCCTTGGATCATTGGAGGCATTACTGGAGTTTTTGAAAACTCCAGCTGTGAATATACCTGTTAGTGGTATAGGCATAGGCCCCGTTCATAAAAAAGATGTCATGAAGTCTAGTGTCATGCTTGAGAAGAAGAAAGAGTTTGCAACAATCTTGGCTTTTGATGTAAAAGTGACCCCAGAGGCCCGGGAGCTTGCAGATGAACTTGGTGTCAAAATTTTCATAGCTGATATCATTTATCACTTGTTTGATCAGTTTAAGGCATATATTGATAATCTCAAGGAGGAAAAGAAGAGGGAAGCTGCTGACGAAGCAGTATTTCCATGTGTTCTCAAAATCATGCCAAATTGTGTTTTCAACAAAAAGGATCCAATTGTTTTGGGTGTTGATGTCGTTGAGGGTATCGCTAAGGTAATTGTCAATGTTATTATTGTTATTACTAACTTATCTGAAAATGTTAGTGCTCCACTTTACTTCCTTTTATCCATTTGGAAGGCCAATGAGACTTCTCAATGGCTTGGGTGTAAACTGTAGACCGGGTTGGGTCGGGTTAAGGTGGGTCGTGGGTTGAAGCACAGGTCAAAACACAACTTAACCCAAATAGGAGACATGTATGGGTCGGGTTTAGATGGGTTGGCCCAGTTAATTCTTTTTTTGTTAAATCCAAAAAAAATATAACATTATAATTGTGACTTTCGAAGATGAGCTAGCCAAACAACTTCCCTAAAATGCCATTGATGAAGGCGGTAATCAAGAGAAGACTTCTGACTTTCATTTTTCACTTGCACATGCACATGACATCCACCTAGTCAAAATGTTGACTTGGTACAATGGTACATCTCACATAACCCTATTCCCTCCCCCTTCACTCTCACCTGTCTTCTTACCTTTTGTAACTTCCGAAGCAAAATGTACACACAGACAACAATCTTAAAGTCACTTCTCCTTCCTCCTCTTTTAGCTACTCATTCCAAACACATAAACTTGCCTCCTTGGCTCCTTCGTCTCTGGACCCACCTCATCTGTCAACGCCGCCGCCCTTTCTTTCATTACCCGCGTTGGATCTGTTGACGATGATTACTTCTTCAGCGACGACAACGATTGTTGTCTTTTCAGCCATAGTGTGCAGGCAAGGGCTTAGATCTCGATCTTGACCGCAACTTCCTTCTATTTCTATCACCACCACCTCCAGATCTACTAAATCCGCAACCACCAACACGATCCACAACAAGAATTAGTAGATTCGTCACCCCCACCTCTAGATCCTTTGCTTCGTTGTATAATTTTTGTTATGATTAAAAAGATCACTCCCTCCGTCCCGGATAAATGTTCCTAATGGACAAAACACAAGGATTAAGAAATGTAATTAATGATAGGTTGTAAAATATGTTGTGACAGTAATACCCATTACACACTCTCTCTCTTTCTCATTAATTATGTACCAATTACACTCACTCTTTCTCCAGGATGTAGAATAATGATAGTATTAGAAGGGATATATTAGGAAGAATGGTAGAAAATTTGTACACCAAAAGTCTTTAGGAATATTAGTTGGGACATTCCAAAATAGAAAGTAGGAATATTTATCCGGGACGGAGGGAGTACTTTTTATTTATTAGATTTGTTCGTCCTTTTCTTCATTCCCATCACGGTGCTCTTTTCTTGATAGAACACTAAACCCGTTGGGTAAAGCTGGGCTACATGTCTTAACCCGTGAAATTTAGTGGGTTAAGATGTGCAACCTGACTTAACCCGCAAAATTAAATGTGTTGGGTCGAGTAATTAGCGGGTTGGGTGGGTTTGTGGGTAATGGATCAATAGGTCTAGTATAAACTAATGCAAATTTGCAAAATATCATGCTAATAGCAATTTCTCACCTGACGATATGATTTTTTTGATATTGGAGGGCCATTAGTTTTACATAATATTGCAACATAAAACGAGATTTCTCAATACATTGCAATAGTTCCTTCCATTCTAAAGAATTTATACAGCTCCCTCTAGTATTGTTAATTATGAATTTATGACTTTGCTTCAATGGTTGTTCTCAATGTTTTTATTTTGTCAAGCATAAGAGCACTGAAATGTTGTTATGCTTCTTCTTTCCCGACAACTTACATCATTTATACTTTTTACATTGCACCTTCTTGAAATGGAGATATTTCAATCTTTTAAGCTATAATCATATCACTAACAGTTTCACAAAGAGATTCCAAAGTTTGATCGAGAATTCCATTGAATGTTTATTGATTTTGCGATATTGATCTGTTCTTTTGGCATGTCCAGACAGTAGTAGTTGCGAAATCACTTTTAGTAATATTTTAAACCATGCTCGCTTGTTGGGCAACAACATGCTTGACACATAAGTTGAGGGTAAAACATTGGGACATGCTATTGCAACCTTAGCATTGCCACTAGAAAGTATGTGCAATGCTGAAGATTTTATTATGGTGAATTGTTTGGTTAGTAGTTATACTAATAGCATGCTTGTACATTATTGTCTATTTTGGGTGCCTTGTTGCCCTTCCTGTCCAGAGAGTAGATACTTTAATACACAGATTGACTTGATGCTTGCTTCTTAGCTTTTAGGCCCCTGAAATCTTCTGTGTATTATAAGTGATATGTTGTTAATTTCTATGTCTTTATACATACATATACATCCCTCTCTCTTCATTCCTCTGTTCTTTTTCTCCATGGGTCCTGTCACTTGGAGCTTTCTGAACCTTGTACACTGGTGCTTCTACACAATACAGCTTCAAAACTTGAAAAGTAAACCTACTGTAGATTGATCAAGGTTAAATCTATGGGTGTATTATGTTGAAAATTTGATGGCATGTTTACTTGTCAAGTTCTTATCACATCAGGAGTGCATGCAGCTTTGTGATTCCTAAACATACTTGGAACATGAGGTGTGATAGTTTATTTTTGAGTTTATTTGATTAAGTGATATTATTTTTGTCACCTGGACCTTGTTTTCTTGAATATTCAGTGGCCAAAATGTCATGACTCATGACAGTGAAAGAACTAGTGTAGTAGCTTACAAGTATCCGTTTAATTTTTCCATTTAGAAAGGCATGACTATAAAACTGGAGTTTTGGTGGTGCACCTGTGATTGGACTTTAGGAGTAAAATCTACTTTTACAATCGTTAGTTAGAGATTAGTTACTGTTAAAAATTTCTCAGAATAAGTTCTCTTTAGAGGAGATGCTCACTTATTGAAGGATCAAGTATGTGCAGAAAAATGTTAAAAAAGAAAAAAAGAAGCCATTTTATTCTACTCCACTCTACGCAGCCTTTTCCCCAACTAACTGGAGAATCATTTTTGCCATTTTCCAATCCAATATAGTACCATTTCTCTTCTTGGAAAATGTCCAAATGCTTACTTCTTCCTTTTCACAAGAAATAATTGACTTTGTTTGGTGAAAAGTTACTGTTTATGTTTGTAGCTAATGTAGAAGTGAGTGCTGGATTAATGGGAAAGTTCTCTCTTTTTGGGTCATTTCATATTTTCTTCTTGTTATCTGTTACAGCTTTGAGTTCTTTTCTTAACTTAATTTCGTTGTGCACTCTCCCTAATTTGTTTTATTACCTGACAGAAAATTAATTGTTTACGGTGCTCCCCACAATCATTTCTATTTTTCTTGAACATATTTGAAGCATTTTTGTGTTAGTAATGGAATATTTTGGTGGGCTTGCAAGATCAGTCTTTGCATATATAAAATTATCTTGGACATAATTATGTTTATAAAATTTGGAAGTAGTTGCAGTAAAAACAACAGTAACACTGCCTACTTTTAGTGACGTCTTATCCTATTTAAATTGCATCCATACAGGTTGGAACTCCAATTTGCATTCCGCAGAAAGAGTTCATAGATATTGGCAGAATTGCTTCAATTGAGAACAATCACAAGCCAGTTGATTTTGCGAAGAAAGGACAGAAAGTGGCCATTAAGGTATGAACCTGGACCCTGTTTTATGATGGTTAGGCTGTATTCCTTCCATGCAATTTATTCAGAAAAAAATCTTGAAATTCATTTCAGCAAGTCAGTTGTTTCCACAAGTACAGTGCTGAGAGTGTTGAATGCGACCGTAAGCGTGTATATCTATATACCACCAACAAAATAACTACCGACTATGCTAAAATTAACCATCTACTTCTTCCTTTTTTTAAAACTAACTAATAACTAATCATAATGGAGTATTCCTCTTGTGTACATAGGATGTTATTAATATATACTTATCATAACCACATCAATTTAAAATAAGCAAAAAATATTTTAAATTATATTATGGTAATTAAGTAAATAAATTTAATAATTACACACATATTTGCGTGTGCCATGGTTACTAGTATAGATTAAATATGAGAATGACAGACAGTTAATTTTGGAATAGTAAATGCATTTTACATTTGATCTGCCTCTTCTTTCTAGTTACAGTCACCCATCAAATGATGTGTCTATTCTCCACAAAACCAAATTGTGTAAATGAGCTTTGAAAGCGCAGGACTTCACATGTTTGCCTAAGCTAATAAGTAGCTAAAATTGCCAAAGAAATGTAGGTAAATCTGGTATATGAGAAATAAAATGCTCACAGATTGGTTTGTAAAGAAACTACGGTGTGTTCTCGCTAGATAGGGTACCTGTGGTTGATATGCTTTTATGAGTTGGATCACTGCATTGGAGTGCTATATCTTTGATTGTAGTTCGTGAATCCATCCTTCATCCTTCAATGCGGAACAGTGTTGAGGTCAACAACTTAAGGTTGTTAGGTGACTGTTGATCTCAAACACTTGAAAGGCAGAATGCCTTCATAGCAACCAAATCAAGACATATTTTGTTATCCCATTCTAGATACAATGATTTTTTTTTTTGATAAGTAAATATGGTATATAAATGAAAGCGTCAAAACAGGTGATGTGTCCTATGTACAAAGACAATATACAACCAACCCTTGGTAGCCAACAAAAATGTTATCCACAAACTCTGCAAAAGGATTAGATCCTGTGAAAACCGCCTCATCACACCAGAAATACTTAGACTGAATGATCTGATTTTTGATCCCCTCCAAATTCCTTTCCTGGTTCTCGAAAGCCCTAAGGTTTCTTTCTTTCCAAATAGACCAACAAACCGCCAGCGAGCAACTTCCCAAAAACAGTTTTTTCTTTTGCGCTTGTACAAAGTCCAGCACAAAAGCAGCTCCTTGATCGAGTTTGACATCACCCAAGTAACTTGAAACGTATTCAACATGAAACTCCACAAGTCACTTGCAACCGGGCAATGAATCAGCACATGATTCACACTTTCTCCGTCTCTCTTGCACATGAAACACCAATTAGTATAGATTTTTCTTCGCCTCCTCAAGTTATCACCTGTTAAGATGGCTTCGAGTGCAGCTTCCCATGTAAAACCCCACCCTGGATGGAGGCCTTGATTTCCAAACGCTCCTCCACGGAAAAGACCTGTCACTAGCCACCATAAGTTGGTACATAGACTTAACCGAAAAAGGCTTGTCTTTCTTCCCATTCCACACAATGGAATCATCAGAATTTCTGTCCATCTTTTGTTTATCCAGCAGCTTTGCCCTCAATAGTACCCCTCTCCCAGTCTTGCATGTTCCTTCTAAAAACAGGATTCCATGTGACGGCGTCACTATCAACTAACGTATCCGAGCTAACATACTCTTCCTTGTTCACGGTTAAATTAAATAAAGAGGGAAAAGCTCGCTGCAACTCCAAATCCCCACATCAAATGTCCCTCCAAAATTTAACTGAGTCCCCTTTACCCACGTTGAAAGAGATGAAGCGTTTCTCCATGTCCCATTTTTTCCTAATGCTTTTCCAAACCCCCACCCCACTATAAGAATTCACCTCATTTGGAAACCACAAATGGTCCCCAGCCCCATACTTGGCCACCGCAACTCTCTTCCAAAGAGCTCCCTTCTCCCTTAAGTAGCGCCACAACCACTTCCCCAAAAGAACAGAATTAAAGGCTTTTAATCTTTTGATCCCTAACCCTCCATTCTTCAAGTTGGAACAAGCTACCTCCCATTTCACCAAGTGATATTTACTCTCATCCATTTGACCTTCCCACAAAAAATCTGTTTCCAGCTTTTCCAGTCTCTTGGCCACGGAAACCGGCATATCGAAGACTAACATGAAATAGGTACGCAAGCTAGATAACATACTCTTAATTAGAGTCAATCTGCCACCCTTGGACATTAGACAGATATTGCTTCTTCCACCCCGCCTTCGCTCGAACTTTTCGATAACCGAATTCCATATGTGTTTATTGGTAGATTGTGCCCTAAGGGGTAAGCCAAGGTAAGAAGTCGGGAAGGAACCAACCTTACACCCAAAGAATTCTGCCAAACTGTCCATAGAATCAGCCATCCCAACTGAAAAGAGCTCGCTCTTTTGAATGTTGATCTTCAATCCGGAGGCAGCCTGAAAGAATAGAAGAACCAAACGGAGATACCCCAATTGCCTCGCCTCTGCATCACAAAAAACCAAAGTATCGTCCACAAATAGAAGGGAGAAACCATCAATTTGGGACCCCTTTCCCTATTCACTTTAAAACCATTAATGAGTCCTCCCAAAATGGAAACATCCATTATCCTGCTCAAAGCTTCCATCACTATAATAAACAGAAACGGAGAAAGGGGGTCTCCCTGTCGAAGACCTCTTGAGCTAGCAAAGAAACCCGTTGGCTCCCATTCACCAAAACTGAAAATCTCACGGATGAAATGTAGGAAACCATCCACTCCCTCCAGCATCTCCCAAACCCCATCCTTGACAACAAGTAGTCCAGAAACTCCCAGCTCACATGATCATAGGCCTTTTCTATAACCAATTTGCAAATTAATCCTGCCTCCCCGCTGCGAATTTTAGAATCAGCGACCTCATTCGTGATAAGCACCACATCTGTGATTTGACGACCACCCACAAATGCATGTTGTGAGTCAGAAATCACCTTTCCTAAAACCTTTTAAGACAGATAGATAGGACTTTTGCAATTATCTTATACACCCCTCCAATAAGACTGATGGGCCTGAAATCGTTTATATCCTCTGCACCTGCCTTTTTGGGAATGAGAACAATGAATGAAGGATTTAGACTCCTCTCGAATCTCCTATGCTTTTGGAAAAAATTAATGACCCCCATCAGCTCATCCTTTAGAATTGTCCAGCATTTGGAAAAAAATGCCATTGGAATTCTATAGGGACCGGGAGCTTTATCCCCTTTTATACCTTTAACTGCCGCGAACACCTCCTCTTCTGAAAAAGAGGTTTCTAGCCACCTCTGATCCTCTGCACTGATAGAGTTAAAATGAACCCCTTCCAGCTTAACAACCAAATCCTCTTCCACGTTATACAGGCCTTCATAAAACCCTGCTATTCCTTTTCTGATCTCACCTTCGTTTTCCAGCAACTCCCCGTTGATTAACACTTTCCTAATCTGATTACCATGCTTGTGGATGGTTGCCATTCGATGGAAAAACCTCGTGTTGTTATCACCTTCACGCAGCCACTGGACTGAGCTTTCTGACTCCAACTGATTTCCTCACTTTTAAGAAGTCTCTGTATTTCTGTTTGTAGCATAGACCTCTGAGCATATTCCTCCCTACTCATTACTCAAACCAGACACCTTTTTCATCCAAGGATCTCACCTCCTCTAAGGATTTATCCAGATATTTCCAAAAATCTGTTTATTCCACCTTTTGAGGTCCTGTTTCAACCACCAGCTTCTTCGCAAATCTGAAACAGGGGTCACCTTCTACCAAGTAGGACTGCCATTTCTCCTTCACCAAATCCAGAAAACCAGGTTCCCTGAACCACATGATTTCGAAACGAAATGGGGTCTTACCTTTACTCACCCCTTCGCAGTTAAGAACAAGAGGAACATGGTCCGAGACTACCCTTGGTAAACAATCTTGAGAAATCCCCCCAAATCCTTCAACCCACCCTGTCGACACCAAGAATCTGTCTATTCTAGAGCATTGCTTCATCTCACTATTTCTCGACCACGTGAAAGTCCCCCTACAAGAGGTAAATCATTTAACTCCATCTCATTAATAAAGTTTAAATTCTGTCATGGGAGGGGAGAACACCTTTGTTCCTGTACGTTCGTGTGGAAATCCCCGCCAAAACACCATGGAAACTTCCATTTGTCATAAACATCTCTAAGGTCGTCCCACAGACCTCTACGTTCCGCATCCGCACAAGGACCATACACACCAGGAAAAATCCACCTTAGGCTGTTGTTACTATTCTCAAACAGACATGAGATAGTGTGCTTGCCAAGAATCACTCCCACTCTATTGACTACTCTACTGTCCCATATTACTAAAATCCCCTCCAGAGGCCCCATTTGCATCCAAGTACTCCTATTTAGACCATCTGCCACCTAGGTTGCACGGACACGGATTCGCGGATACAGATTCGCTGATACGGATACGGATTCGCGGATACGAGATACGAGATACGAGGATGTGAGATTTTTGAAAAATCCTGGATACACACGTAGGGGTAGGGGTAAAGTGTAAATATTCAAACTATAAGGACCAAAATATAAATATTCAACATGACAGCACAACAATTCAATTAATTTATAATATATATATATATATATATATATATATATATATGTGATATAACACTTGCAGGCTGTAAGAGTAAGAGTGTAAGACATCGAAGAAATCAGAAGAACTGAAGGGTTTGACGTCGAAGAAAGACGTAAGTGAAGAACAGAAGAACCAAACTAACCTTGGTCGAGTGGTCCGAAGTTCGAACGAATCACTGAAGCAGCGGCGGCGGTGGCTAGAGCTTGACGTACGCGAGACAGCGATTGGCGAAAGCGAGGAGAGGGCTCTGGCCGTCGCGACTGGCGAGGTATGTTGCCTTCAGTGTCGTCTCTCGTCTCTCTAGTCGAACGGTCCTCATGTCGATAGTCGATATAGGTTAGGTTAAATATCCCCTTTTTGAAGACAAAACGACCACGCATTTGACGCAGCGTATCTGCGGTGTATGTATCCGGATCTCAGATACGCGTATCCGGGCCCCCGTATCCAATGTTTGAAAATTTGTCAAAACGAACCCTGAACGTATCCAAGGGCGTATCTCGCGTATCCGTATCCGCATCGTATTGGATACTCGAGACGCTGGCCGGGGAGAGTATCGGTGCATCATAGTCTGCCACCTCCTACACTCGTAACTGTTTCTTGTTAACTTTTTCCATTTTAGTTTCTTGTAAGCAAATCACCTGAGGTCTCCATCTCCTTAAGGCCGCTTTAATTACTAGCCTTTTGGACTCATCATTAATACCCCTCACATTCCAAGAGATAATCCGTATATCCATAAAAAAACTGAAAAAGATTGATTACTCAAACCCCATTCACCCCCTTCTCCACTATGTCAAAGTTCAGACTGCAACTGCAACTGAGATTTTTTAGGTCCCTGTTACTGCGACCTCGACTTTTTAACTTACTGCTGCTGATCCCCTGCCCCTTTGCCTTTCCATCCTTTTCTATTTCCAACAACTGTTTAAGGAATTTTTCTTCATAATCCGTACAAGATGCCCCTAAGATTCTCCCAAAACCTTTCATCCTCCTGCTAACCCACATGAGAATATTCTGTGTCCTCCGTACTTGTCAACATCTCGTTTTCTTGTTCCCAATCTGGCGGCACCACATTCAAAGGAGTTGCTTGTAGTACTTCTGGAGATCCTATGTGAGGTGTAATAGGCTTTGGACCAACCTTGTCAAAAGAACTATCTAACTGAGCATCTGACCCATGACTACTATGATTGCCGCAAGCTGGAAAGCTGGAATCTCCCTCTCGCGTTTCATCTTTACTCTTTTCTGTAACAGTCTCATGCTCCATATCATTTTGATTACTCGACCTGTCCTTCACCATCTGCTCACAAACACTTTCGTCACCCAAACAGTTTCTGTACCCTTTTCTTCGCCCGATAATTCAGTCAAAATTTCAGAAAACATCTTACGCAAACTGCCATCCTCAGCGACTGACTTCGGATTACAGCAATCCTCCCCCATCACAAACCCTTTATCTCTTTCTTGCCACTCGTTTTGGCTCCTTGCCGCTGGAGATCCAGTCGTCGTCTCCTTCGATCCTTCCTTCTCTTAAGTGCTCACATCCTGTATCTTTACCCTCTACAGTGACTATATCGTTCTCCGTCCTTGATAAGTCAATTGGGTCGTTGGGCTCAGCCCCCTGGTTTTGGTCTTCAGTCTCATGAGTCATGACCCATATTTCCAAGACAATCTTCCAAAATAACAGGGTCATCTATAATGAAAGAGGGGAATGGCCCTGTAATCGAGCCCACCCTCCTATTTGGGTATCAATGTCAACCGCAATATTATCCCTCTGACCCAAATTAACTCTAATCGATGGACCTTCCCCAAAATCTGGGCCTCCCTTATTTCCATTTGCAGGCTCATCACTCCTATCCAATGAGTGGCCCAAATTGCCTGCATTCTCCCTTACTAGTACCAATGTCGTCTATTGCCTTTGATTTAAATTTTGAATTCCTCTCCACCCACATGCGAACGTCAGACCTGTTCACAGTACGCGACTCTGCAGCAGACTGCCGTTTTCCCTTCTTTGACCTCGTGTGAGTTTCTCCTCCCTCTTCACCCCCGACAACACCCCCACCAGAGCCGCCGTCTCTGCCACCACCACCACCAATCTTCAACCACGGCTGGCAGAAAGTTGCCGTCTCCACCCAAATGGGAACCTCAAAAATCCTTCCACCCACTCCTATTTTGATCGTACCCGGTATCTTCTTCCCATACCGAACGAGGATTTTCGCCCATCTCAGGTCTGTCTTGCTATTCGTTTCTTCTGCCACATCCACAAATCCATCACATATGTCTCCTATTTTCCGGAAGACGTTTTTCCCCTACAAATGCATTGGCAGCCCTAGAACACGAACTCACGCCATATCCGATTTGTGCCCTTCACGATGACATCCGGCCACCAGATTCCAGTGATCCAAGAAGAGGGGCTACTGGTTCACCACCCAATCCTTTGCCTGAAGAATCCTGTTAGCTTCCTTCTTTGATGGAAACTCAAATAGAAAGTATTTGCCATACATATCAACAACTCGAACTCCTCCCGCGGTCTTCCAATGACTATCAACCCATTGTTGAATCTTCCATCTATCCATAGTTGTCAAAGTCAAGAGGCGCCAAAAAGACGATAGGTCCAAATTTGAGGCGAGAGGTGAGGTACCAAAAAGGCGCTCACGGGAAAAAATACTAAGGAAAAATACATAAAATACATAAAAACTTAACAAATATCAACAAAGCATGTTATAAATGAGCATAATACATGAAACTAAGTTCTAACATAGTATAAATGATGAAATTATGTGCTAGTTTAAATTCTAAGTAATATAATAAATAGTTAAGCATCCAAAGAAAATAAGGTTTTTTTAAAAAGTACAGTAAAATCCAAAAACAAAATGAAAAAAACAAATAATCCCAAATCCCAAATTAAAAATATAATATATAATAAATAAAATGCCTAAAAATGAAAGGAAAATAAACCCCAAGTAGTGATATAAGATGTAGCAGCACATCACATTAGGAAAATAAACAAAAGAAATTACAAAATCAGGCTTAATCTCCCCTAACCAACAAACCAACCACGGAAGAAGTTCACAGGGAGCCGACGACCACGTCTGTGTCACTCCAGCAAGAAAATTCCGGCGTCGGGGCATGAGGCTGATTCCGGCGTCCTCCGGCGACAGCGAAAGCAAGATGAGTTTGCGTCATAGTTGTCAAAGGCGAGCGCCTGAGGCGAGAGGCGAGGTGAGGAAGTAATGCCTCATGTGTCCGAGGCGAGGCGATGTGCAAGAGGCGATGAAAAGGCGACGCCTTTTTGAAATGCGAGAGGCGGTGAAAAGGCTTGAAAGGCGCTCACTTAATTTTTTTAATATATATTTTTAGTTTCTGTAGGACCAAATGACCTAGTTTAGTTTGGGTATAAATATAAAAATAAAGCCCTAAATTTCTCAAGTAAGACAACGCAAACAGACGAGCATTAAACTATCCATTTCGCGTACGACTTCGACTTCGACACTACGTCATGGCTTCGACTTCGACACTGCAACGTCAAGGCTGGTCTTCGAAGTCGACTGCAAGTCTGTAAGGCTTCCTTCTTCGCAAGTGAGCTCTTATTCTGTGAAACTCTGTCTTTGAAGTTGACTGCCAGTAACCCTTCAATTTTTCTTTCATGCTTTCTCTCATAGGACCATATGTTCAAGTTAGCGCATCTCTTTCTCTCTTCCCTTCTTCGATAAGGAAAAGTAACTTTTTTTAATTAAGTACTCTGTAGTTTGAAGTTGACTTCTATTTTAAAATAGACAATATTTAGTTTTTGACTTCTATTTTTTTTAAAAAGTTCATACGTCAATTTTTTTAAAAATTAAATACTTTGTAGTTCTGTACTTTTTTTTTAACTTACAAAAATATTTTTGAAACAAATTTTCATGGTCTATTTACTTTCATTACTCAGTTTTATTTTTTAAAACTATATATTTATGAGTTATTCTTAGTTCTTCCTACCCCGTACATTACTTGAGCTACTTGTTTAGTAGTTTGTTTATGTTATTGATAATATGTTATAACTTAGTTTCATGTAGGCAAAACCCTCCATTTGGCCACCCACCGAAAGTTTAAAACTTGCAATGAGGCCACTGAACTAAATTTATGTTGCAAGCGTGCCCATATTTTGGATGTCCGTTAGCTCCATCATTAAATATGAGTGAAATCTCTATTTTACCCCCTTTAAATAACAATTATTCTCTTTATGTGATATTAGAAACCCAAAGGGGTTCTAACTGATTTTTTTTTTATAAATATGTCATCTTCTTTCTTACTACTCCCACCATCAACCGCTCCAATCCACCACCTTCCACCTCCCTCTGTACCATCTCCCACCATCATCAAATGAAGACAAGCAACATCGGTGGGGGTAAATCTTCCCTTGTCTTTCGAAAATCTCAAAAAGTAGAATCTGTGTCATTGGATCTTAAAACCCCCGTAAATTTCCTCCATTAAACAAACCCACCAAAACCCAGATTCGAAAACGAAGATGACGAGAGAGATAAAACCAGATCTGGGTTACTTGACCAGAGAGGGATCCTTCTTTAGCCGTCCCCTGGATTGGGGATCTATGCCACATCACTTGATTTGGGATGAACGGAGATGGAAGCGGCTAGAAATTAACTGGAAGGGGTTATCGGCAGTTGGACCTTGGTGGAGCTTTTGTGATACGAAGGAGATGGCGGCAAAGATGAAGGATTCAAGCTAGGTGTGGAGCTCGGCCAGACATGGCGGGTGGCGAATCTGGGAGATGAAGCCGGAGCGAGGGAGATGGAGATTAAATGGAGGGGGTCAGTGTCGGTGATGGATGAAGGGGAGGTAGAACGCCAGGTGATGGCTGGAGATCGGGGTTACAAAAAGGGTGGCGGCTGTTGATTGATTGGGCAGAGGGAGACGGCGGCGGGCTTGGTGTGAACGAATTAGAGAGAGAGAGAGAGAGGAGGGAGATGGCGTTGCCGACTGGTTCACCGGAGAAGGAGGAGCTGCTGGGTTTATATAGGGGCCGGACCAAACCCGTCATTGGGAAGGATGGATGGTGGGATGGATATAGATGTGGATTCGACGGTGGGTGTTGACGGAGGGGAGATAGCGAGTAGAGGGAGACGGCGATTTGCTGGAGATCAGGCAGAAGAGAGAGAGAGAAAGATAGGAGATGAAGAGGGTTTATATGTGATATTTTTTTTTTCATTAGACCCCTTTGGGTTTCTAATATCACATAAAGGGAATAATTGTTATTTAAAGGGGGGCAAAATATGGATTTCACTCATATTTAACGATGGAGCTAACGGATATACAAAATATGGGCACGCTTGCAACATAAATTTAGTTCAGTGGCCTCATTGCAAGTTTTAAACTTTCGGTGGCCGCCTTGCAATTTTTTGAAAAGTTAGGTGGTCAAATGATGGGTTTTGCCTTTAATGTATTATGCTCACTTCTAACATGTTTTGTTGAGATTTGTTTAGTTATATATATATTTTATATATTTTTCCTTAGTATTGTTTCCGTGAGCGCCTTTTTAGCGCCTCGCCTCTCGCCTCAAATATGGACCTCTCGCCTTTTTGGCGCCTCCTGACTTTGACAACTATGGTTCGCGAGGTAGAGACGAAGCCATCTGTGCTCTTAGATTTCATTAACATTTAATATTGAAGGCTAGATCTGAAATGGAAAATTTAAGATCTACGCCGGAAGTTATTACCCGCCTCGCCCAGCTCTCTTCAGGCGCCAAAGGCGAGCGCCTTTGAAAACTATGCACCTATCCGGAATAGGATAGTCCAGATCTCCAACTCTACCCACCTAACACCTATCCAGATACTCCAATAATCGTCTGCACGAGTTTTCATCTACCTAAAAATCGATTCCATTGACTCCCTCCCTATGGCCATAGCAAGATATTAAGTCAGGCCTCGGAGGAATCTCCGCCGCTTCTTTATAAGACCTCGGCCTCCTTTTCTGCTCGTTTGGTCTGGTAGGAACAAACCTCTTAAGCTTTTCCACCACCCACCCCCACCCGCCATTTTCCACATTCTCAGGGATACAAATCATTCCCGATCTGCCTGAGCCTTAATCAGGATTTTAATAAACAACCCCAAAGCATTCCTCTTGTTAGCCACCAGAATTTCTCGTCGCCTTCCCTGTCTCTTCTTCCAGCACAACCCTTTGAAAGTAGAGAAACTATCCAGCAATGTACACACTCATTCAAACTCCACCGAAGAGAGGAAAGCTTCATGAGGTCTGCCCCTGTACCTCTCCACCACCCGGAATTCGAAAAGCTCTTTCACTCCAATTCTGTAAACTTCGAATGTCTTCCTCCCGCACTGAAAGATTAACCTATCATCCTCCGCCATCCTCATGATGAATATACAACTAATACGAGAAAGTCCTCCCTCCTTCAGCCATACCTGGAGTACAAATTTTCCAACTAATATGAAAACGACGCAACAAGAAAGATGTTCTAGCTGCTCCTGCATATGCTGCTGGGGAGGGAATCTCCACGACACTGGAAAAAGCTTGTTTAGGAGAGTGAGAAATGATGAACAAGGCTTCCATGAAAGTGAGTTGACCCTTGTGTTTCGTAGGACAATCTCTTGCAGTTTAGCAAACAACTGGTAGAACCTTGAGCAAGAAGAAGATGCAAATATATTGGATATACATGGTCAAAGTCCTACCTTCATTATTTTTGTCTATGTGGAAGCAGCAAATTTGTTGGGTATACTGTATCCAGTCAAAGTCTCCATTCTGAAGTAACTTAGTATGTTCCTCACACTTTCTATCAATGTGGAAGCATGTGTAAGTTGGACCATTATGTTCTCACATAGGAATATCGAGAATTGTTCATTGCTTGATTTCGGGCTGCAATTAATATGATATTTGAAGCATTTACATATTCAAGCATATAGTGCATTTATGCCCATATCTTTTTACTATTTGTTTTCAAATAAATGTATGTCTTCCTAAGCTCAACTAAGACAATTACTTAAATAGAAATTTGAGGATAAGACTGTATTGTTAGCTACTAGAATAATACACAGGAACTAATGTAGGTGTAAAATACTCAAAAAAGTAGGCTGAGAACTGAAAAGGAGAAAAAGGAAAGAAGTTGAGGAACTTACATAGTTATCTGCAATGTGGCAATTCAAACTTCAAAATAAATCTGATTTTCCTCCTTGCCAAAGGAGTACCGCTGCAGGGGTCTATAACTTAGATCCTCACGCCAGAAAGTTGTTCTCTCTTTTCTGTAATTTATATACTTTAGCTAGTAATCTGTCTGAACTTATGCGGAAGACTAGCCTGGTAGGTGATTCAACCAAGCCTCTTCTTGTATGACCCAAGAATGCCACTTCTCTGTTGCTATATAGGTTGGTCGCATTCTCATCCAGCTGAACTCACATGCCCTCAATACTTAAGACCAAATTACCTGCCAGTTCTCCTTGCTTACTCCCCCTCGTGAGTGCTTGGCAAGACCCCTCCGAGCTGGGTGCTTTGAATGATTGGATCAATGGTCAGCTCTGTTTCCGCTGTCTCAAATTGGGCCTCCATCCCAGAAGTGTAGGTGGTGATCTGGTCCTAGGGTCCAAAAATGTGATTTACAAGTGGAGGGGCTTAAGTGCCATGTTTGAAAACCTAGGGTGAGTTTGGTCGCAACAAAATGGCTAAACAAGGCTCGAAAATGCAACTTTTAGCACATATGGGTTCCAAAACTGGCAATTTTAGAGTTTTACTTGCTTTGACTATTCTTTGTTACGTAATTAGTTTTAGTAACTTGTTGAATTGTTTCCTTATGTGTAGGTTTCTTTTCTTTCCAGTATTAGAGTTTACTTTTGATTTGTTGTAGCCTCTATAAAGGCTTCACTAACATTGTAATCGACAAGTTTAGAGATTTTTGTAAAAGTGATTGAATTCAATTGTTCACATAAATTGTGAGTAGAAATTTGGGTTTTTTATCAGGTTTTTTATTGAGTTGCAAACTTGTGGGTGGTCGCGTACTTTTGGTTCCTAACAAATTGTGATTAGTGAATTACCCTAGGGTTCTAGGGATTGGTATATCTGCCCTAGGGTTGAGGGAAACTCATACCATCTTTCGTTTATTCATGTTGTTCGATGATTATTGTTCATTTCTGCACTTCAAGATTCAAAGGTTGGTTAGCTTCTTTGTAACCGTTCTCGGGTTCACATGGGTGGTCACCCATCAACCTGTTCATATGACCCATGATCTCTCATTCCTCTTTTCTTTCTGATTCTGGATTGTCACATTGTGCTGTTTATCCGATGTTTTGTTTAGACAATATCCAGCTCCAGGATATTTTGTGCCTTTAGAACTGGTAGCCAGTTTTCAGATTCTGATCCTTATCATTGAAGAGAAACAGGGTCTTCAACTTATGCACTTACCTATGGTTTAAGGACAATTTCATATTGTTGACATCATGATTATTACCTATAGTGAACTCTGAGTCCTTTGGGTCGAATTAACTTTTATTTTTGGAGACATGTGATAATATGACTACAAACGTCGTACTATTTATGAAGCGAACTAATCACATTCATATGGTGGTCCATAGTTCTATGCATCTGCTGTTTATTTTGGTAGACTTCACCTCAAGATCAATTTGTTGTTGGCAGATAATTGGAAGCAATCCTGAGGAGCAGCAAAAAATGTTCGGGAGGCATTTTGAGATTGAGGATGAACTTGTTAGCCACATATCGAGGGCATCGATTGATGTGCTTAAAGCCAATTATCGGGTAAGCTAAATAAGAATTCAAATGACATTGTTTTTTATGCACACATGTCAGCTGATGGTTATTAACTGCTACTTGAACGAATACAGGAAGATCTGACCATGGAAGAATGGAAATTGGTTGCGAAACTAAAAAACCTCTTCAAGATACAATGAGTTTTAGTCTCAATGTGTATCGGTGGAGCTATTGAGGAGTTATAGTTTTTACAGTTTCTGGGGCTGTTATTAGGGGCAGGTGGCTCAATTCAAGAAGACAGGAACTTGGTACTTGAAAGTGTTGCTACAGAACCTGATTGATGGGCATAAGTAATCAGAGATGCGTTATTTTGAGAGCATGAAAGGAGAGCAAAGATGTGTGCTCTTGGCTGCTAGTGGAATGTGATAATCAGGCCCTGGAAGGAGAGCAAAGATGAGTGTAATTTGTCCAAAGTTGTGAGAAGATGGGTAGACCGTCCCTGGAATTTTGATGATGATGATTATAATTATTTTTTTGATAAGAGGTGGTCACTTGAATCTTCATCTTGTTACTGGCTATTTGTTTCATGTTGAGTTATCGACAATTACGAGGGTTCTAATTTCTAAATGTGTTTCTGGTCTTAATGGTCATATCCCTTGGTGTTGCCCTTGTATAATAAACTATCAAAATTATAGATGGAAGCTCACATATTCTCGCATAGCATTTAGCTTCTATTCTAGGAAAAAGTAACAGCTGTAAAGATTTTTATCTTCCAAGTGAAGTTGTATTCTCCATCAAAAATGAGATAATCCGTTGTAATTTTTGTTTTTAATTTTCCTTTTGTTCCCTGAAAATGAAATTACGAGCTAGTTTGAAGAAAATAGGCTAGTTGGGCTACGTAATTGGGAGCTTGCTTCACCTTTTTCGGAGGAATCTGACGCCTAATAGGCTCACTGGGCGACATTGTGACTTGTGAGCTTACTTTACCAACTTGATCCGAGCTCTTGGAATTATCACTAGTTTCTACAGTCATTTTGGTTGGTGTTTTCCTCTTGATTCAATGCAAATCGTCAAATGAAGAGATTGGCTTAAATGATTTTGCCTGTATCTGGATGTGTCCGTCTTGTGTTACTTTTGATCAAAATAGCCGAGTCTAGTGTAGTTATTCATGCTATGCATAATGCAGTCTCTCTGATTAAGCTTCCTTTGCACAACGAACTTATATTTGTTTTGAATCAATGGGGTTTAGTTTTAAGTTTTGATGTAAACTGTCTGCATGCCTTGGATTTCTGTAGGTAGTTGTCTCAACAATTCCTCTTTCTATACCCAGGGACAGAGGTGATGCCGATTTCTGGAAGGAAGGACACTCTACTATACTACCCTTGCATATATTCATAGTAGGGGTGTACGTGGTTCGATTCGATTTAGGCTAAAACCGCAAACCGAATCACTCCTATCGATTCCAAAATTTCTCAAATCGAACTGAACCACCCAAATTCTGGAACCGAACTACTCGTTTCGATTTGGTTCGATTTTATGATTTTAAAAAAAAATTAATTAAACAACTTTGAAGTTGACAGAAACCAATAGCACCCCAATAAATTATCAAAGATGCAAAAAACTTATAAGAAAAATTAATCAACTTCGATAAACAAAGAGCAACACCAATAAATAAAACAAATAGGCTAGAATGTTTAGTGTTTTTTCAATTTTGAACGGTAATTAGATTTATGGTTCTTTTTATGTATTGGCTATTGAGCAATTTGAGCTTATGAGCTGTATCAAATATCAATCTGAAAGTGTATAAGACATTGGAAAATTGGCAGAAGTACATGTCTATGTGGTATGTAGCTGTCATTCTATCAAATACAAAGAAAAAATATAAAATATAAAAAAATAAATCACTAATATAAAAAATATTTAGAAGGACGGTTTGATTCGATTTGACATAAGAAATCGTAAATCAAACTAGTTGTTTTTTATTTTTCTAAACCGAATCGAATCGAATCATTCTGATTTCAGAACCAAACCAAATTGCTTGATTCAATTTGATGGTTCGGATGTTCACCTCTGATAGAGTAGATCACGAGGATGGAGTTTTTGACGATCACTTTATCCCACCACGTAAGCACCCAATCCGCATGTTCATTTTATAACTGTT
Source organism: Codonopsis lanceolata (assembly GCA_013146195.2). Taxonomy (NCBI): domain Eukaryota; kingdom Viridiplantae; phylum Streptophyta; class Magnoliopsida; order Asterales; family Campanulaceae; genus Codonopsis; species Codonopsis lanceolata. The sequence continues at coordinate 160,183,453 of CM028378.1, forward strand.
AGTTATTGTATTTTCCCAAATCTGCGGGTGATTTTGGTCCATTTGAGGCCTTTAAAGAGTGGGGAGGTCTCTCGTCCCAAGTTCCGAATTTACTTGAAAATATTACGGGCATGGTTGGCGATTGTGGCATAGGCATGAAACACTTTGGCATAGTATTGATAGGCATTGTTATGACATACTACTTGAAGGGACCCGACCTGGGTCCCCCTACGTGGGACGACCACGTGGACTCCAGTCAGACCAGGGCAGGTCCCACCAAAGGTCGAGGACCCTTAACCAGCCGATCATCATCAGCGACCATCAACCAGCCGATCACCATCGGCGATCATGAGCCAACCAACCTCCACCCTTGATGTACCCTGGGCCATCCCGAACATATGAGCAACACCCGACCACACGGGCGAAGACCACTTATGCTCGACCGACAACTCTTCTATGGTAAGATAGACCTGACCCATAGCCTGTACATAGCATCCAGCTGTCTTCCCCACAAGAGCTGGACAAGCCATGCAAGCTGCCTTATCTTATCGGCTCATCAGACCGCCTACAATTGGCACATCACACGCAACCTGTTGACCACTCAGGAACTGCCAGAAAGCCGACTAGGGAACAAGTCTCACCATCAGGGACCCCCAGGCCACTCATGATCCCAAATCTAAGCTACTATAAAAGGAAACCTTTCCCTTGAAGAAAGGTAAGATTTACTTTGCATTCTAAAAAACTAACCAAGAGCATTGACATACAATATACACAAAGAGACTACTATCAAAACACTCACCGGAAGCTTAAAGGAACGCCTAGCTCCGGCACATACTTGACACCCAGAATATTGACTCTCACACCGGAGGGCTGTACCTGGGAAACCCCCAGCACCCTAACGGTAGTTCTCCTTTCAGGTGTCCAACAACCAAAGAGCAAGCACGAAGCCTAGATATCCTATACACCGACGTGACCATCAACCTCCGGACACGTCAGCTCCGGTCCATTACGTGGACTACCAGCTTAGTCACCCCATCTTTGTGGCGTGATCAAGTGGTTCCGTTGCCGGGAATCGATAAGTGAAACTCTATAATCGATGGACCAGCAAACTCCTACAAAGCAAAACCAACCAGGAGTAAACATACCACCACCCTCACCAGCGAGCAAAATAACGGGCATGGGCATCGACGCGGTCACCTCCAAGGCAATGGGAGGCCAGCCGAGCGTTATCTATAATATTGACGAGGAGGCCCAAGTGGAACAACCTCGAACAGAGGGAGACAAGGCTACTGAACAAGACGAACTCCTTGCTGAGGCAAAGTTCTGGGAACGCCAGAAAACTTACCTTGCAGGAATTCAAGAGACTGAGCTCAAAATGTTCGAGCTTCAGAAAAAGATAAAAGCTACGACTAAACCTCAAGAGGAACAAGCCCCGATCATCCAAAGGGTCGCCTCAAAGAGCAAAGGGAAGGGGAAGGCCATGTCTCGACCAAGTGCAAAATCCCGGTTGGGAAAAAGGGCGAGCGAGCAAGCGCCCAAGCCTAGCGTCCAAAGCCGTTTAACTTTTCCAAATGAATCTAAACACTCTCGACGAACACGAGAGAGGAGCAAGGAAGGGGAATCTAGGCCAAGGACAGAAGCGATCAAAAACAAAACATGTGGACATTACACTCATTCTCAACAGTCAGGAGCGGGGTACCCAAAGAGTGGTCGGAATGCGACCATCGAGTATGCAAGTTGACGACAAACCCTCCACGGTCGAGTAGAGGTAAAGTTTCTACGTGGTGGGACTCGAGGCCATGGAAAAAGGAAAACCAATCTTTGTTGCCTCAGGCCAAGAATGGCCCATTTCAAGAAAGGATGAGGAAGGCCCCCCTACCCGACAAAAAAGTCCCTATCTTTGAACCATATCAGGGCCTCACCAATGCCATAGATCACATGACCAGTTTTGAGGTAAAAATGAATGCAGTTGCCCCTGAGGACGAAGATGCTTGGGGTAAGATTTTTGCAGGAACACTGAAGGGGAAAGCTTTGAAATGGTATACTGGACTCCCGCTGGATTCAGTAGAGAGTTGGGATGAATTCAGATAGATGTTTGTCAACCAATTCTCCTCGGCAGGGCTCCAGCCGAAGAAGCAAACAAATCTGTGTGGGATACATCAACGTATAAATGAGTCCAACCAGACCTATATGGACAGATTCATGGCCATGGTGGACCAAATACCGTACATTTCAGAAGAATCCATTAAAATGTGCTTCATCTCTGGCTTACAGCAAGGATTGATGAGGCACGAAATGATGTTGCAGGATCAAACCTCGGTTGGAGAGATGTATGCCCATGCAATTCGGGTAATCAATACTGAAGAGGCGAAGAAGGAGGGGAATGAAAAGAAAGAAGGAAAGAAGAAAGAGCATGATGGAGCGCCCCGAGCTCAAGACCACTCGAACAAAGGGGGGCGAGGATCTGGCCATAAGGAAGAGGATAACCGAGGAAAGAATATGTGGGATAATGTTGACTGGACCCCACTCACAACTAGTCGCGAGCATATAATGAATGTCTTGCTCGATCAGGATAAGATTGATAGGTCGTGGCCGCTGAAAGAAAGTCGATATCCTCGCAACCCCAATAAACGGTGTGCCTACCACAAAGACATTGGGCATACAACCGAGAAATGTATCAACTTGAAAAAGGCCATTCAGAAGTTGATCGACAAAGGCGAGCCCAGGAGGTTTGAGCAGAGAGGCAGCGACCAGAGGGAAAGGCCGAGAGAGCCCGAGAGACATCAGAATCCTCGGCCAGATAACGGAGGCCCGAGAAACGTCATCAACACCATCAGGGAAGCATCACCAAGCGGGACCCAGTTGAAAAACATGATTTACAACTTGAAGCATGTGGTTCATATGATGCCGCGATCTGATGAAGCAGGAGGAATCACTTTCTGGCCAGGCGAGCTAGCTGCCAGTGAGACTGCTCGCCAACAATCCTTGACTCTTCGAGTAAGAATTCACAATAGCGAAGTGAAGCGGGTGCTCGTGGATACAGGGGCCGGAAGGGATATCTTGTACTATGCTTGCTTTAAGGAAATGGGGTTGAGAGCACGCCCACCTCGGACCTAGCGGCGTCTGATTAGAGGTTTTACGGACATAAAGTCGCGGTGAAAGGGATCATCACTCTCTCGGTGATCCTCGGAGAGGAGACCAATACTCCTCGAACGGAGGAGGTTGACTTCCTAGTGCTCGATCTACCATCTCCATACAATGCCATACTAGGCTCACCTTCGCAAACGAAGTTCCAAATGGTCGTATCCATGGCTCATCAGAGAATCAAATACCCTACGGAAAAAAGGATTGGCATGGTTTTGAATGATGCATCGAGCACTCTGGAATATATTTATAAAGAAAAACCCACAAAGAGAAGGTGGTAATTTCCATGCCGGAAGGAGAGGTGGTTGAAATTAGTAGATTGACCAAGAGACGGCGAGAAACAGAAGAGGAAACAATCCCAATGTTTCCTGAACCAACTCAGGCCTAGCAGTTAGAGCGGTGAGGAGCGCTCGAATGACAATTTGGGGCCCACTGGTCACTAGAATGGAAAGAAAGTGGGGCATATTCGCTCAAAAAAAGGGAAAACAAGGATCGATGATCGACACATTGGCTATCACGGAGGCGTGAAAAGGACCGAGGAGCCACCACCAAAGTAATCACTATCGAAAGCACGGATATTGATCATCCACCGACCATCGAGCCTAACGACGACCTAGATGAAATTGTGATCAACCTTGATTTCCCCGAGCAGAAGGTCCGAGTAGGAAGGGAAATCCCTAAAGAAGAGCGAGCAGCGATCATCAAGCTGTTAAAAGAAAGCTTGGATGTGTTCACTTGGAGGATCGAGGACATGGAGGGAATTAGCGAGAACGTCGCTATGCACCAGCTGAGCATTAATCCAGACTTCATCCCCATACAGTAGAAGGCACGGATTTTCTCCTCGGAAAAACAGATAGCCATCAAGGAGGAAGTGTCAAAATTGTTGAAAGCTAAAATTATTAAAGAAGTCTTGTATGCAACTTTGGATTGCAAATGTAGTCATGGTAAAGAAATGGCGGGAAATGGCGAATGTGTGTGGACTTTACTGATCTAAATAAAGCTTGCCCGAAAGATTGGTATCCACTACCTAGAATCGACCAACTTGTGGACTCTATATCGGGGCACAAAATTCTCAGTTTTGTAGATGCATACTCAGGTTATCACCAAATCAAGATGTGGTTGGGCGACGGATACATCTGACGTTCGAGCAGGGAGTTGTATTGCTATACAATGATGCCTTTTGGCCTCAAGAACGCGGGGGCTACATACCAGAGAATGGTGAATAAAGTGTTCGGGGACCAGTTGGGCAGAAATGTGGAAGCTTACATTGATGACATGGTTATCAAAACAAAGCACTCCAACCATGCCAAACACTTGCGAGAAACTTTCTCGAGTTTACGAAAGAACAAAATGAAGCTCAACCTGACTAAATGTGCATTCGGAGTAACAGAAGGAAAGTTCCTCGGCTACATGGTAAATGAAAGAGGAATTGAGGCCAATCCAGAGAAGATAAAAGCCTTGACAACCATGGATATGCCGTCCTTGGTCAAATACGTCCAACAGCTCAATGGTCGGGTCACCGCCCTAAGTCGCTTCATCGCCAAATCAGCTGAAAAAAGCTTGCCCTTCTTTAAGGTCTTAAAGGGAGGCAAAAATTTGAATGGACGAAGGATTGTACTAAGGCTTTCGAGGAGCTCAGGGAATATTTGGGCCGACCACCACTCCTCAGTATCCTAGTACCAGAGGAGAAACTATACATCTATTTGGCCGCATCAGACTCTGCGGTTGCTGCGGTCTTGATCAGAGAGGAAGGCAACATCCAAAAGCCAATCTACTATGTCTCCCATGCACTGACAGACGTTGAAGGGAGGTACTTGGAGGTCGAAAAATTGGTTCTCGCTTTGATCATCGCTGCACGAAAGTTAAAAGCTTACTTCCAGGCACACTCGATTATAGTATACACCAATTTTCCTCTAAGAAAAATCATGCACAAACCCGACATGGCGGGCAGAATGCTGAAATGGTCGGTAGAGCTCTCCGGGTATGATATCAGCTATGAAGCCAGGAAAACGATCCGAGCACAAGTCCTGGCCGATTTTATCGCCGAAACCTCGTTCACTCGGCCAAGAGACGAGCAAGAAAACGCTCGGGGAATCACCCCAGTGACCACAGAAGCGACCACGTCTGGCGAGCAAGCAAAGACAAGGCCTCCTTCATATTGGACCTTGTTCGTGGATGGATCTGCGGGGAGCGAAAGAAGTGGGGCTGGCCTCTCGGATTATTCGGATTCGGGAGAGGCTGGATATGGCTTTGAGATTCAGTTCAAAACTTGAACAATCGGGTAGAGTATGAGGCCTTGGTCGCTGGAATCGAGCTCGCACTAAGCTTAGGGGCCGAGGATATAGTGATTTCTGATGATTCAGTGGTGGTAAAAGCGGAATCTTGGGCGAATCTGAAGCAAATCACCCAATATTGGCCAAATACCAACAATTGACACAAAAATTGTTGACCCTCTTTAAATATTGGGAGCTAGAGCAAATCCTGAGAGAGGGAAATTCTCGATGTGATTATCTCTACAAGATCGCATCCTCGGAAGTCGAGGAAGTTCCTCCTAACATTGAACTCATGTTCCTCAAAATCCCTATCAGCCAGGAGGAGATTATGGTCGTCGTTGAAACTCCAAGAATGTTGGATCGACGACATAAAATACTATCGAGCAAGGCACTTTACCAGAAGGAAAAAGTGAAGCCCAAATAATCAGGAACCGAGCATGCAGATACTCGGTTGTCGGGGGCATGCTGTACAAACGATCTAACACCAAACCTCTCCTTCGATGCATACGACCAGAGACAGTAAAAGATCTGTTGGCCGAGGTGCATGAGGGCGAGTGTGGAGGACACCAGTCAGAGGACCTGTCGGACAAAATGAACTTTCATGGCTATTATTGGCCGAGCATGAGAAGAGACGTGGCGGAATATGTAAGGAAGTGTGACAAGTGCCAAAGATACGCGAACATTCCACGACTACCCTCGGTCTTGCAAACCCCAGTAGTCGCAGCATGGCCCTTTGACATGTGGGGAATCGACCTTATTGGTCCCTTCCCCAAAGCAAAACATGGGTGCGAGTATGTGATTGTGGCCGTCGATTACTTCACCAAATGGATAGAGGCAAAGCCACTCGCTAGCATAACCGAGGATCAAGCGGTCAGATTTACCTACGAACAGATCTTCTGTCGTTTCGGACTCCCTCGGATGATCGTCTCCGACCATGGCACTCAGTTTTCCAAAAATTTACAGCGAATTGTGATAGGCTGAATGTTAAGCACAGGATGTCCTCGGTAGCCCATCCACAAGGCAATGGTCAGGCAGAGGCAGGAAATAAGAAGATCATGCATGCTTTAAAGAGGAATTTAGATGAGAAAAAGGGAAGCTGGTTAGAGCAGCTGCCAATCGTTCTATGGGGAATCAGAACATCAATACGGGGATCTACTGGTGAAACCCCGTTTGCACTAACATATGGCTCAGAAGCAATGGCACCAGTTGAACTAGCTCTCCCTACCATTCGGGTTACCTTCTTTGATCAACAACAGAACGACTTGTCCAGACAGCTCGATCTGGACAACCTTGAAGAAAGGCGACTAGAGGCCCGACTCAGAATGATCAATTACAAAAAGCTTACAAAGATTCACCACGACAAAAGAGTAAAACCAAGAGCTTTCCTAATTGGAGACTTGGTCTTAAGAAAAATTGAAGCAACGGGCAGAAAGATTGGAAGAAATAAGCTATCTCCGAACTGGGAGGGTCCATTCAGAGTAGTTAGCATTGTGAAGGAAGGAACCTACAGGTTGGCCGAACTAGACGGTACACCTTTTAAGAATCCTTGGCATGCAGATCATCTCAAGGCATATTATCACTGATGTAAATTTTGTAAAGGTCACAAGTTGAATGAATGACAAGTTTTATCCAAAAACAAGTGTTCCTACCTATTCCCATTCTCGAACGGAGATGGGAATAGAACCTATCCTCGGTACGCGAGGAAGGCCATCAAAAATGATAAATGAGCCAAGTGCTCATTCCCATCCTCGTACGGAGGTGGGAGAAAGACCTCATCCTCGGAACACGAGGAAGGCCATCAAAAATGATAAATGAGCCAAGTGCTCATTCCCATCCTCGTACGGAGGAGGGAGAGTTCCGAAGATAACCACCGAAGAAATAGCCGACTATTCAAAAAATAATAATTCTTCTTTGCTGGTCCTCGATACGTGAGGACAGCTAGAAATAAACAAAAAATAACAAGTATACAAAATTTGAAAAAGATTCAACGGCTTGTATAAATTCACCCAATGATAAAACAATCAAGACTAGTAGAAAACTAAAATTGTTAAGTTACATTTCTAGCGATAAAATTGTTTTTGGGACATAGGCACACACGCTGATACTACTCGGCGAGGATAAACTAAAAGCTATTCGGGCAAATCGACCACTTCGGCATCACGGCGGGAGAGGGAAGACCATGTTGTTGGCGGCTATCGATGCATTTTCAAATTCACGGTTGGAATGTTCCTCGCCCATGAAGCGCCTCAATTTTAGCTCAGGGTCAAAATCCACCTCCTCGCCCTGTTCCACGGCCTTCATCAGGGCCAAGACGTCCAGAGACCAGGGGGTGGGTGGCACCCATTCTTCCAAATTATACTTGGCGTCCTTCGCATGCAACATCTCCAGCTCATCCTTTTCGAAGGGGATCATTTCGTGGCCCTCACGGCGGCCTCGTCGATGAAATTTTCACTTGCCCCACTCAATTATGGTGCCGAGACTCATCCCGGCGGCGGCCACTCGAAGCATATGGCGAACTCCTCGTAGTAGGGGGCGATCTCCTTGTTATACGGTCCCTGAAAGATTCAAAAGTCGCGGTCCTCGCGTCCTCAACCCGTCTTTCCAAATCAACAATCTTGGTCCTCAACTCGGCCATTTCTCGCTCGGCCTGGGCAGCCCTCGCCTCAGCTTGTTTGGCCTTCTCTTCGGCTTCACCGGCCTTCTTCTCAGCATTGCTAGCACGAGCTTCAGCCAACCCTTTTTCTTCATTCAAAATGGCCATTTTGGTCGAAGACTCTTCAAGTTGGGTTTTCCCTTGGCCTGTTCGCTCTCCAGAGAGGCCACCTGACCCTGGAGGAGCTCGATCTCATCTTGATCGACCTGGGATTGAGTCTTTAACTTCTTAACCTCGGTTGCAGCTTGGTCGGCTCGGGTAGTCAGCGAGGATACAAAGAGCAAAGCTCTGAGAAAATAAAATATATATTAGTAATAAGTACACCCAAAATAAAGGAAGCAAAAGAGGCGAGAGTTTACCTCGCTCACGCTCAAATCGTCCCATGGCCTCAGCGGCAGGCAAAGAATTGGCAACACCGACCATATCCCTCACGAGCCGGACAACCAACCCTTGCCGGCCAGGGCTAGGGGGAATCTCGGCGGGAGACATCAAAATTTTGCAGAGCCGGAACGTCTGCGAAGTCTTTAGCGAGCTGGATCCCAGCTGCTCTGGTGGTCGGGGCCACAAAATCGTCCCTGTGCCACGGGACTGTCTCTTCGCTGGCCGAGGAGGACACAGCCTTACCCTTCAACCTTTTTTCAGCAGAGGGACGAGCAGACATTTCCTCCACACTTTGATCCTCCTCCCCGGGTACGTCCTTGATTATCCGTCTTTTCTTTTGAGGAGGGGCGGGAGCACTCTCAGGAGGCGGGCGGTGAGGCGGGAACCACGGGCTCGGGGTTTTTCTTTCTTGGGGCCGGGGTTTACCTTTTTCCCACAGGGGACTTCCAGCACCGGCGAGGGCCGTTGTGGAAGGAAGGGCCGACCCGGTCCCTTGCTCGTCAGTGGGCAAGGGGTAAGCCTTCCTAGGATCGGCCTTTGCTTCCCTTAGAATTTTTCGACAAGCCACCCGGCCTGCCGTCTTGCCCGACAGCTCGTCTATATCCACGATCATATCTGAAACAATGAAGGCATGAGTTAGAACGAACAGAAAGTTAATGAAGAATAATAAGAGAATAAAAGCACGTAAAAGCGAGGAGTAAAAATGCATACTTCCACATCCTTCAAGATCGAATATTTTGTCTTTGCATTGAGGGCAGTCCAGCTTAAACCTATTACCCTCATGCATCGACCATCCAGGGTACTGAATGTACTCGGGGACCTCGCATCGGACGTTCAGCCCCTCAAATTTTTGGTCGACATACCGACCATCCTCAAAAGGACTTCGTCCTCGCTAATCGAGCTCCAAGCAGAATACTCGAGCAGGTCCAGTCCCTCGAACTCCAAGAAAATCCTCAATGGCTTCTCGAGCGGACTCCTCGTACTCATCTAAAGTCCCGACCGGAGAAAGTGACTTAACTTGAGCAGCAGAAAGCCGGGGTACCGGGAAGTTCCACCCATACCTACTCTCAACCAAAAAAGCTTTCTCGTCCCAGTGCCCCGTTTTCCCGGGAGGCTTGGCGAACAAGTTGATCCCTCGATTGTGGTGTTTGCACTGAAGACGGTTCAAAGACTTTGTCACCGCAAAGTAAGTCTTGAAGAGGGGCAAGGTCGGCTCGAACAGGAGCATCCGAACGCATGGCGGTAAAAGAGATCAAATATCGGACCAAGTTGAGGGAAGGTCGGGGGTGAGCACCTGCTTCTTCAAGTAGCAATTCGCATAAGAGGATCGAGGGCGTCGAAGACCCGCCTCAAAAATGAAATATAAAACCCTACCCTATCTCGCATATCCGAAGCTCGTCCATACCGGTGAATTGTGGGGCGGATCCGGAATCTCTTTTGTGATTATATTGTTCGTCCTAGCTATCTCGTCGCTCGGCCACATATTATTCCTCCACTCCCTTAGTATTCAGGCGGGAGGAGCATCGTCGGCCTCTTGAGCCCCTCTTCGACCAGGCGGCGGCCGGGGAACTTTCCCCTCTTCTCAGCAAAAGGGCCTTGTTCGCTTCAACTATCTCTGGGCGACTATCTCCGGTAGTATTGATTGAAGAGGTACCTAAGGGCTCCTTAGTCTTATCGCAAACCAACATGTGTGCCCGGCGAGGATATCCTTGGCTACGTACTTCGTCGGAAAAGTAAGCGAGACCCTTCATGTTGTAGCCACCATCGACTGGTAACGTCATCGCCGCTCGGTTTCACGGCGACCAAGCTCCGATTAGTTTGCGAGTATAACCTATTCGTCTCGGCGATCGGGCATAAGCGAGGATCCGAGCTAACATTCTTGGTTCTCATATTCGGTTTAAAAGCAGTCAAAGAGTTGGGCGAGGAAGAAGAAGAGGTCCCGCTCGGGGTGAATGTGGGGGCAGAGGGAACAGGGTTCATAAAATCCTAAACCTAGAAACCTAGCAAATCAAAAAGCGACTTAAGCGAAGAAAAGGGGCAGTATACGTGAGCGGATTAAAGTGGGAGCGAGCAAGAAGCGAAAGTGAGCGAGGATCGAAAGGGACAAACACCGAAAGGTTAGCTCGTGTTGTGGCGACCCGACCGGACTCCGATGCGGAATCCCAAGTCGTCTTGAGTCAAGACAAGCTAAAGGCGGACAAGCACCGCTAAGCGTAGTGGTGCTAGTCAAGAGTTGAACCAACAAACTTTAAACAGGAATGTAAAGCCATAACGGCAAAACCGAATAACTAAAACTAAAATCTGCGGAAGCGAATCATAAGTGGAACCCAAGCTTGATAATTATAACTAAGGAATACAAGGCTGAGAGGCGACTATCTCTCGACAAATCTACGACTCGCGTGGCGCAACATTGCGCCGCATACAACAAACCATCGGCAACCTAAGGCCGGCGCAACAAGAACCCAACGATGAACCACAACTCAAGCGGCTATAACATGCCGGAGGAACAAATCAACTAAATGAATAAAAGATGAAACACTAACAACTAAACCAATGTCTCTCGACTAAAGTTGTCGGAGACAGGATTAACAATAACATAATACTAGAATAAGCGAGCTAAAACCTTGCTCGGGAAGACAACTGAATAAACTCTAATTAAATACAATAGCTCGACCCAACAAGTCGGCTTCCAAAATAAAACGACAATAATAAAATACTAACATAACTACCCAAGTAAAGTTTACATAACTTCACATCCGTGTCTCACAAGATAATAAATACAATAATACTAATAACCCCAAGCTATTGCCCGGAAGACCACCTGATATCGAACAAGCGCCCGAAGCTTCAACGCGCACTAACGAGCTTACTGCAAAAACTAAGGAAAACAAACACACGAAATGAGTCATAATGACCCAGTAAGTTACTAAATGCAATGTATGGCATAGCATGGCGTGGCATGGCATAATGCATAAGCATGTATAAAATCATGGCATCTTTAAAGCATACCAATAATAAGCTTGTATTAAGTCACCAAGTAACATAAACTTCATAAACCACTTAGCACATTATCTTTCATATAAGTGCTTATAGTAAGCCACATAAGGGATAGAGAAGTTACCCAAATAGTGCCGTTGTGTTGCTCCTGCAATACACAATGTTATACAAGTTCGTGACATGATGCACGTGATTGATACATCGGCTTGGCTACGCCTTGAGAGCCCTTCTCGAGACTCAATAGCATAATCCATTCGCTCGGTTCACGAGATGGGCTAACTTCCCAGGGGCCAACAGTGGAGGGTGTGTGAGGTCAGTGCGGCGATCCATAGCGAATCTGAACCTTATACGATTCGTATAGGCGATGTATCGTCCTACCGACAGAAAAACCAATCCAAATAATGCCGGTGGAGCTTTTATGCAATGCACAAGTAGATATTTACTCGCATGCTCAAACAAGAACCAAGGACCGTCGAAGCGGACTTATCAAATCAAGTAGGTCATAAAGCTCTACGCCAATTTAACAATGCACATATTTGCACATACTCAACAAATCCAACTAACTTAGCAGTATAGTCCAAGAACCACATATTGAGGTATTCATAACCCTCAAGTCACAACCCAATCAATCGTAGCATATAAGCTCAAGAAATCACAATATGAGGTCTACTATAGCCCTCTACTCGGGATTAAACCAAAGACTATTATTTAGTCTAAGAACAACCATAAACCAAGACTTAGCATTTAAGCTTTGCTTAAAGGTACACCGGACTCAACCATAGCCCCAATTGTCATGCATACTCGACATTCTCAAACCAATCTCAAGGGTACTAAAACTAAGCCGTAGTCATATCCTCGCAAGTGCTTTCATGTGCGCGACCAAATTCCACTAGAGAGAACTCATTCAAATAATCATTTCTTAAGGTATACGAGATCATAGGTTGATCTCTAATGCTCCGTGCCCTAACGAGCACGCCCTAAACAAATCCCCAATAAGCCTCTATATCGTGGGTATCACAAATGAGACACAATTCGGGATGCTCCGGTACTCACAATCAAAACCAACCAAACCCGAACATCGTAGGATTTCAACATAAGGCTCACTAACGTCTTATTGAACCTAAAATGACTCCATTGAGTCTAAATATCACATTTCATAAAATACACCTTTCATAAATCCCAAGACTAACACATCATTCACATTCATAATAATTCTCCCAAAAATAATCCGGGCTTGTTTCCCAAGCCTAAAAATCCAAGAACTCAACATAACCATAATCAAACGAATCCCAAATGTCGTAGGACTTCAACCCGAGTTCATTATCACTTTATTGAACTTATAGCGACTCCGTTGAGTCTTACTATTAAGTTTCATTATTTACACATTCCATAAATCCCAACATTATCATCCTCTTCAATTTATGACAAATTCCAAATTAATTCGGGCTTGATTCCCAAGCCCCAAAATTCATAAAATCCTTAACAATGGGATAACCAATTTCTCCCAACACACAACATCGTCCAAATCAACCTACACATTAATGCCCACTTTAATTAACAACAATTCCTCCAATAATTCGGGCTTGATTCTCAAGCCCTAACATTCATAAAACTCCACATAAATCACAACCCATATTCTACAACACATAATAACATTCAAATCATACTAGTCATGTTATTAACAAGTTCATATTTCCAAAAATTCACAAAATAGGCATACAAGGCATACAAGGTGTTCATTGCCCACAAATAGCACATATATTGTTTTCCTTAGGGCCAATGAACCAAAATCAAAAGGAAGTAACTTACTTATCTTGAGTGAAAACTCAAGAGAACGCAAATCCGATCGGTGAACTTGTTCTACACGTCGAGGGCTTCAAGATTCCGAAGTTTGAAGGCAATCGGGTGGATGGATCGTCTTGGATCGAAGAGAGAAGAAGCTAGGGCTTGAAATCTCCCATGGAGACTCTCTCTCTCTAATACGTATTGTGGAGGAGGAAGAAATGAAAGGATTTGGCTGAATTGTGAAGAGGTTAGGCTATATATACTCCCCAAGTGATGAGGGCAAAATAGGGAACTCCTTGGTACAATTAGTAGAGATTAGGATTAATCAATCACTAATCTAACCCTAATTAACTTCCAACTAATGTTAGGACATGTTTAGGGCTAAGTATGGGAGGTTAGGAAGGGTTTAGAGGGGGTTTAATGAGGGTAGGATAGGTATAATTCGTCAAAACCCAAAACAGGGCAAAAATCCCGTAAGTGACATTTTTCTTTATGTTGAGGGGCGCCTCACATTATTGAGCGCCTCATTGTCTGACCCGGCGCTGGCAGGCTACGGAGCTCTATGCTCTCAAAACTTGGTCTAACATGTCCTAAATGTTCCCAAACTATGGGAAACTATTCTAAGGTCTAACCCAACTCAAAACAAGTCGGAGAACACACCGAACAACTCCCGAAACAATTCGGGCGAAACCGCAGGAAGAGAGGTGCAACAACGTGCAACCGAAGCGGACGATTTAATGAACTTCGCAATTGAAGCGAGCAATGAAGGGAGAATTTTAAGACAAGTCTAAGGGCTAATGAAGAAGCTTAAATACTTCTAGAAATTTGAATAACAACTAGGGAAATAAGAATCCCAAAGGAGAGATGATTACGCGACTCGATTCCCGAACTACGCGATAGAGACGAACGCTATCTCCAAAACTTCCAAATCATCGATAGACTTAAGGAACACTTCCAACTTGAAGTCTAATGCATCTAAACATGTTAATAAACCATCTTAAAGAGGTCTAGGACCCAAACCGAGTCACGAACACAAAACGCAAGTAAACCCTCAATCGCCGCATTCGGACTATCGTCGAGTCACGACTTGTGACTTTAGCAAGTCAACAACTATATGGAGTCTCTTAATAATGTTTTGGTCTTAATGTGGTCTTTCAAACACATCTAGACCCTCTCGCAAACCAATCATACAGTCGACAAAGGAAGAAGTGCAAGTGTAGCACGCAAACCGAGCTAACGAAGGAGTATTTCAATAAAACCCAATTTTCGGCCGTATGCCCAATTTTCTCCTGCAAAATTGAGGAGTATTTCAATAAAACCCATAACTATTTCTTTTCATTCAAGCTCGTCTCTCTCTCTTTGATGAACTTGTCAATAAAGATTATGGGTTTTATGTCAATTGCATGTTTTTTCAAGGGTTTTTAGTAAGTATACTCTAGAGCCTTTGATTTCTACTTTAAGCACCGACTTTTGCGGGGGAAGAGAATGAGGAGATCGGAGATGGATCTTGGCTAGAATCGAAGAAGGACAACGCTAGAGTTATGATAGGCGTGACCAGAGTGGGAAGGGTTTGGGCTAGATATGAGAACTTGTACCCAGAGATGGTGGTGGCTATAGTGAGGCTAACTGGAGATTGCGACTATTACGGTGGACTCGGAGATGAGAACTTACACCGGGAGAAGAGAGAAGGAGAGGGTGTGAGATTAGAGTTTGTACTTTTAATACATTAACTCCTTAATCAGATAAGAGAAATGACATTTTTCGCTTTGCGTGGAAGACCACACGTGCTATTTAACATTAATTTTCTAACATACGTCGTGGTAGGGTGGAAAATGGAAAGTAAAGTCGATACCATTATGAGACAAACTTTACATAGGGTAAACTATAATATTTTTGGATACTTTGGGAGGAAATTGTAATTTGGCCGTAGAATTATTTTTGAATTATTAAAATAATTATTTTTATTTTTATTTAAAAACATATTCTAAATACTAAATGGTTAATTGAATACTGAATTTATAGCAAATTCTCATTTTGTGCGCCAAGTAAAATGACCAAAATAATCTTCATGTGACATGCAAATACCATTTTCCGTTACTATTTTTAACGCCCATAGACGGAAGGGGGCAAAGTCGGACAAATAGCTAAATAAGTTATTAAAGTGAGACACTTCGTAGGTTGGGGTGCAATGTGAGATTTGATGTGTAATTTTGGGAGCTAATCATATTTTGGCGCCATCGAAATTAGTCCAAAATACAAATTTCCCCCTAAATTATCTACCAAATCCATTTTGGCCCACAATGTAATCTTTTAACATTTCTATATTTCATGTCAAATTTGGTGATGAAATGTCATGTCTGGTAATCGTAGTGATAACATGGTGTGGTGAATAATGTTTAAAATCGATAATTTGCTCCAATCTAACAATAAACCATATCAACGGTGTCGATGAAAAATTTGTTGGAGTTGAAGCTATGAACGATGACAAACAGATTGAACTATGGTTTGTCTCATCATTGTCGTATATGTATGTGATGGATTCAAATATGAGATTTGAAATTCTTAGTATATGCTTGTGTATTATGTTGTACGAGGGAGAAAAGGGGAAATTCTTGGTGTATGCTTGGTGTATGCTTGTGTGTTATGTTGTACGTCTTTAATTTTTTAGTGGGTTCTTATTCGTGGCGGCCTTGACACCTAAGTGTGATTATCTGATCTTGAGTACTTCAATATCTCTGATATGATTCCGCTCTATTTTTATTTATTTTTCTATATAATAATTTGAATAAAACATTAATACACTTTTGAATTTTATCTCACTTAAAACTTATATACGAGGTCATTGCCGGAGTAGAGGCAAAGAAAGCGTTGCTGGAGAAGAAGAAAATGAAATTTCTTTTTGGGTAATAAAAGTAGAGAAAACATTACAAAAAATGACTAAAATGTCCTACACGTGAAATATCATGTGGACATTAACGTCAGATTGGTAACCTTCGTCGTGGCTAGGGGGAAAACTAGAAAATAATTATAAAAAATAAATTTCAGAAACAACATAAACAAAGTCTCTAACAACAATGTGTTTATCTAAGATAGTAAGTTTGAATTATTTTCAATTCACACACTCATAAAAGTGAATGAATTCATGTTTGATAATAAAAAAAGATAATGAAAATAACCAACAAAAAAAACAAATTTATAGGATAAGTTGCTATACAATGACTAAAAGTATACATTATAAATAACCGAAAAAACGAAGTATCAAAAAAGCTAAAAGCACAACAACACAATTTATAAATTTCAAAAATTGTAATCATTAAAATACAAAAAAAAAATCCAATAATTAAAAGTAAACAGAAAAATGAAGAAACTAGCAAATTATTTTTAAAAAATCATTAAAACCACGTGCAACGCACGTGAACCTTATTAGTGACCAAAAAAAATCTAATTAGTGCACATCCTCAATGAGGATAAAGGGTGTACAAAAAATAAAATAATCAAAAGTACGATAAGCAAAAATATTATTTACATAAATACTAGTAATTTTAAAGAACATGTTAACTCAAATGTACAGAGCCTCTTATTAATTTGATTAAGTCTAGTTTTAAATGATACTCACTAATTTCCACTATAATAGGCAAGGTTTTCGTTATAGACTTACATATTTTTTTGTAAAGATTTTAGCCAAGTGTTAGATGTAGTTTTTTTTGGCAAGTTTAATGTTCTACAACTTTTAATGTAAAGGTTGTCGATACTTGAAGACGTGCAAATCTTGTGGATGTCTACATTGAAGATATATAAAGAACTCTCAAGAATCTAACTTTGAGCCTCATCTCCACAATGTATCACACTGGTTGTTGAAGTATCCAAGAGCTAAACGAACATTTCTCTTTTCGGCTAAGACATCAATATGCAACCTTTTGAGGTCAAAGCAAAGTTTTTCATTTTCAGATAGCAATAGCATGTCCTTGCATTTTTTGCATTTCAGATAGCCAGCAAACCCTTTTTTTGGATTTGAAAATCAAAGTTAAAGATTTCACCTTTCAATGGCTCTAACAACTCTCTCTATAAATTGATATCTCTTAAAGCATTGAATTAGATTGGCTAAGACTAAGACATTGAAACTTAGAAATGAGATTAAGAGTACTGAAGCATTCAAGACCAGTCAAATATTATCTCTATTTCTCATTAAGCATCAGAGTGAATCAGTCTTTATTTGAAGGGCATTAATATCACTCATATTGTCTAATAATTTTGTGCATGCTCCACTAGTAATCAAGCTAAAGTGCTTCTTACATTAGATAATATTATCTTGTTATATAGATCAAAAGATTTAAAATCTTGCCTTTTATAATATATGAAGGGCCAAAATCAGCACAAATCAAAGATTAGAGTTTACCAAAAAAATAAATATTTTTTTATTAAATAAAACTCACAAATTAGCTAATAAATGTTATATCACACATACTTACTAGTCCTACACAATTACAGCTAAAAAGTGCAACCAAAGCAAATAATATAAACAAAGTTGCAGTAATTTGAACTAAACTTAAAACAATAATGCTATTGAGATCAAAGAAAAAATATATGTGCTACTTGAGGGATATTTTTTCAAAAAATTTATAACCAAATTGAAGTTCATCATATTTTCAATTTTTTAATATGTGTTTTTAAGGATACAAAACCATACTAACTAAAGAACGTTTATTAGTATTCCGTCCTATTAACAATCAACATTTTAATTTAATTTTATTTATCAAGTTTATACTATTGATGCTTTTTATTAGCTAATCTATATAGAGATACTCAATTAAATAGATGTCGGTTCGATAAAATTACTAACTACAACCATACTAAACTAGATTAGAACTTGAAAGATCAACTTCATTTCTTCTTTGTAAGTGTCACTTCCATCAATTTAGAATATGAGTTTCAACCAAAAAAAACAATGATTTGGAAATAGATCATATTGTGTCATAAATTTATCTAACCAAAAAGAAAAAAAAAAAAAAAAGTAGGTCTAAATGAATGTCGATAGTTTTTTCTTTTTAGATTTATGTTTTAGTTTTTAATTTTGTAATTAAGTTTAAGTGTTTAACTTTATGACGGGC
>CM028378.1:160201872-160271890 GCA_013146195.2 Codonopsis lanceolata
ACTATCATGGAGCGCATTGAGAGCTTGATCGTTGAGTTCTCCGCGAGCAAGATGGAGGGTGATGATGTGGAAGAGGCGATGGAATAGAGTTGAAGCGGTCGAACACACTCGTTACGTTGAGCCTCCATGTTGATCTTTAGATCGGTAGACTATTGCCTAACTTCTCCAAATTTGGTCCAACATCATCCTCTTAAAGCTGTCGGAGGATGGTGGCATTCTGGCGATAGCAGATGATTCGGTAACAATCGACAACGGCCGTGGAGATCTTGGTTAACTCTCTAAGCTTTGTTGTAGATGGCATCAATACGCTCAAGATTTCGTCGTTGGCGGGGAGGATGGAGAGGATCGAGGTTTACTTGAATGGGCTCGGCAACAATAGCAGAGCGAGGTGGCGTCGGCGGAGTGAGACGGAAGAGGCTGCTTAGAGGGTGAAATGGTAGAGGTTGAAGTTGAAGAGGAATCGGTGTGGGGAATGTGAGTAGATGAGAAGGAATTGGCTTGAGGTGGGATGATGAAGGAGGGGTTGGGGGTATTTCAATATCTATGTCAGAATGATCACATATAATTGTAGGGGTTGGGTTGGGGTCGGTTAAGAACCGGAAGGAAGGGGGGATAGAAAAGGCCTTACGGTCTCGTGGATTGAGGTTACGGTGGAAGGGAATAGGTTTTGTGAAGAGTTTGCTGCGGCGAAAGTTCAAAGATGAACTTTGTAGCGGCGGAGGAAAGGATGGGTGTAAACGAGGGGTGATAATATAGGGAATGAGTTGGTTTCGTTCGGATGGTGAAGAGGGTTGGTTTGGGTAGGAGTAGGTGAAGGGTGTGGATGGGTTTGGTGAGTAGTTGAAGGGAGAAGGGGTGTGTGGGTAGGTGAATTGGTAGGCTCCTCACGAGAACTAGAGTCCTCAGAGAGTTATGGGCTCCTCTTGAGGGATAGATTCCTCAGGAAGGTTTGGCTCCTCATGAGTAGATGATCGGTGAATGGTTAAAGAAGGGCTAGGAGGTGGGTTGCCAACGAGACTTCCTTTTCCGCCTCGGCAATTGGATAGGAGATCAAGCTTTATCGACATAGATGAGAGGGTATGTTGGTGGCTTGGTTGGGGAGGTCACTACGTTTAGGCATGGGTGAGGTTGGTCGGAAAGGGTTTACGTTTAGGGGTTTGGGTTGGCTAGGGAGAAAAATGGGTTGGTTGAGGAGAAGAAAGGGTTGATTGAGGCAGAAGAAGTTTGACCAGCGGTATGGATGAGCCAGCCAGACTTTGCATGTCTGGCGGCCTTTAGTTCTTAGAATCCGGGGCGCTGACTCTTCTAACAGCTTCTTGCCTTGCCTTGGCATCTTCCTTGGTCTTGGACACTATCTTAGCCATGACTTGACCTCGTATGGTGAGAAACCGATCGCGCTACGGATCGCAACCTGGAGGCGCTTTAGGATGTGCTCGGACTCATCTGACTCCGCCTGCTTCTTGCGAATGTCAGGAACAGTAGTGGTTGGCTTCTTTCTGCTCTTCTAGCGGCAACTTACTCCATGGCGGCGTCATATGCGTCCATATCGAACCGCATGCCATCATGGGGGTGTAGGTTGAGCCACCATTTCATGAGAAATATTGGAGAGCCATCTTTCTTTGCCTCCTTTGCTCTCATACTCGAATTACTTGGTGAAGAAGGTGGCGGTTAGTTGTTAGTCCTTCGTCACCTTTTTGAGCTCGGCTCAATAGCGAGTTGATCTCTAAGCGTATCCACGGCGAGGTGTTGATCGGCGGAGACAAAGGCCTCTGTTATAAGGCAGCCTTGGCTGATCGCGATGTAGTTCGAGCTCGTTGAAGATGAGGGCACCATAGTTGAGGTGGAACCTCTGGTGGATGACGCTTGAAAGGTTGAGCTGTTGGGAGGTAAGGATGTCGTAGGAGCCGTTCTTGAACCAAAACGACTTGTCCAGCAGATGGCTTGAGCGATGAATGTCGAGGAAAAGAGCGTTCCTCGGCATTTTCACTTGGGGTATGCTCTCAATCATTCTTCCCCAAGCGGTGTTAGCCTCGACACTAGGCTTACTCATTGTCCACGCCATAGTGGACTTCAATCACCTTGGATATAATCTTGGCGAGAAGAGAAATAGGACATCCACGAATCCATCCTCGTACAACTGAGGGTGTTTTGGCGATTATCTTCATTCGCTGGTAGAACTCTTCAGCGAGGAGGTTGCTGTAGTCAGTGTCGTGAAGAGTGAAGAGGACGCATCCATGTCCTCGCACATCTTTGCTCTGGCCGCAAAGGTGCAGACAAAATCCAATTCAATGCACATACCCGAGAGGTATGTATTCGCCGGCAGCTCCTGGATAATGTCGTGAGTGGCAGGATAAAAGGGAAACCTAGGAAGGTTGATGGAGGGATCTGGATGATAAACTTGCGCTGGGTCGAAAACCTTCCTTTTACCGGAACTGGATTTCGCAGATGATTTCACCTACAAAAGCAGTTTCAAAAATTAGAGCTTTTTCCCTAAATAGAACAAACAATCAAAGATTTCATTTTTTTTAAAGAATAATTAAATTTAAAAAAATTGAAACCCTTGAATGTTTTGAGAAGTTTTACAGAGAAACACCATTTGATAAATCTCGAAGAAATAAGTATTTTAAGCATAGAGAGAACCAAAGGTTTCAAGGTTTTGAAAAAAAGACAACAATGGCGGAGGTGGTAGGATACGCAAAGCGTCCTTTCAAATTCCTCAAAGAAACAACTCAAAAGAAGAATATAAACAATAAACCGTTTGAGAAATGTCTAAAGGGCATTTGAAATGCTTACCATTGTTACTGTAGGGAAGAAGAAGCGAAGTACAAGAAACAAAAACGAAACAATTACAGAGAAGAACGGAGGGTTTGAGTAAAGAGAGAGAGATTGAGAGAGAGAGGGGTTGTAAAAGTTTGCAAAATGACGGTTCAAAATCTATTTAAAGAAGGAGAAAAGTCATTTTAGCAAAAATAGCTTTGATGATTGACAGGTGTTTTTCATAAAGCTTTTAACTTAAGATTTTCTTAAAGTTAACAGCGAAAAGTGACTTTTAACCCCTTAGTCTTTTAAACAAACTTTTACCATCTAAAAGACTGTTAACAGAAATACTAACCTGGATTTAACGATTTTGAGCTAAAACATTAACAGAGTTAGTAACAATTAATGTCTGCTGGTATGAAACAACTTTAAACTTAAAAAATAAACTTTAAGCTGTAGGATCAACCATACCAATATTTCTCCTTAAATATGCAAACTTGGTAGCATCCAGTGGCTTGGTGAGAATATCAACCAATTGATGTTCAGTTGGAACATATTCCAAACTGATGTTATCTTTTTCAACATGATCTTTGAGGAAGTGATAACGAACATCAATGTGCTTTGTCTTGGAGCGTATCACTGGATTCTTTGAGACTAAAATTGCAGAAGTGTTATCACACATGATATGACAATTTGCAGTCTTGATGTTGTAGTCCACTAGTTGTTGCTTCATCCAAAGTAGTTAAGAGCAACAGTTACTGGCAGCAATGTATTTTGCCTTTGTGGTTGAATTTGCAACTGATCCTTGCTTCTTGCATGACCATGAGACAAGTCTATTTCCAAGAAATTGACAGGTCCCACTGATGCTTCTTCTGCTTACTTTGCAGGCTGCATAGTCTGCATCTAAATGTCCAACTAGATCAAAGTTGTTCCTTCTTGAATACCAGATACCCAGATTTATAGTTGTGGAAACATATCTGATGACATGTTTAGAAGCAAGCAAGTGTGATTCCCTTGGATCTGCCTGAAATCTAGCACAAACATAAACAACAAACATAATATCAAGTCTACTGGCAATAAGGTAAAGAAGTGAACCTATGGTTCCTCGATACTTGGTCACGTTCTCTTGTTTTCCCTTCTCATCTTTATCAAGATGGCAGTCAGTAAACATTGGTCTCTCGAATCCTTTAGCTGAATCAAGACCAAATTTCTTGATAAGTTCCTTTGCATATTTGGTTTGGTGATGAAGATCCGCCGAAGTTTGTTGAATCTGAGTCCTAGAAAGTAGGTGAGCTCTCTCATCATGCTCATCTCAAACTTGTTTTGCATCAACTTCTCGAATCTTTTGCACAAGCTTTGATTTGTTGATCCGAAGATGATGTTGTTCAGATAAATTTGTACTAGAAGGGAATGACCTTTGTTCTTGAGGATGAACAGAGTTATGTCTATTCTTCCTCTCACGAATCCTTGTTTGATTAAGAAATTGGATAAAGCTTCATACCAAGCTCTGGGAGCTTGTTTGAGGCCATAGAGTGCTTTCTTGAGTCGATATACTTGATCCTTTTTTCCTTGGATGACAAAACCTAGAGGTTGTTCAACGTATATGGTTTCTTGAAGATCACCATTGAGAAAGGCACTCTTCAAATGCATCTGATATACCTTGAAGTCCATGAACGACGCATAGGCTAGAAAGAGTCTGATTGCCTCTAATCTAGCAACATGTGCAAATGTTTCATCGAAGTCAATTCCTTCTTTCTGTCGGTAGCCTTGAGCAACCAGTCTAGCTTTGTTTCTGGTGACATTTCCATCTTCATCTTTCTTGTTTCTGAATACCCATTTAGTGCAGATGATTGGATAATCAGTGGGACTTTGAACTAAGCTCCACACTTTGCATCTTTCAAACTGGTTCAGCTCTTCTTACATAGCTTCAATCCAGTAGTGGTCTTCAATAGCTTCATTAATCTTCTTTGGCTCGATTTCAGATACGAATGCATAGGCAAACATAGTCTCATTTCGAACACTACTTCTCGTACGCACTCCTAAGTTGAGATCACCAATGATTTGAGAGATGGGGTTATCTTTTGTTTCAATAATAGCTGGAGGGGGATCACTTCTGGTGAGTTCTTCTCGTAAGAATTCTGGAGAAAGAAGAGAAGGTGATTCACCAAAATCAGGTTTAGAAGAGATAGGATCTTCGAGACCTTCATTTTCTGGTGAACAAGAAGGATGAGTGATCTGCAAAGGTGTTTGAGGTAAAACAGAAGAGATAGGATCTGGGTCAACAGAAGGGTTGAAGGAGGTGCCAACAGAGTTGAAGTTTGTTGGTGCTGGATTAGCATAATTCAAAGAGTCAGCTGTTGGAGGATTTTGAGGTAGAGAGGAATTAGAAGCTTGATTTGTACTTGTCTCAACATCATCAGAATCATCAGCAACATTTGGAGCCACTCGTGGCTCTAATAAATCATATTTATCAAAAGTAACGTGTATAGATTCTAAAATTTTCAAAGAAGTTTTGTTAAATATGCTAAAAAATGCTTTTGAATGACTTGAATAGCCCAGAAAAATTCCTTCGTCAATTTTAAATCAAATTTGCCTCTATATTCTTTTCCATTATAAAGAATAAAACATTTACAACCGAAGATTTTGAAAAATCCTACATTTGAGGCTCTTCTTTTCCATATTTCATATGAAGTTTTATTATGAAACTAGTTTACCAGAGATCGATAATGAGTGAAGCACACAAAGTTGACAGCTTCCGCCCAGAAGTATTTCGGAAGTTTAGCTTATGCCAGCATAGTTCTTGTTGCTTCAATAAGTGTTCTGTTTTTTCGTTCAGCTACACCATTTTGTTGAGGAGTCCCGGCAGCAGAGAAGTTGTAGCTGATCTCGTGGTCATCACAATATCTTTCAACACCGTTGTTTTTGAATTTGGTGTCGTTGTCTGATCTAATGTCACTTATGTCTTCAAGCTTTTGAGTTTGAAGTATTCTGAATATGGCGGTGACTAGATCATATGTCTCATCTTTTGATGTCATCATTTTGATCCAAGTGAATCGAGGGTAGTCATCAACTACTACAGGTGTATGTTTGTCTCCAGAAATACTGACAGTAGTGATTGGTTCAAAGAGATCCATATGCAGAAGTTGAAGAGGTCTGGAAGTTGACATAACAGGCTTTCTCTTGAAGGAAGACTTAGAAAGTTTTCCTAGTTGACAAGCTTTACAACTTCTAGAGTGGTCGGCAGACACCGTAGGTAGACCTTTGACAAGCCCATCTTTGGAGAGCTTGGAGAGGTACTTGAAGTTGAGGTGGCTGAGACACTTGTGCCAAAGCCAACTGTTGTCACGAATGTTGTTGGCAACTAGGCAAAGGCTGGAGAATCTCCCGAGTAAGTTTAAGTCCACGACATAGACGTTTCCTTGTCTATTGTCGGTCAGCAGAGTTGAGCAGGATTCATGATCTTTGATGAGACATTGGTTGGAGGAGAATTGGCAGATAAGACCCTTTGTCACAGAATTGAGATATGTTCAGAATATTATGCTTTAAGTCATTCACTAGAAAAACTTTGCTGATGGAGAGATTTCCTCTAGTGATTGAGCCATACCCAATCATTTTCCCTCTTGCATTATCGCCAAATATCACCATTGGACCTTTAGCTTCAGTTATATCTGAAAGTAGACTTCTGTTCCATGTCATGTGCCTTGAACAACTACTGTCGAGGTACCAGATGTCCTTATCTTCTGAATCTATAGCCATGAAGCAGACCTGAAAAAGGTTAAAGGAACAAGGTCCCCTTTATTTTCTTTTGGGTCTTGAGGAATAGCAACCTTTTGGGACCCATACTTGCCTAACCTTGAGAGAACTAGGTCTCTCAGATTTTGGTGTGAACCTTAGCAGACATTCTGTGGCCAGATGGCTTAAACAATTTCAAGAATGACAAAGATGAAAGTTCCATGGAGAACTGTGATCTGCTTTTGTTGTATAGTGCTTGTGACTTTCTTTCTTTCCAACAGCACTCTTGGGTTCAACATGCTTGTTGACAGTAGGCTTGAGAGGTTTCTTGTGAATGTTCCTTGGTCTATTAACAGCAGACCTAGCCTTGGCTGTTATGTTGTTAACAG
Source organism: Codonopsis lanceolata (assembly GCA_013146195.2). Lineage (NCBI taxonomy): Eukaryota > Viridiplantae > Streptophyta > Magnoliopsida > Asterales > Campanulaceae > Codonopsis > Codonopsis lanceolata. The sequence continues at coordinate 160,208,751 of CM028378.1, forward strand.
ACTTAGGAGCATCCATCAGAACTCCTTTAAGTTTAGTGTCAACTAGCTTGGGAGCTTTAGTCATTTCATAGACAAACTTGACATGTACTAGTAGAGATTTCTTTTGTTTATTGCCAGCAGACTTTGCCTTAGCAGAGCTGCCATCGGTAGACTTTGATTTCTCTACTGTTCTTATTACGAGCTTCTCATCAAAAATAGCAACTTTGGCTTTCCTTTTATGAGCTTTGGGGTAAACATATGGTATGCTTGTATAACCAAGTCCATGTTTACCCTTGTTCCCAAAGATCTGTTTGGAGAAGGAAAGATCAACAGTAGTCTTGGAGGTTTCACCTTTCTATGTGACAGAAAAGCTTGATAGGTTGGGCTCATCATTGTAGCCTGAGCCTGATTTATCTCTACTTGACTTTTGGCTAGATAGGATTCCTTCGAAGGTTTCCTTTGAGTTGTTACAGGAGTCAATCGTCTTTTACAAGGCAATTTTCTCCTGGTCTAGTCATTTGATGTGCTTAACTAAGCACTCAACTTTGTCACAAAGGAATTTGTTTTCTCCTTTTAGCTTGATACTCTCTTGTTGACAGCTATTGAGAGTTTGAACCACAGCTGCCATCATAGATTTCTCAGCAGCAAGCTTTTAATAATTCGTTGCGAGTTTTACAAAGGCAACTTTGAAGGTGTTGAACTCCTCAAGCATATCTTGATTATCCTTGAACAGTTCTTCCTCATTGAAGTTTTCACAGTTGGTCTCAACCTCTTCAAAAGGAAGAGGTGAGATTTCGACTTCATGTTCAGAGTCATAGGTGGGACTTGATTCTTGAGCTATTAAGCATATATTGGCTTGCTCACAATCGTCCTCATCCTCTTTTGAATTAGTCTCAAACCATTAAGCAACATGTTTCTCTTTGATGTCCTCAGCCAACATACCTTTTTGTTTTTGAAATTTCTTATAAGGAGGTTTTCGGTATTCTTCAAATTTTGGCTTTGGACATTTGGAAGCAAAATGACCAGGTTTCCTATAGTTATAACATAACAAACTGTTCATCAGAAAGAAAATCATTTTCACTTGAGGAAATGGAGGGTTTGTCATCAACTGGAATGACTTCTTGTTCTATGGCTAACAAGGATAGAGTTTTGATCTGCTTGTCATGCTCTAGAGATTGACTAACTTCGAGCTCATAAACATTCAAACTTGCATAAAGACTACGAAGAGTCATTTCATTAAAGTTTTTATATTCTTTCATGTCGGTAGTCTTAACATGCCAAAGACTACCTAGAGAGCCTAGAAATCTCATGTTCATTTCTTTCTTGTCATAAGTTTTACCTAAAGAAAGACAACTATTAATTACCTCGATGAAACGATCGTATGCTTGTCTCAAGGTTTCTTAAGATCCTTTTTTGAAGGAGTCGAATTGATGGATGAAGGTGTACTTCCTATTGTCTCTTGTATCTTGGTCTCCTTCCAAGTATTCAACAAGAGCTTCCCACATCTCTTTGGCAGAGGTACACCGGATCACTTGTTAATAGGTATTAGTGTCTAGAGAACTTGTAATTATGTTTATAGCTTTACTGTCTAGCTCCACTAGCTTCCTTTCGTCCTCTATCCATTCAGTTTTTTTGTTTGGAACTTCTGGAGGATTGCCACCAACGCTTGCAAGAAGATTTGCCTTCATTGGTACGTGACGTCCTCCTAGTACGCACTTCCATAACCTGTTATCAATAGAGTTCATGTGATGCATTATCTTATCCTTCCAAACATCAAAATGACCTTCGTCCAATATTGGGATGTGGTTTGCATTTGATATAGGTAGCATATAATGTGTTTGCGTCATTGGATCTTCATCCCTCAAGAGGTTAATCTTGGAAAAACTTGTTTTCGAATAGTTAAGCTCTGATACTAATTGTTAGTCCCAAAGGGCACAATACTAGGCTAGAAAGGGGGGGGGGATTGAATAGCCTAGTAACACTTAAAAACTTTTTTGTAATAGTTCCTAAAATAAGTACTTACAACCTATTGAAAAGGTTGAGGTAACGGAAGACTTGTAAGGAAGACAGACTAAGTTCCGGTGAAGAAGCACTTGAAGCACTACCAAGAGACATCAAGTTTGCAGCTCAAAGGAATAAGTTAAGACGAAGAAAACAATATAAAGCAGTAAGCAACAGAACACAAAGAACACAATTATTTTGAGATGGTTCGCACTATAAAGAGTGCAACGTCCACCACCAAAGTAGTCAACGTTTGATTTAAATGTGCACTATATTTTCCACTAGTTCTATTACAAAAATCTCTAATGGACCGTATACAAAATATTTGACTTGTGTTTGGGGGTGGGGGAATTAAATATCTAGAAAACAAAATATTCAAGGTGCAGAAGAATAATAATGAATACAATAATAAGAAGTAAATGAGTAACAGTTGATGCAGATCTTCTTCTTGTTGTTGAGGACTTCTTTGATCAGTTTATGATGTCTTGAATGCACTGAGTATGATGACTGTATGTCAGTATTTATATCGGAGCATCCTTGAGACCGTTGGAGAAGAAGGAGTGAGTAACAATTCTATTAGGTTGAGTGCATTAAATGCATGGAACTGCTTTTGTTGACTTCATCTTCATTTGGGACTGATCAGGGTATGGAGAAGAGTAGGTACTGGAACTAGCAGGTGGGCGACAAACAGAGTTGCAGACTTGTAGTAGTTAGTACAGTCTATTTGTGTCAGACTGCAAACCTGCTCTACCATGTTCAGGAGGCGAAAAGTCTTCATTCTTCGGAAAAGCTAGAAAGGCGTGTCTTGGAAATCGGAAGTCAAATGATATTGAATTAATTCAAACGTAATTCATGATATCTGAATTAATGATTCTCTTGATGAGTTGGACATCCTGATAATCTTTACACGTCATGTTGTCCGAAGGCAAACAAGGTCTGCTGGTGAAGATTGATGGTGAAGCCTTTGTCGAAGTCTTCTGCCGAAACCTGTGAAGTCTAAAAAACTATTCTAAAGGCAAAGTTCTATACACAGTTGTCACGCTAACTGGTACGTAGCCCGATTTAGCCACTAAGTATAGAACCTATAGTAATGAATGAGCAAATGCAAATTAAGATACAGTGAAAAACAACACCTACATTCGATGACATGTTCATCAAGACCAAAGGCCGCGACCACAACCTTGACTTAGAATAAACGTTTACCAACCTATACAAACACAACATGAAACTAAACCTGAGCAAGTGCATGTTCGGGGTCCAAGTAGGAAAATTCCCCGGCTTCATGGTCAACCAGCGTGGAATAGAGGCTAATCTGGAGAAGATAAAGATGGAACATCCCAAGTGCATCAAAGACATCCAACGACTAAATGGAAGAATCATCGCCATTGGTCGCTTCATCTCCCGGTCAGCGGATAAATGCTTGTCATTCTTCAAAATCCTACGTGGCAACAAATGATTCAAATGGAACGATGAGTGCACTGAAGCCCTTGAGCAGCTCAGGGAATATCTCGCCAAGCCTCCCCTCCTTAGCAGCCCCATACTCGAGGAACCAATATTTGTATATCTAGCGGCCACAAACCAAGCTGTAGTCGTTGTTCTTGTTAGGGAGGAAATTAGTTTGCAAAAACTTGTATACTATGTATCAAAGGCCTTCAGTCCTGTTGAGGGTTGTTACTTTAATGTAGAGAAATTAGCTTACTCGTTTGTCATAGTTGCTCGCAAATTAAGTGCTTATTTTTCTACACATGTAATCATAGTTTACACGGACGCACCACTATGCAAAATCCTGCATAAACCAGATCCAGCGGGCAAGATTACTTAACTGGTCGATCGAGCTTACCGAGTTACACATCGACTATCAACCCAGGCGAACAATTAAAGCTTAAGCCTTAGCCGATTTCTTGGTTGAGACAAGTTTCATCGAACTAGAAGAATCAGAATCCTCACAGCCAAAAGAGCCCGAGCATGAGTTGCTTCCAATACCTCGACCGACCTACTGCTGGGAACTTTATGTGGATGGGGCAGCGAATCAAAGTCGGGAGTGGAGCGGGCATCCTTTTCATAGCTCCCGACCAAGTCACCGAATTTGAGTTAGCTCTGCGATTCAATATTCCCAGCCTCCAACAACGTGGCTGAGTATGAAGCAATGATCACTTGTCTCAAGATCGCAACAGACATGGACGTGGAAGCAGTCACAGTGACGCACGTGTCGATCACAGCGGGGAGGGGAGTCCCCCTTCCTTTTATCCGCTGCCTTGGCGTCCTTGGCAGCGATGACTTCAGCGACCTTAGCAGCAGCAGCCTTGGTGGCCTTGACAGCCTCGGCCTCAGCGACCTCCACAAAAGCACGAGCAGGAAAGGTAGGGACAACGTCTTTCCCAGCCGTGCTTAGAGCTTTGGCCGGTGTAAGAGTTTTCTTGGCCGGAAGGCCAAAGGGGACCTTAGGCAAGTCCTTAGGCTCTTTAGCCTTCATATCAGCAGCCCGTTGGTCGGCTTGGGCCCTCCTCTTGTTGATTAGTGCAATGGACTTTTTTTTTTTTTTTTTTAAGGAAACAGGGACGGTACCCTGCTAAGTTTTATTGATAAAAAATAATATACGAGGGGGACAACCAATACGAGAGGGGGGACTAAGGAGCCTAACCTCGAGCAAAAAAGAAAGGCTTACAAGAAAACTCCCAAGAATAAAAAAATACAGACTAAGAGATTCTAATTGACGGAGTTCCATGCTTATCTAGATAAATTAGCCCTCGAATGCTATGGATAGAAAGTAAAGATATCGAGTCAAAGTCACGCCTTGATCACAACTAAAGTTCAAAGCATCGCCTAATTGGCTTCGAAACAATGACGAGAAATGCATAGACGTCGAATAGATTGAATAGCACGGATCATGTAGGAGCTAGCCCATGGGGTTTTGAGGAGCTTCGAACGAAAGGACTTTAGAGTCCATCTCGATGACAGCCCAACCATATTGTGATGGTGAAGCCATTTGACACCTCGAAAAAGAGCTCGACATTCTCGCAATAAAGCTGGATGAGTGACCAAAAAATGATGAGTAAGCGTGAGATAACGAGCCATTAGAGTCGCGAATAATTCCTCCTCCCGCTCAAACTCGGGTTGCCCGACGCACCATCCGAATTAAGCTTGTAAAGTAGTGCAATGGACTTTATTCCTAAAACAGAGAGATAAAAATATCAGTAAAAATATTTAGAACAGATATGATCGAGACAAAAGAAAGTTGTTAAAGAGAACAAGTAACCATCTATGTCCTCGAAGACAGGCTACAGCTCGCCCCAGTTAAGGGTGTAAATCGGAACCACATAACCAAATCAAACCAATCGATATTGGTCGAAGATCAAGCTTCAAAATTGAAAACCACGCGGTTCGGTTCACGGTTTTTGGTATCGAACCGAACCAAACCAAACCAAACTATATATTTTTATTTATTAATTATATAATATATATTATATTACATTTATTAACTATTTTGAACCTTTGATTTATTCATATTATATATATATATATATATATATATATATATATATATATATATATATATATATATATATATATATATATACGCATACTAAACCAAACAAAATCTTGATTGTTGGAGAACTATTATTTTTTCCATTGTTTGTGTTTATTTTAGAATTTGTATTGTTTTATTTATGAAAAATTTGTTGTTAGTAGGTTATTTCCTAATTTTGATGTTAATTCGAAATTAAAATCTTATTTTTATTGTTATTTTTAATGTTGGTTAATTTCATTAAAAATAATTTATATAAACTACAAAACCGAACCAAACCAAACCGAGTGGTTTGGTTCAGTTCTAAGTCTTACTCGGTTCGGTTCGGTTTGAGATTTTTGGAACCATTAGGAGGTGGTTCGGTTTGTGGTTTTGGCATAAACCAAACCAAACCGAATCACTTACACCCCTAGCCCCAGTAGTCAGCAATTTACACTCAGAGCAGTCAGCCTTAAACTTTTGCCCATAACAGTCACCTCAGTATGGATGAAGCACTTCGGGTCCATATGTCAGAAGGGGCACTACCCCAGGCAGATCTGTTTGGAGCACTGCAGCCAGGTGTAGATTCCGCAGATTGCAGACGAGCTCTTTCCAATCGAGCAGAAACTCTTGGCCTACCTTTTTTTTCATTTTCTTCGCGAACTCTAAGGGCAGTTTTTAGCGTTGATATACTTGTAATTTTCCTTTTATTTTCATTATTTTCTGGAATTTTATTGATGATTTTGAGCTTTGGTTAATGATTCTTTGTATTTAAGAGTGTAGACACCCCAATTTCGTACCCCTGGCATGTAACATGACATGAAATATCAAGACCTGTTAAAAAGCTAATGAATGTCAAGTTACATGATCGAAAATGCAAAAAGCAAAAGTAGGATGCGTAAATAATGAAATGCAGGGGGCCTAAGTGCCAAAAGGACCACTAAAAAGAGCTCAGGCGTCGCCCCAGCTTCCTTAATGGGTGGTGCCCAATAGTGTTTTATGCACTGTAGCCTTTTGCCTTTGGTGCAATCTCTCAAGCGCGCGATACAAGCCGATGAAGCACAAAATGAGAAATCTTAATCACGAAGGAATCCTCTCTCTAGCCTATAAATAGAGGCATCTGGCTTGTGAGAATTCACACACACACAGTTTACACAGTTAGCGCACACAGTTAGTTACACAGTGAGTTCTGATAGATCGCCGAGAGAATTTATTCCTCTAGCCCCAGAGCTCCGCTAAATCTCCCCAAACACTAAAACCAGCCGGCCAAAGTGAAATCTAATTACCCTGCTAGGATTCCGCCCTATTCCATCGATTCCAAAATCCCAAAAAGAGCAATTGCCTTGCCCGAATCCCGACGCCAAATCAGCAAAAATCAAGCAGTTATTCTGTCCGATTTCCGCCGTCAGCAAACAAACAATAGTAAAAAGCAAACATTTGCTTTGCGCGGATCCCTAGGCCGAAAAGCAACTTTCGGAAGTAGTTACTCTGTCCGAATCCCCGCAATAGCAAAACATCAGCAAAAAGACTCACTCTTCCGGAAGGACAGAGTGAGCGCACCTTAAAATCTACTAGAAGCTAGTTGGTACATGATAAAACCCACACGCTTCAAGAGGTAGGCTATTTAAAGTTTTATTTATTAGAAAGTGCTATTTAGATCGGCCCGATGTAATAAAAATAAGCATTTATGTTGCCTGATTTCTATAGGAAATAGCACTAAAAAAAGCCATTATTATGAACAAAATTTTATAAATATATTTGTAACACTAGGAAGGTGGTTGTTGCAAGTTTGTACTCATATAGATACAAATATGTATATTTAAATGCTTTATTTCATATGTTAAATAAATATAAAAAGCATATTTTAGCCAAAAATCTATTTTGAGACCAAAAGGGTGAGTTGGGTGCTTAATTCTTTCTCACCTCGTAACTTAGCCTCCGAACCCTTTACAAATCTGGTTGCATTTGGTTTTTATTTGTTTTTTCTTAAAATAAAGTTAGCGACTTTGTTGATCACATTTTGAGTCCACAATTGAGGCCAAGTGTATTCCACGCATTTTAAGGTTTTGAAAAACGGGGTAATTATAGCAACAACTCTGCTGGGGACGTTGTTTTTATTTTAAAGGAAATAAAAATGGAGGGCTTGACTCATTTTCAAAAAAAAAAAAAAACAAGTTTTTCTTTTATTTTTGGCTAAACATGCTTATTATATTTATCTAATAGTTTAAATATCGCATTTTTATATATTTGTATATATATTTGTGCAAATAACCATAAAACTTGCAGCAGCTTCGTTTCGGGCACTGTTGCGAATACAAAAAAAGAATAAAAATATAATTTCGGGCAGGATAACAAAAAAAAAAAAAACTAGGGCTTATTATTGCTTTATTTTGTTATTATTATTCTGCTTGCTTTATTTATCTCGCGCACAATATGTAATTTTTTTTTATTATTTCGTCATTTTTTTTTGAGGATTAGGACCAATATGTAATTAATATGGATAGATAGATTCCCCACTTTTTTTTCTATTTCTTGATCTGAATGACCGTTATGCTTGCTCGCGTCGTCCTTTCGAGGAATCAAACTAATCAGCCGAGAAAATCCACAAAAAAAAAAAAAACAGAAAGATAGGCCATTTACTACTTTATTTACTGCTTTATATCTGAAAAAAAAGACTTTACTGCTTTTTAGATACCTCACACACGTGCACACATGTAGAAATATTCCGAACTGCTACCCTACACCATGGCTAGCTTACCCCCTGTATCAACCAACATTAATTGCATATAGATTCTTAGGACACTTCATAGACCAATCGATTTTTATATCTCTAAACTATTGACTAGTCCCTGTTGCAAAAAAAAAAAAAAAAAAAAGAAGAAGCAAAACAAATATATGTATGAATAAAGATATATGCACAGGGGCTGACCAATGATTTTTATGATATTCGACCTAGCTCATTTGAATGGTGGATCCCGGAAAGAGTATAGACCATTCGTCTGAGATCAGTCCAATCTTGGGGAGTCGAAAGACAGGTGGAATACGAAGGTCTTATACTCTGGAGAAAGAATCCACTATTCCATGAATAGTCCTGAGATTGTCAAAACAAAGCGGGTGCTTGTCCGATCAATCTTAGGAAAAATTGATTAATAATAAAAAAAACAATAATAATAAAGACACACTGTACTTGAACCCAAAAGCCTTCAGCCAATCCCTCCTGATACCTTCAACCCCTTTTCCTCTAGAAACTTGGCCCAAGTTTGGAAAGGAAGAGATAGTATCGGTCGTTTGATACGGGATACAGGCACAAGGGTCAAATCTGATAATATCAGGGTCAGATCAGAAAGAGTCAGAATCAGTTAAGAAGATACATATTTGAGCAGATTGGCCGCCGAAAATGAGTAGTCTGTAGTAGGTACCGATGTGGGATCCTGTGGCAATGCTCCAACTCCAGCTATGCAGCAGTGGTTAGATCAAAATTTGGGTGTACAAGCTGATCGCATAATGAGCCAAATGGCAAATCTTGTACAAAGTCTAAAGCCCAGTGGTGAGGGAACCTCTTTCCCTGCAACCCTTCAAGAAGCATCTACTTTTCATGCTCCTCTAAACCCAAACCCTCAGCCAAACACTAACCTACCACCAAACACCAATACCCCAAACCCAAATTTCCCACCAAACTACCCAAATATTGATCCTTTCTCACAAAGCCCACCATATCCTTTTCCCAACACCAATATATCCCATAATCCAAATGACCTCCCATTTCCCATCACCAACCCACTCAAAAACAGCCCATATATGGACCTCAGAAGCTATACTCAGCCTGGACAAGTGACGACCTATTTACCTTTTAATGATCTTGGTCGCCAATCTGAAGCCATCAATAACCTACCTCCTCAAAATTCCTACCAAATGTCTCCGCAAGGAATAAACCCAGTTGCCCCCAACTCCTCTAATATATACCAAAATCCTGCTCCTATCAATAACCTACCTCCCCAAAATCCCTACCAAATACCTCAGCAAAGAATAAACCTCTTTACCCATAACCCTTCCAATATATACCAAAATCCAACACCACCTCCCACCAAATTAGAGGTAGACATGGAGAACTTAAAATGAATGATGCTCCAAGTCCTAAATAAAGGGGAATTTTCTACACGGGCATTAACATTGCAGCCTTCGGCTATACTACCCTCAAAATTCAAAATGCCCAACATAGAAAAAATCAATGGGACTGGATGCCCTATCTCTCACCTAAAATCTTACTCTACCGGCATGCAGTCAAGAGGGGCTAGTTTCGAGGTCATGACCTCAAATTTCCATCTTACCTTGATAGGGGCAGCTGAGTAATGGTTAATGCTAGTAGATAATAGCACCATGGGCACTTGGGACCAAATAGCTGAGGAGTTCCTAAAGAGGTACAAAGACAATACTGCCTCTGAAAATAAAAGAGATCTTGAGGCATGCACCCAAAGGGAAAAAGAAACCTGCGCAGATTTTGCAGTGGAAAAGAAAAATAGCTCAGACATTGGGCATGCCTGATCCAACTGAATCGTCCAGGATGTTCATTAAAAACCTCCAACCCATTTACCTGGAACATATGTGGTATCTCCCTTATAGTAACTTCAAAGAAATAGTGGAGATAGGGCTCCGTATCGATGAAGATATACGGACTGGGAACATGGTAGGAAATATGCCTATTATGTCATCAGTCAATTTCCCTACCCAGAGCTACAACACTGTTCCATGGTCTTATGGAGCAGATAAGTCCGTCAATATAGTGGGTGGAAATAATGGTCCAAACAGAAATTTCAGGGGTCCGAACAGGGGAAATAGGCACTTTGATGAATTGCAAGCCCCTCAATCTTTGATATTGCAAGGGCTGATAGCACAGGGAGTGCTAAAACCCATGAAAAACTATAGGTCGCCGAATCCTTTGCCTAACTCATGGAACCATGCTCAGTATTGTTAATACCATCGCTGTAGTGGTCACCTCATCGACAAGTGCTACGTGCTCAAAAATGCAATTCAGGACCTGATAGATGATAAGGTTATTGAAAAACCTCCCCCTAGACCAAATGTAGTCAATAACCCTCTACCTCAAATCAATATGATTGAGGTTGATGAAGAAAGTTGTGTACCCAATTTTGAAAGGAATAAAAAGCCATCACCCATAAAAGAACCTAGCTGCAACATGCTCTCTCTCGGGACTAGGGTGTGCACGAGCCCTAAGCTCGCGGGCATTAGTAATGTCCAGATAGGCCCATATAGTAGTGGGCATCATTTTAAAAACACAAGCATCAGAGACAAGCCCACGGGCATCGGTGATTGGGCATTGACGGGTGCACGAGCTTAGATGGGCTCTGGGCTCTGCAATGCAGCGACGAATGACGATGGCGTTGATTGTTCCCCCCTTTAGTTCTTTAGCTCCCAAACAAAACTACATATAATCAAAAACCTTGAAATCATTCATTTGAATTGCAAACTCAACACACAGAAGACAATTAACCCTTAATCAAACATCCTGAACACCTAAAATTTGAAACCCAGATGCTATTTTCAATAAAGAAATAAGAAAACAAACTCAAATCAGAACAAACTTACATGAACACCAGATAACAAGATCTGTAATGTCTCGCAAAGAGAAAAAAATATTGAGTGGGTAGTGGGCCTAGCGGTGAAGTGGGAACTGGGAACGGGAAGTCACGATTCTGCCAAAGGGTCACGATTCCGTCAAGGTACTGAAGAACCGAAGGTAGGAGACTAGTCGTCAATTTGATTTAGGGTTTCACACTTTCACTTTCTCTTTTGAGTTTTGACCTTTTGAATTAGACCTATTGGTATATCACTAATTCATTTTACAATATTGACTAATCTGGATAGTGGATTCTGTTAGTGTATAATATATTATAGTAGTATATAATAATATAATTTGTGATTTTGTTTATATATAATTTTATATATGATATATCTAATAGACTAATACTAAGAGACACTAATAGAGTAATGGTATAATTATAATATATTTTAAATTTAAAAACTTAATGTGATGATGGGCCGGGCCAGACTTAGATGGGCATTAGATGTTGAAGGCCCGGGTGTGCCCGAGCCCGCGAGGATCTAACATCTTTAAAGCCCAGCACTATGTATCAGCCCATGGACACGAGCACTTTGGGCCGGGCACAGTGGGCTGTACGGGCTCATGTGCTGAGCTGCTCACCTCTACTTGGGACACTATCCTGGGTAGCCAAAATACCTGTAGCATTGAAAAAGCCACTTGAGTCGTTGGAGATGTCAGTCACCTTACCAGGTCTGGTCGGGCCTATCAACCAAACCAAGAAAAAGGTGACCACTCCGGCAAATACAAAGAAATAGATACTGGGGCTAAGAGTATGGAAGATACCCTGCTAGCTCAGATGAAGAAAAAAACCCAAGCAAACATATCTATCTAGGGCTTGCTTTGTGCTTCCAAAACCCATCGAGATACACTGGCCAAATCCCTAAGTCAGGCAGTCATCCCTATTGAAACCTCTCCAAATGAGCTCACCCAAATGATCGGAAACATATTCTTTGGAAATGTGATTATGTTTACTGATCTAGATCTGCCAAGAGAAGGAACCAACCACATCGATGTTTTCCACATCACCGTGGGGGTCATGGAAAAAAGGGTTTCCCGAGTCCTGATAGATAATGGCTCATCTTTGAATGTATGTCCCACAAGCACGCTAGCCAAACTGGGAACAAAGATATCAAAGCTGACTCTTTCATAACAGGCAGCAAGGGCATACGACAACACTAGTCGATGTGTCCTAGGAATGGTAACTTTGATGATGACTATTGGGCCACTAACTATGCCAGTCGAATTCCAAGTCCTAGACATTCCTGCTACTTTCAGTTTACTACTGGGACGTCATTGGATCCATGGGGTAAAAGGGATAGCCTCTTATAGACACCCCAATTTCATACCCCTGGTATATAACATGACATAAAGTATCAAAACCTATTATAAAATGTCAAGTTACAGGGTTTAGATTGCAAAAAATGCAAAAGAAATGAAAGGATGATGAACAGTGAATTGTAGGGGCCAAAGTGTCAAAAAACCATAACAAAAGAGGCCTTGGGAGTTACCCATGACCCCATAGCGCCAACCATGATACTTTTGGGAGCTGCCCCCACTTCCATTGTGGGTGGCACCCAATAGTTCCCCTACACTGTAGCCGTTGGTCTTCGGTGAAATTTTTTCAGCGCGTGGTACAAGCTGATAAAGCTCAGTGAATAAAACTTAACAACGAAGGAAACCAGGATTCTCACCTATAAATAAAGGCATCCGGCACTCAGAATACAGATCGTTAACAAATACTTTCACCACGCAGTGAGTGATCGCTCTCCCGAGAGAACGTCGAGATATTTTTTCCTCTAGCCCCGAAGCTCCGCCAAATCTCCCCCAAACAGCAAAACCAGCCAGCCAAAGTGAAACATAGTTGCCCTGCTAGGATTCCGCCCTATTCCTCTGGTCCAAAAATCCCAAAGCAAGCAGTTGCTCTGCCCAAATCCAAACACCAAATCAGCGAAAAGCAAGCAGTTGCTCTGCCCAATTTTCGCCAGCAACAAAAACACAAGCAGTTGCTCCACCCGGTTCCTGAGGCCTGAAATCAACTTTTGGAAGCAGTCGCTCTGCATGAATCTCCGCAACAACACACCAAAAAAAAAACTCCCTCTCCCTGAAGGACAGAGCGAGCGCACCCTAGAGCCTGCCAGAAGCTAGTTGGTATGGGATAAAGCCCCCACGCTTCAAGAGATGGGTCATTTAAAAGTTTATTATATAAAAGTGCTATTTAGACTAGCAAAATGTAAGCAATATAAGTAGTTGTGCTGCTCGAATTTCTATAAGAAAATAGCACTAAAAAGAGCCATTATTATGGCTAAAATTTTATAAATATATTTGTAACTCCCAAAAGGAGGCTGTGGCAAGTATTGTAATAATATATGTACAAATATATGTATATTTAAATGCTTTATTTCATTTGCTAAATAAAAAAAACATATTTTAGCCAAAAAACTATTTCGAGACCAAAAGGGTGAGTTGGGTGCCTAACACCTTCCTACCTCGTAACTTAACCTCCGAACCCTTTGCAAATCTGGTTACATTTGGTTTTTCTTTGTTTTGAGTCCACAATGAGGCCGGACATATTCCACGCGCCTTAAAACAGTTTTGATTTTCGTTCTCCTTTAATGGGAAACGAAAACGCGAGAACCGGGGCACTCACAGTGGCGACTCTGCTGGGGATGTTGTTTTTATTTTAAAGAAAATAAAAATTGAGGGCTAGACTCATTAAAAAAAAGTTTTCTTTTCTTTTTGGCTAAATATGCTTATTATATTTCTTTAACATTTTAAATATTGCATTTTTATATATTTGTATATATATTTGTGCAAATAACCATAAACTTGCAATAACTTCGTTTCGGGTACCGTTGCGAATTAAAAAAAAAAGAATAAAATAGAATTTCGGGCAGGACAAAAAAACAACAAGGGGCTTATTATTGCTTTATTTTTGCTTTGCTTTATTATATCTTATCTTTGTTTTATCTATTTATTCCGTGCAAAATATGTAAATATTTTTTTATTTTGTCATTTTATTTCGGGGATTTTGACCAATTTGTAATTGATAGGAATAGATAGATTCCCCATTTTTCTTTCTATTTCTTGATCTGAATGGTCGTTATGCTTGCTCGCGCCGTCCCTTTGAGGACTCAAACTAAATAAGCTGAGAAAATCCACAAAGAACAGAAAGACAGACCATATTTGCTTTATTTACTGCTTTATATCTGAAAAAAAAACTTTACTACTTTTTAGATACCGCACACACGCGCACGCACGTAGAAATATTCCGAATTGCTACCCTACACCATGGCCAGCCTACCCCTTGCATCAGTCAACGTTAATTGCATATAGTTTCTTCAGGATAGTTCATTGATCGATCGGTTTTTATATTTCTAAATTAGAGCAATTTTCCCAGACGAAGGTGTCCTGGAAATTGTTGATCATGACACCAAATGACAAATGTTCTTCGATAGGGCTGCCAACAAAAATGGTTTCAGCATAAAAATCCTGCTAATTGATCCAGCAGATTCCCACACTCCCTTGGCTATAAGACTGGAATTCGAGTGCTCAAACAACACTGCTGAGTATGAAGCATGCATTGCTGGTCTAGAAGAGGCTCTCCAAAAAGGAGCCAACTTGGAAGTCTACAGTGACTCGACCCTGATCATAAACCAGGTCGAAGGAAAATGGAAAAACCCAGGATCCCCGGTTACAACTCTATCATGCCAGATTGACAGCCTTAGCAAGCGAATTTGATAATATCTCGTTTCATTATCTACCACGAGATATAAATCAATTCGCTGATGCCTTAGCCATTTTAGCCTCATTGGTCAAAGTTCCCACAGAAATCAACGTCCAACCATTTATAGTCGGGAAAAAGACCACTCCTGCCTATTGCTTCAGAATCGATGCCATTCCTGAAAAGGATGACAAACCCTGGTACTTAGATATTATGAATCTGCTTCAGAAAGAGGTCTACCCACCTAAACTAGACAGAAGAGGGAAAATCTCCCTACGAAGGTGGGCATCGCAATTCGTAATCAGCAGAGGTAGTCTATATAAAAGGCATTACCAAGGCTTAAACTTGCTATGCATCGACCAAGCCAAAGCGGAGCAAGTCATGGACCAGCTGCACGGTGGTACTTGTGGGCCACATATGAATGGACATATGTTGTCAAAGAAAATAATCAGACAGGGGTACTACTGGAGCACGTTAGAAACAGATTGTATCCGGTGGGTGCATCATTGTGATAAATGTCAGCGCTTCGCAAATCTACAACATGTTCCCTCGCATACACTATACAACTTCACAGCCCCTTGGCCCTTCTCAACATGGGGAATTGACGTTATTGGTCAAATTCATCCAAAAGGATCCAATGGCTGTGAATATGTCCTGGTGGTGGTCGACTACTTCACAAAATGGGTAGAAGCCTCTTCCTACAAAGTGCTAAATGCCAGAAAGGTGTCTGAATTCATCCAAACCAACATCATATACAGATACGGGGTCCCTTTCAAAATAATTTCTGATAACGGTACGCACTTTGAAGGGGACGTGAACCGTTTGCTAGATGAGTTCAGGATCCAGAGACACAAGTATTTCCCATACTGACCGCAGGTAGACGGTGCCATTGAAGCAGCCAATAAAACATTAGAAAATATTATCAGAAAAATGGTTGAAACAGGAAAAGACTGGCAAGAAAAGCTGCCGCTAGCAATCTGGGGTTATCGCACTTCGATTCGCACACATACTAGGGCTACCCCTTATTATCTAGCATATGGCATGGAGACAGTACTGCCTATTGAAATAGAAGTCCCATCATTAAGGGTTATGATGAAATCAAATGTTAATGTCCGAAATTGTGCAGGTTAAGCAAACATCGTAGACACCCCAATTTCGTACCCCTGGTATGTAACATTGACATGCGATATCAAGACCTGTTAAAACTTAACGAATGTCAAGTTACAGGGTTTAAAAATGCATAGGACAAAGTAGGATGCGCAAAACAGTAAAATGCAGGGGGCAAAAGTGTCAAAAAGAGGCTGGAAAAAGGAGCACTGGCGCTGCCACAAAAGCTTCTTGGCGTGGCGTCCATAATGCATGGTGTCCGCGCCAGGACCCTCTACAGTGCTCCCAAACTTAACGCATTGCACAAATTTTTAAGCACGCGGTACAAGCTAGTGAAGCACGAAGGTCCCCTGCTTCGCTGAACAAATTTTAAATGTGCACTCATCTCATTTTCCCGGCCGTTGTTGTTACGCAATTTCATCTCTCGAAGAAATATAGAGCGATCGTGAGATAGTGAGCGCCCCCTCTTATAAAGCCTCGAATCTTTGCCAAAACTACACCAAACACAAAACCAACCGGTCAAAGTGAGCCTTAGCCCCCAGCTAGGTTTCCACCCTATTCCCTTGGTCCAAAAATCTCGAAAAAAGCAGTTGCTCTGCCCGAGTAAAAAGGCCAAATCCACTAGAAGTAAGCCTTCCGCCTATTTCCGCCAGAACAATCAAACAAAGAAGAAACACAAGCAGCTTGTTCGCCCGCTTAACAAAGATTGCCTGAAGCAACCTTTCTAAGTAGTACCCCGCCTCGAACCGCAACAAGAAGAAAAGACTCCTCTCCCTCGCGACGTAGCGAAGCACACCACGCTCTAAAAGGTGAGCCTTTTAGAGCGTTATTTTATAAAAATGCTATTTTCCATCCGGCCCAATGTAAAAATATAAGTTGTTATGCTATCCGGATTTATGTAAAAAATAGCATATAAAAGAGCCATTATTATGGCCAAATTATTTTAAATGTATTTGTAATTACTGGAAGGAGACGGCTGCAAGTCCGTAAATAATGTAAATATAGATGTATTTGTTTAATGCTTTATTTATTTGTTAGAAAAATATAACAAAAAACATACTTTAGCCAAAAACTGTTTTTGAGACTAAAAGGACGAGTGGGGTGCCTAGCACATTCGTAGCTCGTAACTTAGCCTCCGAACCCGTTTTTTTTATCTCTGGTTTTATTTTTAGTTTTTTCTTTATTTTCTCCTTAAAATAAAGATGGCGACTCTGTCAAAACATTTTGGATCACAGTGAGGCATCGCAACATCCTTTCTTGCACTTTTCTGTTTTCCCCTACACAAGGGAGAATGAGAATGAAAGGGTGATGTATTCATGCATCCTGGTATCCCCTAAACAAGGGATAACTTGATACAGAAAACCCAAAGCACTCATAGCGATCCAAAATAGGCCTTAAGGCAATTTTCATAAAGTCCATAGTGGGGCCCGTGACATCCTTTCTTGCACTTTCCATTTTCCCCTAAACAAGGGAAGATGTGAATGAAAAGGTGATGCATTCTTGCATCCTGTTATCCCCTAAAAAAGGGATAACCTGATACAGAAAACCCAAATCTCCCATAATGGATCGAAAAATCACTAAAGTGACCGAGGCGTATTCCATGCGCTTTTTGACAACATCCTTTCTATATTTTTAATTTCGTCTTCCCCTAGACAAGGGAGGGTGGAATCGAAAGCGTGATGTCTGCTTCCGCACGCCGCGCACCCCTATCCAAGTGTGCGCGGGGCGCGGGCATGCATCTGGGGCACCCACAGCTACGAAGAGTTAGCCCTGTTAGATGAACGACGACTGTTAGCTCTAGAGCATACTCGAGCATATCAAAAACGAATAGCTTGAGCTTTCAACAAAAAACTCAAAGGCCGTGATATCCAAATAGGAGACCTGGTACTCCACGAAAAACCCCCTAGCTATGTCGACGCTAGGGGAAAATGGAAGTCTCCTTGGATGGGACCCTACATCATCAAACAAATCCAGTCAGGTGGTGCAGTGCTCCTCACCAACCAAGATGGGGAAGACCTCATTCAGCCGGTCAACATGGACAAGCTCAAAAGATACTATGCATGAGTTAAATTATCTGGTTATATCTATCTCCAGCTCGCTAGATTGAAAACCCGAAAGAGCGATCTAGGCAAAAGTTAGAGCAAAAAGAAAAAAATATACAAGGAGAAGAAGGGCTCGCTAGGTTGAAAACCCGAAAGGGTGACCTAGGCAAAAGTTAGAGCAAAAGAAAAGAAAACCAGGAGAAGGAGAGAGAAAACAGTCTCTAGCATGTTATCTTCAACAGCAGTCCCCATCATCTAATCCCCAGCATGCAAGAGTCAAACATGAGTCTGACATGTTGAGCACATGGAAAGAAACTTCTTATGACAGGAAAAGCAGCTCATCTCGGTCTTGACTGACTAAGAAAAAACCACGACAGGGCTCGGAATGAAAAAAAACATCAAAATATAAAAATCCATAAGGTACAACTCATAAATAGGTCTAAGATATTTAGATTATCATTTATTTCTATACAAGTACATATATATATATATATATATATATATATATATATATATATATATATATATATTGCCTACATCCCATAGCCCCCCAAATCCCCATCTCTTTCCATTGTAGGTCAGAAACGGTCCTTCAACGTCTGCGACATCCTAACCGAGACCAGATACTTCTGCGAGGTGCAGAGGAAGCCCCAGTCACACCAGTATGAGAACCTTCAGAGGTGTTCTCCTCCTCGTCATCAACATTGCCATTGTCCTGGATAGCAGGGCGACTCGACCCGGCACCATCATCTCTATGAACAGTGCTCCGTCTGCCAGCCTGATTTGGGCCAACTTCATCATTCCGTCGGGGATTACTTTGCTGACTCGCATTGCTTAATCTTGGAGGCGCATTACTGGGCCTCGCCTCGTCAGGATTACGTGCCATATGGGCACCAAGGTCGTGTACTCGCTGACACTCCTCCTGCAAAGCTTGGGGAACCACCAGCCCTGAACTCTCTAGATCCTCGCCGATCTCCATCAGTCGGGCATCTATGCCACTGGTTACCCGCCTCAGCACGTGCCTTATCACGCGAGAATGCTCCACAGCAACTTGCAGCACCCATGACAAATACTCATGAGACAAGAACATATGTTCAAAAAAAGCATAAGCTGAAGCCCGCAGGGGATAGTCAATCTCCCACATATCCCGGATGAGATCGCTCACATCTCTCTCCATTCGTAACTCTTCTACCAGAGAACGATTTACGTTCGGGACGATCTGCTCTTTGCCGAATTGACAGAGGACTCGGTACGCCAAATAAAAAGTGGTCTATTGGAGACCAAGCAGGATAACTTGGGCATAAGCCCGGGTAAACAGAAAAAAGTGGCGGATCCACCAATGGCTAATCACCCAGATTATCTCCATGGAGCCGATACGCAAAAAATACTCTATCCAGTCAATCTTCGTAGACAGGTTATGGCGATAGTGGCCGTGAGAGCTATAGCGCTCGAGATTATATACTCCTCGTACAAGCTTGGGAGTCATCACCCAATTAAAGTGCCCCTCCAGCCATATGGATTAAAATGGGGCTCCCAGAAGGAAACACTTCATCGCCGGGGAAAAAACATCCAGGCCAATCAGGGTCTAGGCCAAAATAACCGGGACGATATTCACCCGACACTCATGAACTTACAGAACCAGGTCAATAACTCGAACATCGATAAATCCGGGTTGGCCCACCAGGAGGTACCTTCCCATTACACACAGAAAAAAGGGCAGATAACCGACGTCGTGAATATACTGGATCTTCCCTATATTCAGTATAGGCAGGGGGAAGAACAGTTAAATCAAAATTAAACCCATTATAGAATTATAGAGTTGCAGCACGGGTCGAGCCAAATAATTCATGTATCGCCATGAAAGGATGTCTACGTACGGAGGGCACGGCTATAGGCCCGATGGTCGGCATTCTCACCATGGCATCGAATTCCTTAAATGTGGGACACATTTCATTCAAGCAAAAATTAAAGAGGCGACTCTACACCGATAAGAATCTGGATACTGCCCGCAGCATATCCCAGTTTATACGTAGGGCCCACCATGACAGGAGGCAGCGATAGCCATAAACATGGTCAAACCCTTCCCGCTCATCCTCTCGTAAATAAAGGATCCAGTAGTCCAGAGAAGTCTCGTATATTTCCATCTGCAAGGCTGTATGAGTACGATCGACCATTTCAGAAAAGGGTAAAATTTTATATCCGACTGAAGAAAAGAAAGACAGAGCAGAGAGAGAACTCAGAGCTGATTGCTACTTGAAGAAAGAAAGGAAAACGGTGTGAAATAAACGCTGCCCCGAATCCCCTTTTATACTGAAAAAATTGAGAAACGACCGAATAACGAGCAGTACTAAGGTTGTAAACAAATCGATTTTTTTTTATTCGATTCGGTATTCGAATTCGGTATTCGATAAATTGTAATTCGAATTCGAATTCGAATTTTTTTAAATATTCGATAAGGATTCGAATACGAATACGAATTTGGTGGTATTCGATTCGAGTATTCCCGAATAGTATTCGAATAATATTTAATATAATATATAAATATATATAAGTTAAAACAAACCCTAACATTTCAAAGTTCAAACCCAAACAGACGATTTTTCCCGACCCCAACCTCTTGCGGCGCCTTGGGACGTGGGCCAGCGGCGAAGCACCTCCCGACGCCGATCCTTCCCGACCGCCTTCTTCTAAAATCAGGTATGAGCTTTGAGCTTTGAGGTATCAAAGGTGTAGTATTGGGTAAGGCTTCAAGCCCTCATGTGTGTGTGTGTCTGCGTAACTTTTAAATTATCTTCCTAGAGATTTTATTCGTGAATCGATCAATGGTCTCACTGAGATTTTATTCTCGTCATGGACGGTGAAAGTTCAAATTTTGCACACCCAAACAAGAACGTCAACAAACAAGTCCCGATTCCAATTTTCAACTCCTTCCGCCGGGGAGCAGGTGATTTAATCCTTGCCGAAAGCTTAATTCAAGGTCAACTTTACCTCATCGATTTGCTTTTCTGCACTCTCTCGATTTCTTCTCATGTAATTTTTTAAATTTCATTTTATGAACCTCCAAATTTATGCTTTTTGTCTTCTCTTGAAACTGTTGTGATTTTGTTGAATTGATGTTAGGAATTGCAATTATTGAATTTATAGCATTGAAAGGCGATGCTTGTTGCGAGTCTCTTATTTTTGGTAAGAAAGTAAGATTTGCCCAAAAAGTACATAAAAAAGGAAGAAGTAGACCATATAGAGGGTATTATCACGGAATTAGAAAGCCTCAAAGCTCAGTATTTGACTTGGGGCTTTGAATTGGTTTATATCGTTGTTTTGAACAAAGTTGCGAGAAATGTTATTAGCATAAATGACACTCGAGCTAAAACCTAGGACTCCTTTTATTAGTATTTAAGGAGAATATAGGAGACAAAATCAAGGTAACCCCATGATAGTTACTTGAATGTATTCATATATTTCTTGATACTGTAATTTTTGTTTACGTAAGCGTGGACCGTTCGGAATTGATTGGGTGGTTTTCGACCAACACTAACACGAAAAATGATCCCAAAACCCAGAACGACATGACTCGATATCTTTAATTTCCAATGGTGACATGCCTTTGTTAGTTTATTCGGATTTAGGAACCAAGTCAAAAGTGTTAGGTAGGTTCATTTTGATATATATATAGTTTCTACTGAATGGTATTAGTCCTATAGAATCAAGAAAATGGGCTCATAATTGGTTTCGATTTGGCACTCAAACGAGGAACTGACAAAGAAATGATAGTTCATGGTTGGAGGATGGTATGTCGTAGCAACTTCTAGGAGAATGCATGAAAGGGTTTTCCTGCAGAAATCCAATTGAAAATGAGTAATTCATTTGTTTTGGATTTTAATCGAAATTATGTTAAATATGTTTGATCTTATGACACGTTCCAAGAATGTATATGGTGGATAATTGTATTATCTTTATTCAATAGCTTATGCCTATTAGGATTTGTTCCGTGAATTTTTAAATTTTGAAGGTAGCCTTCCTGCAACGGTCCAAGAATCCCCAAATGCATTTTTACGGTGATTTTATGCGGTGATGTTTAATACGAGAATGTACCAAAGCCAATTGTAATATATTCCAAATTATAGATATGTCTCTTTTATAAGGAGTTGTTATTCTTATACACATGTGATGGGTCCTATTTCAAGCAAGTTTGATAAATTTGGAGACCTTGAACCTGGATTCATGTAGAATTGGTGATGAAGGGTTAGGCATAACTTTTTAAATACCCCCCCCGGTCCATATAAACATGTACATTTTGTATCTACATAAGACTATAAATCCTTAAAACTAGATAAAAAAAAATAGAAAATTCTCTCTCTAGGTTTTTTCCTCTCTAGGTTTTTTCGTTGCCTGATCTAGGGTTTCTCCCTTCAGCTGGCGCTGGTATGGAGGCTCCTCCTCCGGTCACCAGCTCCACCCCCATGAATTCACCGGACCCTCCTCCTATTCCCCAACAGCCCCCCATCCTTCCTTTGCGCTCGTATGCTTCTGTTGCCGGACAACCTCGCCAAAATCCTGGGTTGAACCCTAGTCTGGCCCCTCCTCTTCAAGAAATCCCTTTGGCTCCTCGTCAACCCGCGTCCATGGAGAATGAACCTGCTTGTATGTTCACTCCATTAGAGGTTGAGATGTCGGAACGCCTCCTCAATAACATGATAGTGCTTAAATTTTCGGCTGACAGACCTTCAATTTATGCTATTCAAGATGATATTGCAAAGAATTGGAATCTCTCTAGCCCCTTTGTAGTCGGCCTTTTGGACCCCTGCCATGTCATGATACATCTCTCATCTGCTGAAGATCTTATTCGAGCTCTCTCGCGGGAATCTCACATGATTCAGACATCCATGTTTCGGTCCTATAGGTGGTCACCAGATTGTCTTCTTAAGAAAGATTGTACTAGGATGGCGGTTTGGGTTAAACTTCACCGTCTTCCTCTCAATTTTTTTAATCCTTCATTCTTGCAAAGTATTGGGAACAGCTTTGGTAGATTCTTAAAGGCTGATGAAAAGACTTTGGCTTTAACTAGGCCAATGTTTGCTAGATTGTGCGTTGAAATTGATGTCGCGGAATCTTTGCCGACTCGCATCTGGATAGGCACTGGTAAAGACCAAGGGTTTTGGCAACCCTTGGATTTTGAGGGGAATATCAATTATTGTACGGGGTGTGGACTCCTTGGTCACACTAAACAATTCTGTCGTAAGCTTCGGCGAGGGTCGGAAAGGAATGATAATGCGAGTAAGATGGATATACCGGCGCCTGAGCAGGTTCAAAACCCTAATCCGCCCTTGGTAAAGGAACACATTAATCCTACCATGGAGGCTAACACTGAGATCCCAAGGAAAGTTTCTTTTGTTGAGAAATCGATGCATGGTTTTAAATGGCAGCCTGTTAATCAGTCGAAGGGCGAATCTAAAGCTTCTGTTTCAAACTCCAAAGACGACAATGGCTACCCTAAAGAAGTGGAAACTGTTGATTTAGCTAATGGGGTAAGCCATCAGCCTAAAATGCAATTTTCGAAGGCGGCAGATAAGGAGAAATCTCCATCTTCGATACCCACCCCAAAAGGAAAAAGTGGGGTTAGTACGTCTAATCCATTTGAAGTTTTGTCTCAAGTTCAGGAGGATGAGTCTGAGGTTGAGGCCGATACCTCTTCTGAATGGGTCAATCAGAATGTAGAAACGAATGTAGAAAAGAAAGATATGAGCTCCAAAGGTATGAGAGATGTAGGGGATTTTTGGAAGGCTGATAAAGATCATTTTTGGATGTTAGTTTGTCCTAGAAAGTTGGGGAAGGCACATTCAACTGGAGGTGATTATGAAGATCACATTGACGATTTCAATCAAGCTTTTACTGATTGGGACATGACGTCCCAGACGATTCGCCCAGAATTTATTAACTTCTGCAAGAAGAAAGTGCGTAAGGCAAAACAAGATCATTACGTGAAGCATAATAAACGCAAGACTAGGGCTGCTGCCAAAGCCCATTAATTTTTCCCCCCTTAAGTTATTTAATGTCGGCTCTGATTTGGAATGCTCGAGGGGTGTGTAATAAAGGGACTCGTGATTATCTTAGTCTCCTTAAAAAGCACCATAAGCCTCTTATATGTGCTATTTTAGAGCCTAAAGCAGTTGGAGATAAAATTAATAAGTTACGCAGTCGATTGCGCTACAAGCATTCTATGCACGTTAACCCGGTTAATACCCATATTTGGGTCCTTTGGGAAGATAATGTTGATATGCAGTTATTGGGATTTTCTGATCAATTTTTATCCTTTAAAGTTGTTGTAGATGGTAAGATTTCCATTATCCTTTCGGTTGTTTATGCGAAGTGTTGCCGTGTTCTAAGAAGGAAGCTTTGGGATGATCTTGCAACTTTTGGTAACGGACTGTCTGACCCGTGGTTAGTAGGTGGAGACTTCAATGTTATCTCTAACTCTGCTGAAAAATTAGGAGGGACTCAATGTGATTTTAATGCAATGGATGATTTCAATCAATTCATCTCTCAAGCTGGCCTTCAAGACGTTGGTTATGAGGGTAGCCGATATACTTGGTGTAACAACCATGAAGGGAATCGTCGCATCTGGAAGCGTTTGGATAGGGTCTTGTGTAGCTGGAACTATTCCGCCTCTTACCAAGGTCTTCGGGTTAAACACCTAACTACAAATGAGTCTGATCATTCCCTATTACTGCTATCGCTTCTGAGCATCAATAAGCCTAAAAGCTGCTTTCGTTTTCAGCGAATGTGGCTCGACCACCCTGATTTTCTGCCTTTCGTGGAGAGCCAATGGAATCGGCCTGTTGAAGGTCCGCCTCTAGAAGTTTTATTTAAGAAATTGCAGCTGCTTCGGGTCAAGCTGAAGGATTGGAATTGGAGCGTTTTTGGACATGTTAGACGTTGTTTAGAAGCCTTTCAAGATGAGGTCCTCAGCTTGGAGGTTTCTTTACAGAATGGGTGGCAGCAGTCTATTTTTAATCGCCTTAAGGAAGCCCGGAAGGATATTGCTCAATTAAACGCTTGGGATGAAGAGATGACTTGGCAAAATGCAAGGCAGAATTGGCTTCAACATGGTGACAGGAACACGACTTATTTTCATGCTCGTATTAAGGATCGGCTCCGAGCCAACACAGTTAAAATCCGCATGCCAGATGGGTCTCTCAATGATAATGCGAAGGATATTGGTCCTATGGCCGTGAATTATTTTTGTGATTTATTTTCCTCCAAGCCGCATGTCGTTTATGAGGATTTACTAGATAGCTTCCCTGCCAAGGTTACTGATTTGGAGAATGCTAGCATGTCTCAAATTCCTTCAGAAAAAGAAGTTTTTGCAGCTATTTCAGATCTTAATCCTAATAGCTCCCCTGGTACGGATGGTTTCACTGGTTGGTTTTTCCAGGGATGCTGGTCTATTATCAAGAATGATGTGCTGGCTGCCATTGCTTCTTATTTTTCCGGTAACCACCTTCCTAGAGGTATTACGGCCACGACTCTTGTTTTGATCCCGAAAGTAGACAATCCGGAGTCTTTGGGGGATCTTCGACCTATCAACTTATGTAACTTTATTTGTAAAATTATTTCTCGCATTCTAGCTACTCGTCTGGCTATTTTATTACCGCATCTTATTTCACCGGAACAGGCGGCTTTTGTGAAGGGTCGTAGCATACAGGAGAATGTTTTGCTGGCTAATGAGTTAGTTCATCGGATAGACTTAAAGTCGAGAGGAGGTAATGTTATTTTCAAGTTCGATATGTCTAAGGCATATGACAGGCTAGAATGGGATTTCCTTTCTCGTGTTCTTCAGGCTTATGGGTTCAGTGAGGATGTCCAAGGCTTATTTCATAGATTGATTGATAATATTTGGTATTCCCTCAAGATTAATGGTGAGACCCATGGATTCTTTCATTCTACTAGGGGGGTTAGACAGGGCGACCCGCTCTCTCCCCTTCTCTTTCTTCTAGCTCAAGACATTCTCTCTTTCAGTCTTAATAGAGGAATGCGGGATGGAGTTTTTCAGCCGTTTCATCATGGTCGGGGTGGTCTTCAAATCTCTCATCTGTTATATGCGGACGATATGCTGGTTTTTAGTAATGCTAGCAAATCTTCGATTTTGGGGTTAAGGTCTATCCTTCAGAAGTACGAGCACAGTTCCGGGCAACTTATTAATCTTGACAAGAGTGGTTTCTACGTATCTAAGGGGTGTTCTTCTCGCCGTATTCTTCAAATATCTGGTTGGTCTGGATGCAACCATAAAGCGTTGCCTTTAAAATATCTTGGCATCCCTCTTTTTACAGGTCGAGTTAAGCGCTGATATTTTGAGGAGCTTGAGAGGAAAATTTTGAAACGTATAAGTGGTTGGCATACTAAAATGTTATCCTTTGGTGCTAGGCTTACACTGATCAAATCAGTTCTTTGTAGCATTCCCATCTACATGTTATCTGCAATGTCGGTTCCTAAGTCAGTTTTGACCCGTATTGAACGTCACATGGCAGATTTTCTTTGGAGCTCTAATGGTGAGCATCGGGCTCATTGGGTGGCTTGGCACAGAATTTGTCGTCCGCTCAATGAAGGCGGTCTCGGCATTCGCTCTCTCCATCAAGTTATGGCGTCGGCTCATGCAAAGTTGGCCTGGAGTGCTCTTAAATGCGAAAGCCTTTGGGCTCGGTTCTGTAATCTTAAGTATAGCAGTTTTGATGGGTTGCATGGTCCTGGGAATTCTTCTTTGTCTTGGCGTGCTGTCTTCTCACAGCTTGGGAGCGTACTCTCGTGTAGCCGGTGGATTATCGGGGAAGGCAACCTTTCGTTCTGGAATGAAAACTGGTGTGGCACCCGCCTTTAGGGCCCTCTTCCATTGGACATCCATCTTTCGGTTAAACAGGATTTGTCTAATTTTCAGGAGATTAGTCATCTTGTTCCAGCCGACCTGCATGAGTCTATCTTGAAGATCATTGTTCGAGCATATTCGGTCATTTGAATTTTCACCTTAACTCCATCGGGCAACTTCCATTCTTCGGCATTCTGGAACTACATCAGGCCTCCTAGTCCCATAATTCCTTGGGCTGCTAAGATTTGGCAGCCTTGGATTCCTCCTACGATCAGTATTTTCATCTGGCGCCTGATGCAAGGGGCCCTTCCGGTTGATAGTCGTCTTCAGGGTCGTTTCATACCGCTGGCTTCTAAATGTGTCTGCTGTAGATCTCGTCCTGATTGTGAATCTATCGAGCATCTTTTTCTGCATTCAGAGGTGGCTAAGGATATTTGGTTTCGGCTAGCTCGTCCATTTCGAAAAATTCACCAATTCAGTGACGAAAAATTCACCAATTCAGTGACATTCCCCATCTTTTTCGTTCATGGTCGGGGACCTCAATTCGTCAACAGCTGGGGGTTGTTTTCTTAGGGCTCTTTGTATTTGGCTGTTGGGAAATTTGGAAATCGAGATGTGCTTTTGTTTTCGAAAATACTCCCATGAATATCGACTCTATTTTTCGGAAAATTATGTCGCATCTTCAGGATTCGGCTGGTCTTCGCAACCTCCGGTCAGCTTGTGGTTCTGGAGGAATCTTGGCTCTCCAATCTTTGCATATTCCGGTTCAGGTGATTCGTGCTCGGGTAGGTCGTTGGCTTAAGTGGCAGCCCCCGTCGGTCAATTTTCTGAAGCTGAATACTGATGGTTCATGTGTTAAGGGCAACTGCTCGGGAAGAGGAGTCATTCGAAATGCAAAAGGGGACTTTGTGGCTGCCTTTTCACACTTTTATGGTTCAGGTACTAATATGCTCGCAAAGATTATGGCTCTCCTCGATGGTCTTCGTTTGTGTCGTTCCCTTGCTCTGGAACATGTATCGGTAGAATCTGATTCATTGACTGCAGTTAATTTTATTGAAGGACATCAACGTACTCCTTGGTTTTATGAATATGACCTTCGGGAGTGTCGCCGAGTTTTATCCTCCTATAGTCTGTCTCATGTTTACCGGGAACAGAACTTTGTTGCTGATCGTCTTGCTGCGGAGGCGCATCGACATCAATCTCGTCAATCATTCTTTGACATTCGGGATCTCCCTAAGGCTGCTCTATATGCTTATAAATGTGACTTGTATGGCTTCGCTAATTTTCGTCGCTAATTTTGGTTTGGTTTGTTTTTTTATATTTTCATGTGTTTCGAGTTATTCTTAGGTTTTTTCCCTGGCCCTGTGTATTTCTTCCTTTTCGAGGTAAGACTCCTTTGTCCCCCCGTTCAAAGGGTTAGGCTGGTTGTCCCCCTCTAGTTTGTACATTTCTTTCTTTTCAATAAATCCCGCAGGTGCCGCCCTGCTTGCTCAAAAAAAAAAAATCCTTAAAACTACACTAAAAAGTGTAATAATTTACACTTTTAATTTTAGAAAAATAATAATACAATATTTGTCAAATATCTATCCTTACAAATTTTGATGAATATATAACTCCCTCACTTAGTAGTAATGTGTCTTTGATATGCAAAATACGGTGACTTTTACACAAAAAGATTTTTATGTTGGGCAAAAGATAAAAAATGAACTCACTTATTGTAGGGCAGATTGAATATTTATTTAATAAGTGAGTTTGGTCATAAACATAATAGGCACTCATTTTGATAAAAAATGAGTTTGTGAAAAAATTAAAAATGACGGGCCAAATTTTTGCACATATCATCCACAATTTTTTGTTGCATACAAATCTTTGAAAAATTTCTTCTTTACTTGCACTAACATGATGAGGTGTTGAATTTAAGGTGTGTTTTGCTATGTTTTGTTTCATTTTATTAGAAATGTTAGGTTTATTACTAATTATTATTATTTTATTAATCTTTGTTCTAAAGTCATTTCGGTAAAATATGGATGCGTCAAATTTAGATCCTTATCGGTCAAGATTAACTTCTGATATGGTACAAGTTTTGATTTGTGGAGCAGATTGAGTTCGCCAACTTCACGAGATTAAGAAGTCAATTAGGTCACATGTGAGTTTTATTTTTTAAATTCATTTGAGATATTTGCATATTTGCTTGATTTTGACAATAAAATTGATATCTAATTGAGTTTTATTTTTATTTAGGAAGAGGACGAGCCGATTCATGTCATATTGCGAGCATGATGTTTGGATGGCGGATGCTAGTCAAATTTTTATTTGGTGTTTTTTTTTATGAATTTGACAATTGACATTTATTTATGTATTTGATAATTATTGTGGATGTTATGAATATTTGATCTTATGGATGTTATTGGTTTTTGTTATAAATATTTAATGTTATGGGTTTTTGTTATGGATAATTAATGTAATTGATGTTTTATTCATATTAATTTATATTGAAAATTCGAATACTCGAATCGAATATTCGAATCGAATATTCGAATCGAATACTCGAATCGAATATTCGAATCGAATACTCGAATCGAATATTCGAATAATTGATTATTAAATCGATTTTATAAAAAAAAACAGAAATAAAATTTCAAATCGAATACTCGAATCGAATCGAATAATTCGAATATTAATTTCGAATCGAATACGAATCGATTTTAATATTCGAATAATAAACGAATACGAATACGAATACTCAAATAATTTCACGAATACGAATCGAATACTGCAATATTCGATTCGATTCGATTCGTTTACACCCCTAACGAGCACAGTGCATGAATAGTGGCTGAAACAGGAAAGCACAGGAGAAGTCTCAGGCGCCACCCATGGCCTTTCTTTGAGCTGCTCCCACTGCCACCATGGGCGGCACCCATGGGTCCCCTCGTATCCCAGTTTCTGACTCCGGCTGCTCCATTGTTTGCATTGTTCGTTCACGAGAAAGGAAAGAAAAGGGTGAGGCTAGGCACTAGCCCTCACCCATTGAAGATTTAATCAGACACAGGAAGAGGCGGCTGCCTCTCCCTCCCTGCAGAACACCGGATAACCCCATTTTAAATCCAAAGGTGTATTCCTCCAAGCCTTCATTCTTAAACTGTGGTGTGTCTTTGCTTTAGATAATGGCTTAGATTTCTTTTAACATTTTTAGAATGTTTGAGTTTTTACATTTTTATCATGCATCGTAGAATAAATATAAATTGCATTGCATCTAGGAATAATACAGAGTCTAGTACAGAAAAAAAAAATATATCCATAAATAAGTACAGGTGAAAGAGGCTAGCGAGCATGTGAAGATCTACTCCTATCCAAGCCCCCACCCATGACTCAAGGACCAGTCTCGCCAATTCTATATCCCTGTCCTCCAGCTCGAGCACAACTGGACCCGTCGACTTCATCGTCATCATCATCTTGGCGCCTGCCTCGATGCACGACATCATTCCCCCTGCAAGTAAACTCATCCAACAGCCTCTGGTATTGGCTTGGTGATGCTGAAAAAGCCTTTCACCACCTTCCGATAAGATGAAGCGTCAACCTGAAAAGAAGAGGGTGTCAAAAGAAAAAAAGGGAGGGAATATCATTCCTGGAAATATATATATATATATATATATATA
The DNA here is from genome assembly GCA_013146195.2 of Codonopsis lanceolata. Taxonomy (NCBI): domain Eukaryota; kingdom Viridiplantae; phylum Streptophyta; class Magnoliopsida; order Asterales; family Campanulaceae; genus Codonopsis; species Codonopsis lanceolata. The sequence continues at coordinate 160,239,242 of CM028378.1, forward strand.
TATATATATATATACAACAAATATGAAAAAAAGCATAAATAAAAAGTATACCGCGCGGGTCCGCTCGATAATCTGAAACCGCTCTGGGGCTTTGACATCAAGCAAAGCTTCCTCCATGAGACTTCCTTCGCGATGATATTGGAAGGTAGAGAAGTCCTCAGTAGGGACGGAATAATCTGGCTGAGCATCAGGAACCAGACGAGAAGGCCTCGGCCTATCAGAAACGTCTGATGCACGCCTAGCTGCTACAGGGACAGGATGAAGCACCATCCTCAAGAAATCCTCGTAAGACATGAGGGGATAATCATCGCGAGGAATGATATGCCTGGACAAGTACTGATACCGGTTCGACAGAAAATCTGGTACAATCACCCATGTTGGTGGTGCAAGTGGTGTCACTAGAGGCATTGGGTAGAGGAAATGCTGGCGGTTGACCCACTCGCCCATATATAAAGAGTCGACCATGATCGACACCATCAGAATCCGGCGACTGCTCATCTCCAAGGAAACCAAATACGGTCCAGCCAGACCCCTCCAGGGAGACAAGTGCACGGTGCCTGAACTTGAGCCGTCGATCCTATCTCGCATCATAATCTCGGTGAAGCTACAACCGTCTCGGTCCTCCTCCACCCGATTAGCATTCACAAACTCAGCCAAGAATGGTGGCACGTGAATGCGCCTATGCAATGTGCCCGAAGTAAAATGAAAAATTGAATAGGCCCAGACCTGCAAAAGAAAAAAAAAAGAAAAAAAAACAAGGAAGTCGTCTACAAAGGAAAAAATAATAATATAAATCAATGCTGGCAAATTATCAGAAGCAAAAAGAAGAAAATACCTCCCAAGCCGGAGCAGAGCCATTCAGGACTCGAGAATCATTGTGGCAAAAAGTGACATAAAAAAAGAGAGAATAAAAATGCCCTGGCAACGCGAGTTACAGCCTCGTCATCCTCATTATCAACTTGCCCGGCATGTTGCTCTAGCACTTTTGAGATCTCATCGCCAGATCTTGTCGGCTCGAGCGACCACATCATGCCTTGATGCCTAAGGGTATAATCGGCCGAGGCTCGCAGCTTGGTCTGTTCCACTTTTTGGAAGAACTAAGAGAACTAGGACCAGACCAATTGTTCGGTTCTTAAAAAATATAGAACCAGGACCAACCCAATATGTCTGAGAACCAATACATTGGTCGGTCGAACCATTGAAGACGTGAGGGAAAGATGCGTATCTTTGATCAAGAGGATAACTAGATTTTCTAAAAAACAATAATCAATAATCAAATCATGTTCTTCCTTAATACAACATTTTGTTGGGTTCGTTGTTCTTGTGAAAATAAACTAAAGGTAAAAATCATTACTTCCAAATTAATAAATAGAAATGAAAAAGAAAGTTGTAAGAAAATTTATTGCGAGTCATCTTCCTCTCCGATCCCCTTATGGTTAATTTAATTAATTTACAGGTAACAATCCTTCAAACTAATAATGTTTGGAATCACAAAAAGAGGCAGGAAATTAATTAATAGGGAAGAACAATGTTTTCCCTCCTATTTTCTCTTTAATCAAATAAGGAAACTTGGTTAAATATTGAATCAAATTATCATATATTTTCTTTAAGTTGTAAGTTGTATTCCTTTTATTATCTTCTTATCAATTTATAAATAAATAAATAATATATATATATATATATATATATATTATACTATATTAGTATATTATATATAATAAAATAATAATAAATACACATTGGTCCGATTCGGTCCGCGCTTTTGGTTTTGGCCGACCTCTTCGACCAATCCAAATATTGGTCCGGTCTTGATGCCGGTACGGTTCCATTGGTTCGGTCCGGTTCCTGAAAACTTCTGCTTACCCCTAGGCTCGCCAATGCTGGTAGGGATACCTGTGATCGCGGCAAAGTCACAAAGGGTCATAGTAACCTCGTCCCAGCTGAAATGGAAAGAGTGGGTGGTATCCTACCAATAGTCCCGCAGAACCTCAAAAATGGGCATATAAGTACGAAAAGGGCGAAAAGCTCCCAGAAACACTCGCCAGAATGCTCCACCAGAAGCTGTGCCTGCAAAGGCATTGAATTGTAAATGGTGGCAGCTTTGTCGCAGCTAGCCTGAACCCTGGCAAGAGCTTTGCGTGCTTGAGAAAAAGAAAAAAAGGGGGGGGGGGGGAACACCTCAGCAGAAAAAAGAAAAATGGAGGTAAACTCTTGTCTTTTATCAAGCCCTTTATACATGCCATAATTATGCCATAATCATGAAATAAAAAATATATATAATACATGTTGCACTTTCGCATACATTTAGCTAGAAAAGTTTCCAATGTTGCATTTTGCATGCATAATAAAAACAGTATATATATCCCATGTTGCATTTTGCACACATTTAAAGAAAATATTCATATAGCATTTGACATGCATTTTTAAAAGAATGTTGCATTTTCCATGCATAATAAAAAAAGAAAAGAAAAGAAATAATAATATATCCATGTTACATTTTTAAGCACTAATATCTTTATAATGCATTCACACCTGCATTTTCATGCATAAAAATAATATATGCATAATGACGAAAAAAATGAAAAAATAGTGATATATATATATATATATATATATATATATATATATATATATATATATATATATATATATATATATATATATATATGCATGTTTTAGCATCTACCATGTGCATTTATCTCCAAATATTTGCATATCGCATTATTGGAATAAAAATGTTGCAGGCATGAAAAAGAAAATACTTCAGTAGCATTTTGCATTAAAAAAAAAATACTTGCAGCATATGCATGTATCCGAAAAAAATATATCTGAAAAATTGCAGCATTTGTTCGAAAAGTCTATCGCATGTTCATGCATCATCTAAAAATATCTGTAGCACGAGCATGCATTATTAGAGTCAAAATATATCAGTTACATGAAAGATGAATCGCATAATCAAATAGTGCCAAAAGTATAAGTATGCATCGCAAAATTAAATAGCATGAATTTCATGTTTTTGCCATGTTATAATTACTAATTACATCATTTTAGCATAAATATTGCATGCATAAGCATTAAAATCAAGAGTAGGTATACTCCAAGAAGCCAAAAACTATAGAAATCCAAAAAATTCAAGAGATTCAACCAAATGGGTTGAAGAAAAAAGAAACTTACAGTCGGATCTGGAAGATTGGAGACATGAGTGTGACGATCTCGGAGTATGTTACTCCAGTCGTCCTTTGAATACCAATATTTAATAACATCCCGGCTAAGAGGAGGAAACTCTCGGTGTTCTTCGTCAGATTCCGGGTGCATGGGTGTCTTCCCTTTCCTGGATCTTGAGGAAGAAGCCATCTTTTAAGTAAAACAATCAATTTGGCAAAAGAAAATAGAGAAAAGGTGAAGAAATGAAGAAGAAAGCTCCGTCGGCAATGGCAGAAGCAAGAAATGACGAAGGAGAAAATGAAATGGGTGAAAGTGAGCTACTGCTCACTCTCTGCTGAAATATGAAGAAAGAAATTGGAAAGTTTCACTTTCCCCCCTCCAAAGTTAAAGGTTCAGCACTTAAACATCCAAGTTTGCTCAAATCACAAACTGGCCCTGGAACCTTAACGAAAAGTTAACAAAGTTAGCTTTGTTAACAAAAAAGCGACGGCATCCATCAAAAGTCAAAGGAAAACTCATATCCCCATCAAGTTAGCTGCAAAAAAAAGCAGAAAATGAAGAATTATGCCACTCTGATCCCTAGCAGGATGCCATCAGCAAAGGAAAAAGCTGCAAAAGAAAAAAAAAGAGCAAGAAAGCAAGAAAAAAAGAGAAAGAAAAAAAAAGCAAAAGAAGAAAAGAAACAACAGAGCAAGAAAGCAGACAAGAAAAAAAAAAAAGTAAAAGAAAAGGGAGAAAGCAAAAGAAAGAAAAGAGAAGGAAAGGTAAAGTATTAGTATTTTACCTGCATGGATTTTATCTGTGGTTTGTTGGATAATCTCCTCAAGGGGTGCATACCCCGGGACGTGGAATAATCAAGTTGAATCTATCCCACCAGAGTTGTTGTTGGATCATTCTCCTCGAGAGGTGCATACCCCGGAATGTGGAAATGATTAGTTGTAGTTAGTTAGACTAGCGTAGTTGTAGTTAGACTAGCTTAGTTGTAGTTAGACTAGTTTAGTTTAGCTGTTGAATCTTTTCCGCAAGGGGTGCATACCTCGGGTCACTGAAGCAAAAGGTTGGTCCCACCATCGTGTTCGACGAAGGGTCCTACCCTTGAGGATACAATGTTTTTATGATGATGTGTCCCACCATCGTGATTCGACGAAGGGTCATACCATGAGGATGCGATGTTTTGATCCCGTTATCCCACCCAGTGGCTGTTGTTTGTTTGCATGAGGCCAAACTACGTTTGGTCTGATTCCTGAGAAAGGGATACGTAGGTAGCCTATTTCGGTAGGTGCGACCATCATAGCATTTTATTGCATATCTGCTTAAAAACTACGATAACCTGCTATAACCGATTAAATATGTCTAGGGTATGTGATATTTTTGAGCTATTGCATCATAAACTATCGCATCTATAAACTGCCGCATATTGCATCTCTCCCCATTATAATTTCCATGAAATTTGGGAGTCTATTTCTTATCAACGATGTTCGTTTATTTGGTAAGTTTCGGTTTACCCGTAAACTCCATTGTTGAGGGGCTCTGTAGACACCTCAATTTCGTACCCCTGGCATGTAACATGAAATGAAATATCAAGACCTGTTAAAAAGCTAATGAATGTCAAGTTACAGGGTCGAAAATGCAAAAAGCAAAAGCAGGATGCGTAAATAGCGAAATGCAGGGGGCCTAAGTGCCAAAAAGGACCCAAAAAAAGAGCCCAGGCGCCGCCCATGGACCCTCCAGGTGCCGCCCCAGCTTCCTCCATGGGTGGCGCCCAATAGTGCTTTATGCACTGTAGCCTTCTGCCTTTTGGTGTAATCTCTTAAGCGTATGGTACAAGCCGATGAAGCACAAAATGAGAAATCTTAATCACGAAGGAATCCTCTCTCCAGCCTATAAATAGAGGCATCCGGCTTGTGAGAATTCACACCGTTCACACGCAGTTTACACAGTTAGCGCACACAGTTACATAGTGATTTCTGAGAGAGCGCCGAGAGAATTTATTCCTCTAGCCCCGAAGCTCCGCCAAATCTCCCCAAACACTAAAACCAGCCGACCAAAGTGAAACCTAGTTACCCTGCTAGGATTCCGCCCTATTCCACCGATTCCAAAATCTCAAAAAGAGCAGTTGCCATGCCCGAATCCAGACGCCAAATCAACAAAAAGCAAGCAGTTGCTCTGTCCGATTTCCGCCGTCAACAAGCTAACAAATGAAAAAAAGCAAGCAGTTTCTCCACCCGGATCCCGAGGCCGAAAAGCAACTTTCGGAAGCAGTTACTCTGTCCGAATCTCCGCAACAGCAAAACAGCAGCAAAAAGACTCCTTCTCCAGGAAGGACAGAGAGAGTGCACCCTAAAATCTACTAGAAGCTAGTTGGTAAGGGATAAAATCCCCCACGCTTCAAGAGGTAGACTATTTAAGGTTTTATTTATTAAAAAGTGCTATTTAGATCGGCCTGATGTAATAAAAATAAGCAGTTATGTTACCCGAATTTCTATAGGAAATAACATTAAAAAGAGCCATTATTATGACCAAAATTTTATAAATGTATTTGTAACTCTAGGAAGGAGGCTGTTGCAAGTTTGTAATAATATAGATGCAGATATATATGTATATTTAAATGCTTTATTTCATTTGTTAAATAAATATAAAAAACATATTTTAGCCAAAAATCTATTTTGAGACCGAAAGGGCGAGTTGGGTGCCTAACCCCTTCCCACCTCGTAACTTAGCCTCCGAACCCTTTACAAATCTGGTTGCATTTGGTTTTTCTTTGTTTTTCCTTAAAATAAAGATGGCGACTCTGTTAATCACATTTTGAGTCCACAATTGAGGTCAAGCGTATTCCACGCGCTTTAAGGTTTTAAAACCGCCCGCTTTCTCACGCAACGCGGGGATCGGTCGAAAAATGGGGCACTCACAGAGAGCCTATTTTATATATATATATTTTGTGCTTCATGTAGGTATCTTGGAGATAATTGAGGTTTTCAAGGCTTAATACAGGCAAATCGAGGCAATTCCGGAGTTTAAGGTTGAGCTTGGATCCATTCGGTTAGTATCCGTCAAACTTCGTTAAGTATTCAAAGGCAAATGATGGCTAACGAGGCTAACGGAGGACTTAATCGCGAAGCCTGGGAGCAGAGGGTCTTCGGCAGCCACATTGAAGAAGCTAGGGGCACCGGAGAAATTTCAGAACCCTGGAGGGCATCGCTGACAACCGGTAGAAGGCTTCATTAATGCGCTGTCGTCTAATCCAAGCGCCACGTCACCCGTCGCTCCAGCCTAGCAACCCGCGTCCCTCTCTACCAGATGTTAGCCATCCTTTGCTTTTGAATACTTAACGAAGTTTGACGGATACTGACCGAATGGATCCAAGCTCAACCTTAAACTCCGGAATTGCCTCGATTTGCTTGTATTGAGCCTTGAAAACCTCAATTATCTCCGAGATACCTATATGAAGCACAAATTATATATAAAAATAGGCTTTCAATTACAAAGAATCATTAACCAAAGCTTAAAATCATCAATAAAATTCTGGAAAATAATAAAAATAAAAGGAAAATTACAAGTTTATCAAGTGCCAGAAGCCGCGCACCCTCCCTGGAGCTGAAGTCCCGCTTGGAAACCTTGGGGACCTTCACGTTGCTGCTCGTGGGCTTTAGTAGCCACCCAACACAGGAATCAATCATTAAAACTCCTTTGTCACAGGTTTCAACTTTACTCGGACATCGCTCAAGATGCTTAGAAAACTCGAGTTGGGCCTGATCCCGATCTGCCCAGCAGTGCTCGGACTGAAGATGAAGAATTTTCGAAAGACATACATGTTCGGATCGAAACATACCAAACAACAAGCCACAGTGTAGGCCATGATTGCCCGGATAGTGCTCAACATTAGATCACAAGGCATAGCCTTGGTCTCGAGCAAAAAATCAACAAAGAATGGTTCTAGCGGGAGGCGTAGTCATACTCTGAAGGAGTCAACAAAAAAGGAGAGACTATCCCCTTGCTCGCGGGATAGCTCGACGCCTGTAGGGAGATCCATTTTCTCCGCCCTATAGTCCCAGGAGTCCACGCCCAAAGATGTGAGCCAATCAGTCACTTTGACCACGGTATCTAGAGAGGCCCAGTGTGCAACATACATCCTCTCATTGGCGTTCATCAACCAATCGGGCCCACTGGTCGAAGAAGTGACTTCCTCTTTTGATCGACCAGAATTCTTCCTCGTTCGAGCCAACGGGATATTGCTTCATCTGATTTGGAGACCTCTTTAGCGGTCTCCTCATGCTTGAGGCGCATCTCTTCAATTACGGGCTATTTCCCCTCAGCTGTTTGTTCGGAGGCCATGCTCGTCGGCGACCTCCCCATCCCTTACGCTTTCCTCTCTAGAAGGGTCATGCCCACTGGAGGAATCTGCAATCTCAACAACGGGGATATGAGCACGCCCACTGGTGGCCTCTCTGGCCACGGACTCATCTCCATCCTCCACTTCGACATCTATGGACGGAGTTTTCTCGCTACTTAATAGATCATTCTGTCCACCGTAGCTATAGGCTTCCCTCTCGTTGTCCGAACAATCATCATGAGACATTTCTACTAAGAGATCAAGGAAGAAAAGTCAAAGTCTGCCCGGATGACCGACAAGGCACAAAGGAAAAACCCTAAGTCTAGGTACACCAAGGGCTATGCCTGCCTAGCGAGCAAGATCACTTGGTTCTTTTCCTCGATCTCTACCTAAGGTCCGGTTTTGATCTATGAATCCTACCCGTAAATATATGAAGATGGAAAAAAAACCCAGAAACGCAAGGGATGAGGAACAGTAACCCCATAAAAATCAAAGAAAATCAAGATCAAACAAGAAAAGACGGGATAGAAAACGTACTGTCAGTAGTGGTTCGATTTTCTCCTTCCAATGAATCTGGAGTCACCAGAAATGGAGGAAGCAGTAGAAATGATCGGAATTTGGGAACGATTGAAGAGCCGGAATCTAGAAGTCTTCAGCTACAGCAACGACAAAACGCAAAAAAATTATTTCTCTAGAACTCAAAATCGGTAAATAGGGAAATGGGGGGAAGGGCTTTGGCCTTTATAGGCAGAAACCCAAAAGCTTTCCCCTAAAATGCAAAAGCCAAACGGCTGTTGGTCATGTGACATCACGAGAAGGACGCACACACATTTAATGCACCACTTCATAAAGCACGCCTCCATTAATTCACTCCACTCACTGACGGCTCACGCGCCTACTTACGTACTCGCACATATACTCTCTAACGGCAAAGCTTCTCACACACGCTCCAACTGGTAGCCAATCACCAACATCCTAGAACGTTCCACCTATCCTACCTTCCAGGCAAGTCACAATCAACTTCAAAATTACACAAGTGTTGAAGCCCGATGCAAGAACAACATCACCGACCATAAGCATTCCCCGTGCCGAGCATAAATACTCGCTAGACAAGGAGTTAGGGGCCACTGACGTGCCCGACCCAAACCCGATCACAAGCAGGCCTACGAGCATCCGCCACGTGCCGGTGAGCTCGTTTAACATGGGACCTACCAGCATAGTGGGCAAAGCTAGCAAGGTACCCGAGCAGAGAACCAGATATATCCCGTCCAAGCCTGGTCGAGCATTGGCCTTGCTTGTCCGATCAGGGGGCCATGCCTGGGAGTTACGCTTATCATCATTAGACTTACATCATGCAATCGAGCATAGCCATGCTCGCCCGGGTAAGCATCGAGCAGGGAATTTCAAAGACTTGCTCTCCAAGACAGGTCAAAGGTTTCCTTATCCGAGCATAGCACTTGCCTTCTCTGTTCCGACATTCCCGCGGCTAGCCACCTATCATGCCTATAATTTAAGAGTTTCCCCTAAATCTACTATGTAATTATGAGATTGAATCCCACAAGGATTTCATGTCATTGGGGGCCTATAAATACTCTTCCATAAACCCTAAACAAGGTACACACTTTTTACAGCCTCAAACCTCTGTCAAATTGCTTTTTGACTCTCACACGATACTTACTCTCACGCTGGAGTGGTTTCGGCCAAGCTTTACACTCCAACTAAGGTGTTTTCATGTTTTTAAATAGGTTGTGAATAGATCCAATTTACACAATCAAACCCAGATATCCTACGCATCAATCGAACGGCCCAACACAAAAGTTTTTGCCACATCATATATATATATATATATATAGTTGTCTTTACGTAAGTGCCTTAAATATATAGTTGTCCAAAAATAAGAAATTAAAGATTTTTTTTCTTCGTAAATGATCAATAAATGGAGTATGACTCCATGGACAAATAATGTTAGCTTTTATTTATTTGATTTTGTGGTTACATACTTACATGTCATGTGAATGTAATTTTGTACCAAGTTATAAATAAATAAAAATTGGACAAACAATTAAAGTTGATTAGTTTTTTTTTTTTTGAAAAATAAAAATAAAATAGGCAAATATTTTTTGTTGATGTAACTGGATAATGATTTAGATCAAATCTAATCTACTAATTTTTCTAAATTTTGGGATCAAGATTTGATTTATTCTTTGTGGAAGTATTCAAATCCATTGAGTATGCTAATAGATCATGTTGGATCAAACCATTTGATTCGATCTAAACATTACCAAGCCTAATTATAATACGTTCTTAATTGTAAAATGATGCAATAAAATCCTCAAATATCTCAAAAATTACGTGAAACAACATTTATTATGATCAACTAGGTTATACCCGTGCGATACACGACTTTAAAAATTGTTTTTGCAAAAGTGTTTAAAATAAGATAATTTTATAAACTCGTCATGGTTAGAATCTTTTGAACTAAACTAAAATAAGGTAAATATTGAAATTGATATATAAATGAGTAATTGAAAGATGCTCATTGGAATTTACTATAGAAAAGAGAAGTTCAAACATATGCATTGAAATGCTATCGTGATGCAGTTCTAAAGGTGGTGACATTTTTACTTATATTGTAATTTAATGTTTTTCACATGTATACAAATGTGATGCTCTCAAGAAATATACTGATCACACCAGAAATGTGGTGATCTTGTCTTTTGTCCACGTGGTCAATAACTCTGATAATCTGGAATGTGACGTGGACACAAATACACTCTGTCCTACAAAGATGAACAACGTCGTTAAGGAGTCGGGGTGGCCCGACTCAAACCCTCCAACGTAAGAATTAGATTACTAGTGATAAGAATTGCAATGAACGCAATGTATTAGGGAGTTCTTTTATGGTCTTTTACCGAAATTAATGTTGTGTGTTCTTTGTGGATATCTGTTTAGGCTTGAGAAATAAATATAGGGAATTTTCTCATATTTATACCTGAATGGGCTGTGAGGTGGCATTCTCCTATTGAAGGAGTAGTGTGGCCCTTCATCATTGTACTGTTATCGTATCAGGTACATGGTTTGGTGAGACTAGGTGTCTGCTGAGGGAGTGGTTAGTGACGTGTGGTAGGATTCTTGCCAGAGATTCAGTCTTATAGCTGTCTTGTACTTTACTCGGTCTGTTACTGTTGAGGTTGAGCTGAACTTGTTGACGAGGATGCCTATATGATCTATATAGGTCTTGGACTCGAAAGGGAGGGGGGGGGGGAGAAGTTGGTTTCGCCGACCTAACTTTAAGGCAGCTCTTACTAGCCGAGGCAAATCCATCTCGGTTTATCCGAATTTCCCACCGGTCGACTTACTAGTGGTGGGACCCAAATGATCCCCATCGAGGCAAACTTATATCGAGATCCTTCTGATACATATAAGGGGATTAGGCAAGTAAAAAATTAGCGTAAACATGTCACGTAAAATCTATTAACTATTACTAAAACAAAAGACACATATTTGTTTTAACTTGGGCGACCTCACCTAAAATCAAATTGAGCTAGGCATGGGCAAATAAACATAGTTAGTTAGAAGAAAGTCAATTGATTGGGCGAGATTGTCCTAAGTAAAACATGTGTAATTGAGATGGGTAGAAGTTGAGTCCGAGCAAGAGGTCAGAGCAAGAGTTGCTCAAAGGACTTTCATGTGAGAAAAAGGAATCGGAGTAGGAATCCCTGCTGCTTCAACAAATCGTTGGAAAAATCAAATTCAAAGTCAGTGCAGTGAGGAAAAATTCGAAACATAAAATTAATTTATAGCAGTATGTCTAAATAAGGGGCAAGAAAATAAGATAGAGAAAATGACCTGTTTGAGAATATTATTAGCGATCCAGTAGTAGAACTGGAGAGAGAATCGATTATCGACCTTAATCTTCTGGGCACTAGCTGCAATGTTTTTAATATCAGTAATCGATTTTATCAGTAAATCAAATGTGATAACATCTATGGTTTAAAAAAAAAAAACTTATCCTAAGTGCAATTCTAAACTATTATTAGTAAACCATTTTATCATAAATCAAATTAATGAAATAATATCTATCTGCAAAACAAAAACTTATCTTACCCGCAATTTTAAACTTTTATTACTAAACGATTTTATCGGTAAATCAAATGTGATAACATCTATCTAAAAAAAAAAGTATCCTAAATATTTTTATCAGTATTTTTTTTATTCATAAAACATTTATCCTTATTTTACAGAAGGTTGACACTGGATAATCATTTTACAGAAAGCCGTCACGTGACTGCAGAGACTTCTGCTTTAGTTATAGTTAATAGATTGCAAAATAATCTAAAATTTATAAAAGAGTTGCATATGGCCCTGTACATGTCAATTTAACGACAAAATATAAAGAGTATTTTTTGTTAGTTTTCGCAACCATTGACTAATTTTGGTATGATTTCTAATAAAAACAAAACAACAACAATATATTAGTTGAAATTTTTATTGCTTACGAGTCACGAGTTCAAACTCGGAGAACTATTATGCCCTCCAAGGCTCCAATCATATAGTCATTCGATAAAATATTCATCATACCATATAGAACAAACTTTACCACCAGCCCCGTATGACCGTGACCTTGGAGTCAAGAAGATCTTGGTGCCATTCAAACATACATTCAATTAAGCATATTAAGGCCAAGAAAGGAAATCCATCCAATAATTACAGTGCGGAAAACAAACAAAAAAATTGGAGAAAATGTGGGCCAGTCCCTTTTCTCAAATTATTCTGCACAAGTACTTTGTTTGTTTTTTTTTCAACCTATGAAGTCAATTTTTCGAAGTCAATTTTTGAAATTGTTTTTAAATTATCTACAAAAAAGAAAGAACGACACCAAATCATACAAACGACATGTAGAGGGGGTGGGAGTTAGGGGGTGATGTAGACCGAAGAAGAACACTTGCGTGTTTCACCACCCTATCTTCACACTTCTCTTTCCTCTTCATAAATCAATATTCAGTTTTACTTATATCTTTATATTCTTTTTCATTGTGTTTGTGTTCGATTCAAAATAGTTCAGTTTTTGTTTTTTGTTGTTACGCATGTAAACTGTTCGATGAAATATCTGAATATAATTTTTTTCGTTATTGGATATCATTTTCTAACATGGACGCATCAATTTTGAATCACGTTGCATTATTTATGAACAATGATGCATCAATTTAAATTTGGAATGCTTGAAAGATACATCAATTTGAAATCATTTGTTAATTGTGTTTAAGAAAGAAATGACTAAAGTCTGGTTCATCAATATTTGGAGTGCAATGCATCAATTGGTTGCTTGACTTACTACCGCACAATGCATAAATTGGACTAGATAATTTAAATTAATGTTGCACAATGCACTATGTAAGTGATCCGTAATGCGTCATAGGTCGCATTAAGGGTATCGTAGTCTCGCCTCCAAAAATGTCTTTTTTTGGTTTTAAAAAAATATGGGATAGTGGAAAATTGCACAAAGTGGACTGCCGTGAATTTCACCCAAAAGAAATTCTCCAGCGCTACTTTTTATTGCGAAAATTATCATTGAGTTTTTGTGTTTTTTTGTCAATTCAAGGAACATGCAAAAATCTTCTATTCTTGGAACATGAATTCGATCCATAATCTTGTTTACTTGAGGCTTTTTACCTTTGCGGCCCACAGATAAATTAGAAAGTGCCGAGTAACTAACCATAAAACATTGGGAAATAGCATTGATTTAAGCGTGCTATCTTTCATCTAGGAAGAGGATAGATCTTCCATAATGGAAGAACATCCCTTAGGCAATTCCTCTTTTATTCCTACTCTGAAAGTTTACTTCCCTCAGAAGGCAAGTACAAGAAGGACAGCACAATACCACTGAATGCAGAAGGGAAGGGAATCGCCAAGGTCCTGAGCCAGTACCATGAGAGTTTAGAAGCGAAAGTAGAAACCAAAAGAGAGACGAATAACCATAGCAAGCTAAAGTACTGTCCAGTGCTGGGCATGAGCCCATCACTTCAGTTGACCAAACAGCTTTGGCGCAACCTGCATCAAGAAACACCAGTAAGAGTTGACATGTCAGGGCGCAGTGAGCAGTCTCTATGAAGTACAAACCTTATCAAGGAACAGTAAGAAGACCTACACATTTATCAACACAAGACCAGTAGTCAAAGAACTGTCCAGTGCAGTGTTTTTGCCCAGTTTCATCCCCTTCAACCCTCTGAACACATGCCTACAAATAATCAACAGTGTGTCACAAGAGTTACTCTCTACCAGATTCTTAATATTACTACTTGTTGAATGAAGTAATGCATTAAAAAGTATATTGCTTCCCATCAGCTTCTATTTGCACTATCATCATCACAACAATAGAGGGAATTCCACTTGATGGTCTGAGTCAAGCTCACCTTTCAGACAGGTCGCAATACAACCCAAGCATGCAAGTATTGTATAAGAATTCAAAATGTATTGTCAAAAGGTTGGTGGGCATATTAAAAATGTCCAAACAGAAACGCACTGGTAAAATAAGAGATTGAGAAGCATTATAGCAGCATCATCTACTCTATACTTAAGCAAGAGAGGCTGAAAGTTTTGCACCAAAAACGCCAGCTTGGTCACTTGAGTATTCTCTATATTTCTCAAATATAATTTTACTTCCTCTCCCTAACAAAATAAGTATACAGGACCACAGAATATAGATGCTTCAAAGTGGTACACATTTCACTGCAGTGACAGAAATAAGACTAAAGAAACTAGTGATATCTATTTGATAGAAAGTTATCTTAGTACTGATATTGAAATTGTCATTTCTGACCGACTTTTCATTATTTAGTTACCATTGAATGTCCACATCAAAAAGGCAGTTAACCTTCTAGCTTTCCAATAGCTGATAAGAGATGAAGTTAAAGCAAATGGTGATACACCTTTATACCTATCTAATATATACTCCCTCCATTCCACCCAAAGAGTTCGCGTTCTAAGACTCTAATAATTAAGAGATACATAAATTTTTTTTACCTTTAGTCAAGATGTTTATAGCAAAAATGGAGGGTAAAGTTTTAAAGATTTATGGAGATTGAAGGTATAATTTTTTAAAGAAGACTCTTTAAGAAAAAGATCCCAAAATAGAATAGTGGACTGACGGACTCTTTGCTTGGAATGGAGGGAGTATTTTATAGAGGCCATTTTCAAAAAATAGTAAGAGAAAGACTTGGTGCAACATGGAGATAACTTTTGCTCTCTACTAAAATTCTTTATGGATTTCACTAGAAGGAAATGTGGCAGCAAGTCAGCAACTACTTAAGAATACATGATAACAACAGCAACATTACTCAGATCAAAAGTAGGAGAATTGAATCTGCTACAACATGAAAAGTAAATGAGACACAACAAATGAGACCCCAGACAAAGATAGTAGGTTCATGGAGCACTCTTATACCTTTTTTGAAGCCTATGCAGATTGATCAACATACCTGCCATTCTAGATTACATGAGAACTAACGACCGCAATTTTCGAAATTATAATCTAAATGGTACCTCAAGTTCACTATGATATCTTCCGGTACAGACTTTATTTTCTATAAACTGCACTGACGTTATCATTGTCCTTGGAAACGAGTTTGAGATAAATTGTTTTCATTGTTGCTCACTTTGATTATATGAATACAAATTCCCATATTCAATAAAACTGAGGTAGAGCATGGAACTTGGAATTTTTTTTATATTTTTATACAAAGGCAGCATGGATTCACATCCCCCTTAATCACTTGCCGAGCCATCCCCATGCTACATAGCATATTGATATTTTGACGAGACCCTGATGCGATTGAAATTCCCCCAAACGCCAGATTTGCTTCCCAGCACTTTATATTAAGGGTTCTTCCCCAGATGATTTCAGAAAGGCAGCTCAAAATAAATTCATATCAGTATCTCAAGTGCCAAGATATAATGCAATGAGTTTTTTCTCATGGCTAATACCTATATATAAAAGGTTCTAAAAACTCATCACGGAGATCATACATAGAACTAAAAAGAATGAGAGGTTAGGTGTGTCACTCTTTGAATGTATTCAAACCAACATTCTCCTACTCAATTGCATGCCTTAGTTTGATTGATTACTAGCTGCCCCATCCTGGTACAATTGAGAATTCCATAAGGTCAGTAGCTGCAACTCTAAGCTGTAAACAGGAGCGTTCTTGTCATCGATTCATCAAAAATATCACTTAACTGCAGTGTCCACAAGCAGCAGATTGTACAAACAACCCAGGGCAACAAGAATTAAATCATAAGCCTTGCACAACTTCTGGGAATACAGATAACCTTCCCTTTTGGATTTATTTAGAAAAATAGAGAATGAATATAGCATAGAGGTGAAACACTAAATAATTGAAATCTTAGGTCAAAAGTTCAAAACACTATGTATGATGGTTTAAACAGCTAACCAAGAATTCTTGAACAGTGAACAAGAATTCTTCTCCTTCACATACTCGGCCATATCAACATCCACAGTTCCTGGCTCTTGGTATTAGTACCATAAACTGTATGCTATTAGCTGGGCTTCTGGAGTGCAAGTTCAATCCAACTATTTTCATCTTTAATTGACCAAACCTATGGTATTCCATGATACCCAGCTAGGTATGACGTGACTGGATTCCAAATCTCACCACAGAGAGAGAGAGAGACCAATGTTAATGGCATGTCTAATTGCACATCTGTTTCCAGGCAGATTTTTCCATCTGTTTGTAGATTCGTAGGGATATAGGCTGAGATGTTTCCAGCTGGTGTTTCAATAACTGGTAAGGCAGCCAAGCTACCTGCACAGGTCTGATCCGATCGTTTGACGCCTTTTCTAAGAGAAGGTGGTGTAAATGGAAAACATCCCATGGGAAAGCCTCAAGGTCTCTGCTGGTCAACATATTTATAGGTGAAAGAGACTAAAATAGTTTAGTTAGAATCTGAGTAGGCTCATAATGTCTACCTAACCTTTACATGGTAATAGTCATGGTGATCGTGAACCCAAGGATGAACAAGGCCGAGTGAAGGAAAGTGACTGAAAATAATAACTCGTCACTCTACTTGAGGTAGCAGAGGAGGTGTAATGAAATAAATCTACTATTCTTACTCTAAATCCACCATGCAACCACAACATCTATTGGCTTCAATGAAATGCCATTTTCCTGGAGTAACCAGTAGCGCACCTAATCAGTTCCCACCCACCCTAAAACGCAGATACAACATACATACACACACCAACAACAAACAAAGAAAAAACCTTTAAAAAGATACTCTCATGTTATATTAAGTTAAAACATAAATTGTTCGAAGTTAAAACATAAATTGTTCGAAGTAATCTTGGAAAGCATTAGTCAAAAAAAGCTTTGAGCCACAAGTTCAATCATTAACCCAGCATCATGATCTCAAACATACAGATAAAATTACAGGCAGAAACATCATTATAGAAATGAACTCTCAATAAGCTCTACCTGATATCCAAGCAATGGTTTCACACATTTGGACTTGCAGGAGTCCTCAAGATACTTCTTTGGATCAACAAGCTCCTGGTCAGCCCTACAAACCAAATAGCAAAAACGAAGACAGCATAAATAGGCACACTTTTAGAGACCAAAAAGAGGAGTTTAATGGCATTTGAGCTCTTTGGTTGAGTTGGTTGGACTAACATGATGTATTCTCGTACAGTTGATTATAAATAACAATCACAATACCAAGTTAGACAGATTTCCTGACAAATAGTACTTCATCTGTTCAACAAAAAAGAATCCTACTATGAGAGTTGAAACATATCATGAAATCTTTTCATTTCCATGTTCACATGAGAATGAACAACACCCAAACAGCAAAAAGACCAACACATTATTTTCCTCTTCTTCTCCTTTTCCGCTTGATAGACATAATACCAGCCACCACCATCTTCCCAGCCCCTCTTGTGCCAGAAGGCGATCACCATAAGTCAATAACCATCTATTCCAGCTGCTATCACATGACAAATCAACCCAATAGCCTACCAGATGTAAATGCCTAAGCGTTATTAATGGTGGTTGTGACATTGGGCTAGTAAGATCTTAAATGCTGTTAGCGGCCAACGCTGATGAGCTTGCAGATAGTGGTCAGAAAGATTGTAGAGATAATATTAGAACTGGAATATCAACGGAATTTGACAGTCAGTGGTTGCATAAAAATCCAAGTAGCTGGCGTCTAACCTTCTGGATATATGAATCTAAGCATCTGTTCGCCTCCCTGACATTGGGAGTATACTTTGGATGATTGTGGTAGGTTTCACTGAAGGGTATTTATTTGTAGCTTAATTTTAGTAATAAGACTCTTTTTCTTAGCACAAACTAAAGTAAAAAGGAGGACCGCTGTTTGAAGATAGGAGTGATTTCTTTTGCAATATAGAAAATCTAAACATCTAAAATTATGAATATGCACCTATACATACATACATACATACATATATATATATATATATATGTGTGTGTGTGTGCTTTTAAACGTGTTGAAGAATGTACATGTATACATTTACATAGATTCATGCATATGTATGAAACGTATGATTTATGTGTGTGAGTGTGTGCAAGTGTGTATTTTTGTGGAGGACTTCATCTTAAAACTCAAACTATTCAATTGCTACAAAGGTTTTACATCTAGTAATTAGTGAGACTAACCTTCAACTTCAACTTAATATATATTGAAGACAATAGTAATACTTTGGCCCACGAATAGATAATTTAGAGGGGAATTACTGCATTTGGAACTTCTTACCCAATTACTACACTCATCATGGGAATTATATTTCCATATGAAAGTTGCTTCTAACCGTGCTGCCCCATAGACCTTGTCGTTCCGAGATCTTAGTGATGACTTCCATCACAATCACCGTATTGATTGTACTTGTTAGAAACTAATGATTTTTCCATACTTGTATGGGTATAGAGTGACATGAAGTAGCAAAATCAAGTCATTATCTCATTGAGAAATATACACAAATGCATCCCAAAGCAAGGACCATCTTCAACCTTTATTGTGAGAGGAAATGGATTAAAACATGTAAAAACTTTTTTTTGATAAGTATAGATTGTATTAATTACGACGCCGAAAGGGAGGCGCAACCATGTACACGGGGAGTACATTGAACAAAAATTACTATTGGAATGAACTATCCTCCGTATCCACAAAAAGGTTCCATTCATGCGAAGATGTCTTCGAGCACCAGAGGCGAAGGAGCTGAAAAACATTCTTCTTTAACTTATCTAACCCAACTTCCACATTATCGAAAGCTCTTTGATTCCTCTCCTTCCAAATGCTCCACCAAATCGCCTCGCCAACGGAGCTATATCCCAAACCACATTCCTCTTTCTCCTCTTATACAACGACCAACCACGGAGGAGCTCACCTACTGATAAATGCCAGCTAAGAGGAAGAAGTAACTCCATACCTCTCTCGCTATAGAGCAATGCAGCAAAAGGTGATTAGTCGTCTCCTCATCTTCTTTACACATGTAGCACCAGTTGACGTAAACCCTATTTCTAGTTCTCAGATTATCCCCCGTAAGGATAGCCTCCTTTGCAGCCTCCCACAGTCCCACGTAAAAAAAACCACTCTGCTGGGTGCTTTAGATTTCCAAATGACTTTCCAAGGGAAGGAGTTTCAATCCATATCAGATAAAGCTGAATAATAGGACTTGACTGTGAACTTTCTGCTCTTCGATCTCACCCAAACCACCCTATCTTCGAGAGGCCCTTGTCCTTTTATGGCGTAGAGTTTCTCAAAAAATCTTGCCAAATCTCCAACCTCCCAATCTTGTAACTTTCTTCTAAACGTAGGAACCCAGCTATATCTACCATCAAACATCTCGCTCACCATAGCCTCATGGTTAACCACAAGATTGTAAAGCCTAGGAAACTCGGAGAGAAATTTCCCCGCACCATTTATCCCTCCAAAACCTAACATTTTCACGATTAACCACAAGATTGGTCTCAGATTCTCAGCATGCTTTTGTAGGGAACAGACAAATCTTAGATGCAGGCTAGGCTCTGATAGCTAACGAGGTTGTTGATACTAGAAGGAGGAGTGGGGTTCCTGGTGTGCTTTGTAAACTAAACATTGAGAAGGCCTATGATCATGTAGATTGGGATTTCTTGATGTACCTTATTTCATGGATAGGTTAGGGCATAAATGGGTAAGACGGGTGTACTTTCCCATATCAACAGTGAGATTCTCAGTATTGGTTAATGGGGATTCAGTAGGTTTCTTCCCAAGTTCGAGAGGTCTCTGTCAAGGGGACCCGCTCTATCCCTTTTTTTATTGTAGTGATGGAAGCACTAAGTCGTCTCCTTGACAAGGCAGTGGATGGAGGCTTTATTCATGGGTTCAAGGCAGGTAGAAAATTGTGCCAAACTCTTCGGTGACTCACTTATTGTTTGCAGACGACACTTTGGTGTTTTGTGAGCCGGAAAAATCTCAACTAAGCTACATTTGGATGGTTCTTTTATTTTTTCAGGCGGTATTGGGGCTGAAATTAAAAACATCTCGAAGTGTGAAATCATCCTTGTGGGTTGACGACTTGGGAGATCTTTCTTCTTTCTTTGGTTGTAAAGCAGGAAGTCTTCCAACTACGTACCTGGGTCTTCCTCTTGGTGCTTCTTTTAAGAAAGTAGACATGTGGAATCCACTCATAGAGCGTTTCGAAAAAAGGTTGGCAGTGTGGAAGAGACTTTATTTGTCAAAGGGTGGCAGAGAGAAAATATCATCTTGTGGACTGGACTTCCCTTTGTTCAAGTATTAAAAGTGGAGGTTTGGGCATCAAAACCTTGAGGAAATTCAATGGTGCCTTGATGGGTAAATGGTTGTGGAGATACATTATGGAGAGAGAGGCTTTGTGGAGGAAAATTGTGATTGGCAAATTTGGGCAAGGTAGTCGGTCATGGCTTCCCTCGGTTGTTAGATGCTCTTACGGGTTTAGCGTGTGGAAAAAAGTTGTTTCTAAGCCACTACTAGCTGGGCCTAGAAGGAAGTAGAAATGCTAGATTTCATCACAATTGCACTGGGCGAGAAGTATGAATAATCTGATTATCAATTTAGTAAACCAACTTGCACAACCTGCAAGCCTATTCTGATCACTTGAACTCCATAACAACAAGACAATGGGATGATGTCTTTCTCTAAGACTAAGAGTATAGTTTCTCCAAAATTTATTTACCGATACCATTAGTGGCGGATCCACATGAGTAGTAGGGGTGTACATGGATACCGCCCAAGAAAAAAAATTGGGGGTAGGTTTGTGATATTTGACAATTGGACCCCTCCGAAATATTCCATTGGACCCCTCCTAAATTCTCTGTAATGAATATTGTCAAGACCGATTTACGAAATCGAATATCCGATCAAATTTTAAATGATTCTCTTTTATGTTATATCGAAAAAAACATGTTAATGAATGTTAGTGATGATTATGTAATTACGCGTTTTCAACGTATGAAAACGCGTAAAGGATGATTGCAATTTCTAATTTTTTTTATGTAATACTCCCTCCGTCCCAAAATATTTGACGTTTTGAGAAAGTTTTTTTGTTCCAAAATAAATGACACTTTGTAATTTTCAACTTTTTCCTTTTTTTTTTCCAATTCTACCTATAATTATCGACTCCGTAACTCGTGTTTGGCTCTTTGTGCAAGAATATCAAGACACCACATTAATGTTTGGATATATAGGGGCAGTTTAGTCTTTTACAATACGTTTTCTTGGTTGAAAAACCTCAAATCTTCATATATTTTAGGACGGAGGGAATAGTTAAAATTTTGGACACGGGTCAACATTATTCCTGAATTTGCCACTGGATACCATGATACATAAAACCAACGAGTAACTAATTTGAGGATTAGCACACTCACATTTAAATGATCACAAAGTTGCAATAATTCAATGAGTCTCTAGAGCCAATAAAATTTTCCTGCACATAATCAAGCACTACACATCAGATACCAATAATCTAAACATGAATACGAATCTAAATCCCAAACAGACCCTCATACTTTGTCGGAATCGAAGGGTTAAAGAAACAGAAGGAGTTGGTGAATGAAACAGAAGAACTAATTGCATTCAGATCATAAGCACTCACCAAAATATATAGATAACATACATCAAATGTCAAATGATGTAGCTCGGAAAGTTTTAATGAAATAAATGGGGGGAAATGAATCAATGATATAGAATTTTAGATCGATGATGGAAAAAAGGTTTGCTGACTGAAAATGAGAAATTGGGTTAAGATGAATGAGGTGATGTTAAAGCGGGAAGGATGAATTGACGTAATCATACCTTTCGATCGGAAAAACTGAAACGGATATCCAAACACGTTCTATGATGACTGAACTCTTCTAACTTCACTGGCGAATGACGATCCTGTTACGCCGATGTTTGTTGTACCAGATGTCGACGTGGTATCTATAATATGTTTATTTTCAGAAGGCCCCGGCCCCGGCCCCTACATAAATATATTTATGGGCTAATGCCTTACGTGTTTGGGTTTGTGTTTTTTAACTTGCGAGTCAGTCTACTTTCTGAACATTTTATCATTTCAGTACTGTTTTTTTTTTAGTAAATTTTAAGTAGGTAATTTAATTTCTGTTAATTATTTATTTTAGTAAACCAATATTAATTTATAGTTATAATAAATTAGTATAATTTTAGAAACATATTTTAATTTAGAATCGTCAATTTTTTTGAATATTTTATATAACTACAAATTGGTTGTTAAATGATAAAAATGTCATTAATTAAGACAAAAGTCATCCGGCCTTAAAAAATCAAAAAATGTTGTTGTCAACGCTTGACATCAGGGCTGTTTTGAGAGTTTATTCAAGCCAAAAAAATTTTAAAAAGTTGATATCAAGTTTTGACATCAAGGCTGTTTTGAGAGTTTATTCAAGCCAAAAAAATTCAAAAAATGCTGATATCAAGGCTTGACACCAGGACTGTTTTGACAATTTATTCAAGAAAAAAAAAACAAAAAAATGTTGATGCTAAAGCTTGGCATCAGGGATGTTTTGAGAATTTATTCAACCCAAAAAAATTCAAAAAAAACTGATGTCAAGTCTTAGCATCAGGACTGTTTTGAGAGTTTATTCAAGCAAAAAAAAAATCAAAAAATGTTGATGCCAAGGCTTGACATCAAGATTGTTTTGACAATTTATTCAAGTAAAAAAAATCAAAAAATGTTGATGCCAAGGTTTGACACCATGGTTGTTTTGAAAGTTTATTCAAGCAAAAAAAAAATCAAAAATGCTGATGTCAAGTCTTGGCATCAGGGCTGTTTTGATTGTTTTTTCATAACAAAAAAATTCAAAAAATGCTAATGTCAATGCTTGACATTAGAACTGTTTTGACAATTTATTCAAACAAAAAAAAATCAAAAAATGCTAATGTCAAGGCTTGGCATCAGAGTTGTTTTGAGAGTTTATTCAAGTCAAAAAATTCAAAAAAGTTGATGTCAAGGCTTGACATCAGCATTGTTTTGACAATTTATTCAAGTAAAAAAAATCAAAAAATGTTGATGTCAAGGCTTAGCAGCAGAGTTGTTTTGAGAGTTTATTTAAGCCAAAAAAAATTCAAAAAAACTGATGCCAAGGATTGACATCAGCACTGTTTTGACAATTTACTCAAGCAAAAAAAAAATCAAAAAATGCTAATGCCAAAGCTTGGTATCAGGACTGTTTTGACAATTTATTCAAGAAAAAAAAATCAAAAAATGTTGATGCCAAGACTTGGCATCGGGACAAAAAAAAATCAAAAATCAGAAGTCTCTCCTATCATTAATATCATAGAGTCGTGGTAAGAAACATATGGTTTAAAGGGAACCAAAATAAAACCAGAAATGATAATGAACAAGGTTATAATCAAATACCTTTGGACTGAAACTCTATGTCAGTTTTCACAAAGTTTTCACAAATCCTACAACTAAAGCCCGAGGCAGAGCTTGAAGCCACTCTTCCCTGTCACATCCTTGAGGAATTGCGCTTTAAAACATTGTTAAACAAATTCTCCTTTGCAAATATAGTCGTTGATATACCATTATGCCCATCAAAAATCTATCAAAAAACCAAATTGAGCAGTCCAATTACAACCAAACCAATATAGTAAAAGGTTGCTACTCCTAATCCCAGGTAACATAGGATGATCGTTCAATTAGAATAACTAGTAAACTTTAGTTGCCTAAAGATACATTAGGCCTATGTTGATGTGTCATATTATTATCAATATAAGTTTATCCAACAAATACTGAAACAGAAATGTCACCAGGGTCTTAAGATTCCAAACCTAAGGACAAACTTTTCAGAACAGTTATTTGTTTCAATTTTCAGAAGTCACAAAGTATGATGTGATAATTTAAGATATACAATAACATATTGATGGTGATTTCAAAAACTATTGGTATATATGTCGCAAAGTCAAAGGCACCAACTATGCTTAAATATTTTCAATAGCAAAATTTTTGTGAAAATGTTAAACAATCAGGGCCTTAATGTTTCTTCACCTGTTCTTGGACACATTAATCATAAACCAAATACTCAAAATTCAATACAGGATTATTGATACATGACCTAAAGAAGCAATGTCATCACCTAAGATAAATTATACAGCAAAATGTTAAGTTACCAATTATAATGATGCAGTAAGATGCCTGCAGCAACCCTAGAATAGGAAAGTGTAGTAGATATTTTCATCATATCTTCATCTTGACGTTGATGAATCTCGGCTTCATTCAAAATTGTATAGTTTTGCTGGAACAAGAGACAAGGCATAATTAGAATAACTAATCAATGACAAATGAAATAGGAACTGAAATGTGCAACTGGCTTTTCTATGTTCATACAAGGTTTGGATGCGTACATATAGGAACGATTGTAGAATACATAGCTCCAACTCAAATTCTTAATCCACAATCTAACAAATAATCAAAACAGTGATTCTAACAGTATGCAGTGACATTCATATAAGAACACTTCTGCAGTTACCTGTAGGATTTCTATCATCCAACAATTATTATAAGATATCAAAAGGGTGTTTATTTTCATTCAAAGCAAATTCAGTTTAGCCAGATACTTTAAATAGTCATATGGTATAATCATATATGCATTCTATATAAACCTGGAATTAGTTTGTACATATTCCTTCTCACCAATTTTAAAACGTCAATTCAATTCTTCCATTAAATCTAACTTGTGATAAAAAACAATGGTAATTAGTTTCAAATTCCAAAGTGTAAACAAGGTTCAGTATTTTCATTATGAGAAAATCCAGTTTACCCAGATGTTTTAATGAGTTGTGTCGTAAATCATAAATTCATTCGGTATAAATCCAAAATTGGTTCGTGGATATTTTTTTTTGTTTGCCAATATTAAGAAGTCAAATCAATTCAAATTCCACTAAATCCATTTTCTTATAAAATAGCTATAGATTATAATTTCAACCAAATTGTTTCGAATTGCAAGAAATTTGAGCAATTCAAATAATACAATCTAAACAAAATCAAATCAAATTAATACAAACATTCTATGATTCAAATGGATGTATCAATTAGAAGGATATAAGGACATACTTGTGGGCTTCTTGGGATTGGATGAGCAAGAAGGACAAAACCATGAGCCTTTGGGGACAGATGCCAAGATGGGTCTGAGGCAGAACAGATGGAACCCTCGGTCACACCGGTCGTATAGTAGAAGCTTTGTCACGTACTTGCCGGACCCACATTCCTCACAGCAGGCGTCGATATAGTTATCACTCTTCGATTTAGATCTTTTCGTGGACAAAGATCTGGAGGATAGTGGTTTTGAAGCTTGGATCCTCCGTTTTGCCACCACTTCTGCCATTGCTTTGCAGATTGAAAACAATGAGTTAAGGAGAGCGAAAGAGAGAAGTCTGCGGGTTTGGATGGATATGCGACGAATGAAGAATTTTCAGGAGACCAAACGACCAAGCAACAAGCTCTACCAAAGCAGGCCCTCTCACTTGTCTCTTTCCGGCTTCCTCCCCGCCAACCCCAGATCCGTTCACCTTCCACGCCCACCATTGCCACAGGCTGCCTGAAATTTTAGCCCTCCAACTGGCCCATGCTCACCTCCAAATTAAGACAAAGTTTTTCTATCTCCCAATTTCTCTAGCCGTGTTCTTTCATCTTCAGTCAGCTTCACAATCTCAGCCGTGTTTTTCTTTATTTTCTTCTTTTTCTCCCCCAACCCCACATTTCTCACACCTATATATACGTACATTGTGGTTGAAGATGGAGGGATTCGTTAGATCTGTTTGAACAGAGGTGAGAGGGAGGAGGATGCCGGCTATGGATGAACGCTGCATCTACGTGGAGAATCGGAGAAAAGAAAGCGGATATGGCAAATGAGATGGCATGTTTGGTGGAGGCCGACGATTGGAGATGAGGGGGTGGATGGAGAGAGATGGTGTTGAAGCGGAGCTTTGTTGATGATTCGGGTGGAACAGAGATAGATGGAAAAAAGAGATACGGAGCCTGCTGGATGCAGGAAGAGAGAGAGAGAGAGAGATGAAGTCGGGTTTAGGGGAAAGAGTCAGCAATGGTAGGACAAACTGGTAGGGGGCCGGAGCCTTGATAAAGAGCTTCCATTAGAAGTTATGCTCTGTAACTTAACGTAATATCCACCTCCCGCTCATCAAATACGACATAGAGGGGCAGAGACGTACTTTCACCCCAAAATTGAACCTAAAAGATATGGGCAAAAAATAGTTGGATTCATCTGAAAACATGTAAGTCCAGTTGGCAACTTGACAAGGCTAGAGGGGGGGGTGAATAGTCTTTTAAAAACTTTGAGGGTTGACTTGTAAAACTTCTAAAAGTTGGCAGCGGAAAGTTAATTTTTGTCAATTAGCTGAAGTTGGTCAGCTGGCTGATGTTTTTATAGAAACTCAAGCTGATAAATATTGGTCAGCTGGCTGACACAATTGTTTTTAAGAAATTACTTTTGGAGATAGATCACTAGATGTAAAGAATGAACTGAAATTTTTTTTATCAAAACAGTTAAATAAACAGATTATGAAAGTGACTGACTGACACTTAAGTAGATTAAGACTTCTTAAGTGTTAGGTCAGTTTGCAAGAGCTGATAAAAATAACTGACAAGAAAATTGAAGTGGTTCACAGTATAACTATATACTGCTACGTCCACTACCAAGTTGGTTAGACTTGAATTTTTGAAGTGCACTAATTTTATTAAAAATCTAAGTGATCTCTAATGGATCAGTGTACAATAAAAAGACCAATGTTTATGGAGAATGATTGAGTAACAATCAAACTCGTGAGACAAACTGACTGACTTCTAAAGAATATGAAATGGATCACTCAGTGTTTGTCCAAACAATAACTAGAAAGAAAATAATCAAAGAAGAGTATCTAGCTAAAGTTTTTCAAGAAGACTAAGGCACAGAGAGAATTTATTTTGAGAGTATATGGCTTCAGACTTCTGTTCAGTTGTTGAGTTCAAATGATTCCTTAGGGTAAATATAGAAGAACTTGAGGAACAGCCCGTTAGGAACATATTTTGAATTTGAAAATGTGTTTGGCAGAGTATACGTATCTTCACAAGATCATAGAGATCCTGTTGGAAAGATTATCTTACAGAATATCTACCAAAAGCACAAAATGAGAAAGTGTCAGTACAAGGACATGTTCAAGCAAATGAAGTAAACAAGCTGACACTAAAATATTATGGTCAGCTGAAACAAGTAACTGACAAAGAGTTTTAAAACACAAGCTGACCAAAGGGAAATAACTTAAAGTTTTTGGCTGACAACAAGTGGAATGATTTTAAGCAAATTTTATAATAATGCAAGATTCAACAATCTCCTCCTATTTGCTTAAAACTATTCACTTGAAAGCAGAAAGCCAAAAATACTTAAGTTCCTGCAAGAAAGATGTTAGTAAGCCAAGCAAGTAACATATAAAGGAAGTAGCTGGACATTTAAAATCAGGCAGAGGATAATTGTCTACTACAATAAAAACAGATGTTCTAAAAGTTCAAAGTTTTGAGAGAGAGAGAGTGGTTCAGTCAGCTGCTGATGTGGATCCTTCAGTAGGCTTTTCAACTTGAGCTGCAACTGATGGACCAACTTCAGCTTCAGGTGCTTTGTCAACAACAACTCCATTCTTTGTATCAGCTACCGGTTCAGTTTCCTTAACAATATTTTGTTCAGCTTCAAGATCAGTATCCTTGCCGCCAAAGATCAAGCACTCCTTTCTTTCTCGGCTTCACACCGGGCCGAGATGGCATCAATTTCAGTCGTTGCCTAAGGATTCTGTTCTCAGCCAAATACGTATCAACTTTTGCTTTCTGCTTCCTCTCCTCCCGAATGGTTTGAAGCAATGTAGCTTCAGCATCGAAAGCCCTGTTGAAGGATAGTCCTCCAATCATCCATGTGAGCCTCTCAAGGGGCACCAGCAACAATGGTAGCCTAGACTTCTGTAGTGATGATCTGGGTAAGGTTAGGAAGAAGGGAGGCAACTTGTTGTTGGAGGGTAGCAAGCTGATTGGTGTGATGAATGAAAGTAGATTTCATCTGGAGATGATGAACATAGAGAAGGTCCAGCTTGGCTGAAGTAGAGAGAGTTCCTGGAGGAGTAGGTTCTGGAGCAGGAGAGTGAGAAGTTCCAGGAGCACGGGAGAAAAGCTGAAAAGAGTGGATGTCAACATCCTTAGGGTCTGGAGGGAAGAAAGTATCCATAGGGTAGGTTGGAACTTGGGATTGGGGCTCTGGTTCAGAAGCAGGCATGATATCAGGAAACACAATTTTCTTTCATGTGGGGTGTTGTAGAGCCTTAGAGATAATTTCTCTTTGTTTCCTAGTTTTTGCAGGCCAGTTGAGAAGGGCTAAGGAGGGACTCATCCTCAGAAGTG
The DNA here is from genome assembly GCA_013146195.2 of Codonopsis lanceolata. Classification (NCBI taxonomy): domain Eukaryota; kingdom Viridiplantae; phylum Streptophyta; class Magnoliopsida; order Asterales; family Campanulaceae; genus Codonopsis; species Codonopsis lanceolata. The sequence continues at coordinate 160,267,678 of CM028378.1, forward strand.
GACTTGGAGAAGTCAGAAGATGAGCCTACATAAGATTTTTCTACTGATTCCCCAATAGATTGATGAGCAGATTCATCAGTTGAAGAATCATCAACTGGTTCAGGTTTATGGACATGAAGAGGACTGACTGACAATGGGAGTGAGGAGTGAAGAGACAAATCAGGCATAATGATTAAAGGTGAAACCTGGTTTGGGTGAGATGGTTTGTCGATTCAAGCGGTGTAGGGAAGGAGTCATGTGTCACCGAAAACAACATAACGGTGAAGGATCATTGGAGTGATAGGAATAGGCGATTACACAAACCGAATTGGTGAAGGAATAGTGTCAGCCAAAGGGGCAATTGGAATAAGAGGTGTGGCTGACACACACAACGGCCGTTGTGAGTGGCCGACACAAACCGGGTGAAACGGTGTAATCGATAATGGTGTGACTACTGAGGAAAGAGCGAAGGGATCGGGAGGATCGATGGTGAGGCAAAGAATCAGTAGGCGAAAGGAAGGCAGTGAGATAGGTTGCAAAGTACAAGTGAATATGGGTGCGCAGTGGTCACCGAGGTAGTTAAGCAAAACCGTTGATGAGACAACAAAGGGGAGTAAGAGGAATCACATAAGGAATTGTGAGAATGGATTCGAGATCAAAAGGCGGGACTACTTGAGAAGGCATCAGAAAGGCACCGCCAAAGAAGCTCCTCCCGGCATGGAGGCCATCCATGCGTGTAACTCTATATAGGCTTGGTTTGCATTTGATTCGCATCTTGTGCGCCCTTGGAATTCTAGCCAGTTTAGCTGGATCAACAGAAGGTTGTTCCCAATCTTGGTTTAGCTCATTATCTTCTGGAACAACAAGTCTTCCTACTAGATATGGATCATTTTGAGAAAGGGGTGGCAGTTCATGCACTTTGCTGTAAATAGTCCAGGCCAGAAATACTAGTTCATCTTGGACAAATCTATCATTGGATAGATAGAATCTATTCCAAAGCAAGGGAAGAGGGTTAAAATATTTCCCATAATTGGCCACAAGGTCTTCTTGGCTCAGGTTGGGAGTGACTGGATAAAGGACATATGGCCTTCTTTTCAGATTATGGTCGATGTATTTGATGGGGTTGATAGGTGGTTTCTCATTTTTCTTCTCTTCATGGAAGGAGAGAAGAAACTGAACAAAGTAGGGAAGATGGTCAATTGGGAATACCCAATTAGGGGGAATGGGAACAGGATTGGCCTGATAGTAGGAATGTCTGGGATGGAAAGTTGGATTTCTGATAGGGGAAAAAACTTGATTGGGGCAGTGTTTGGAGATCTAGGATTGGAGGGAGGAGAAACTAGTACAGGATCAGTTGCTGGAGTTTCTGGAGCAGGAGAAAAAGGAACAAAGTTACCTGGATTTAACTCAGGATTTCTTCTCTGCCTTTTGGGAGCAAGATCACCGCCAAGGTCGGCCGATTCCTTCTTGTTTGCCTTCTTTCAGGAATTTGAGAAATATCAGTTGCTTGCACATCGTGACTAACGGCTTGGTTCAGTGAACATTGAACATTGTCAATTGGTGACCAACTTCATGGCCAATTTGGGTTTTGAGCAACCAATTTGGTGACTAGATGAAACGATCGTGAGTCGGGGTCCTTGTTCTCCTGGATCTTACGCTGTTTGGGCCATGGAGATTTCTGTCCCAGCGACTTGAAACATTTGCTAGCTTGATGTCGGTACTTTCACGTACTTGCGATTCTAACGGGTTCAGTCACAGATTTTAATGAGTTGATCTTTGCGGAGGCTGTGAGATCAGCGATTGATGTCGGATGATGGGTAAGTCTTGGGTTTCATGTAGCCATATTTTCCTTATACTTGGCTATATTCACCTTGACACATTCAACGAGGCACAGTTCATCTCACGGTTTTCCCAATAGCTTCCATGAGAAGCAGTTGGGATTCCGTAATCTTGTCATGCCTCAGTTTGATGATGAGACACTCCCAGCGGATGGCTAGGAGGAAGTCTGAAGGAAGCGAATCGTGCTTGTGTACGTCAAATGCAAGCTCTATAGGACTTCTCCTCGCATAGTAATCCATCACCTTGTTGGGTTTAAATGCGGAATGGTGTAGGTGGTTGAACCATCATCGTACAAATCTATAAAGGCAGCTGTGATGGACTCAGAGTCAAAAACTATGGGGACTCCTCTGATGGTGCCAGTGAGAGAGAAGGGATCAGCTGGGTTCTCTTCCATTAACATGAAAAATTCCTTTGTCAAGCGACAAGCTGTAGAAGCGAATGTTGAAGGATAGAAGAGGCATTATCGAGCCGATCCAACGGATGTATGAGCTCGAGTCCTATAGGTTCCTCGTTGAGAGATATGACATCAAAAGACATCCGATAGCGGTGTTGATGCCATTTTCTGAAAACGATATAAAAGGTTAGAAATATAGATAGAATAAGAAAGGGAGAAGAAGTTTTGAAGAAACACTTTACGAGAAAGGGTTGAAGTTAGGGTTTAAGAAAGTAAGGTTTGAAGAAAGAAAAAGTTTTGGAGAAAGAGAATGAAGAATGAATGATAATAAAGTGAAGAGGAGTATTTCTTTATATAAAGAGTTTTATAAGTCACGGACACTTATAAAAGTGAGTGGATTTTAAAGAGATATGGAGTGTAGTGATAAAGTACATAAGTTTGGTTTTGTGATAAAAAGAGTGATTTATGGCGGAGGGTAATTATCACAATGATGAGTCGTTTTTGTGTATGCCGTCACTTCAAGCGCCATAGTTGGTGGAGCAGTGGAAGGTCAATTTGGCTTCAAAGGAAGCTTGCGAGTTCAAGGAGGAATAAAAGGCGGAAATAAATAAGGAGAAATTTAAAAATATTTTAATTAGTTAAGAATCTTAGGCGAGATACGATCAGCTTTGATTAAGGATAAGAGACTACCTGAATAGTGACTATAATGTCAGTCACTGTAATGTCAGTTAATAGATAAGAAATTATGTCAGCTATGTCTCTTTTGTCAGCTGAGGAAAGATGTCAGTCAAGAATTTGATTCTCAACCAGAGTTCAAGCGATGAAGATCCATTTTGTCGGTGATATTGTCAACATTTGTCAATTGGACAAGACTTTGATCAATCAAAATTTCAAAACTGAAATACATTATTGGTTGACCATATTTGACTAGCTTTACAATGTCGGAGTCATCGCTTTGAAGAGTATAATTAGAGAGCGGAGTGTCGGTGAATGATGTCGGTGATATAGTTTTGTCGACTAATTGGTATCGGTGACAAAGCTGAAGAATACTAATATCTGCGAGTTAGAAATTCAAAGAATGTTTCTATGACATTATAAAATTCCCAACTCACCTCTTAGAAATTCAATTCTATCGGATTTTAGAGCTTTTGTAAAAATGTCAGCTAATTGAAATTCAGTAGGAACATATTCTAGCTGAACGTTACCTTTTTCAACATGATCTTTTAAGAAGTGATATCTTATGTCTATATGTTTGGTTTTAGAATGCATAACATGATTTTTAGAAACTGAAATAGCAGAAGAATTATCACAATAAATAGGACATGTTCCCATTTGCATTTCATAATCCAATAGTTGTTGTTTCATCCAAAGGATTTGAGAGCAAGAGTTTCCAAAGAAGAATATTCAGCCTTCGTAGGTTGAGGTGGAAACTGCTTGCTTTTCAGATGTCGAAGATATCGTCTGCAAGGAACTAACATGTTCCACTGGTGCTTTTTTATTAACTTTACAAGCTGCAAGGTCAGCATCTGAATATCCAATTAAGTTAAAAGATGAATCTCTAGGACACCAAATACCAAACTTTTCAGTATCAATCAGATATATAATAATTCTTTTAGCAAAGAATCATGTGAGATTCCTTTGGATTGGCTTGAAACGAAAGCACATATACAACAAACGAATAATGTCGACCTACTAGCGCTTAAATAAAGAAGATCCAACTATACCTCGTACTCGGTTGTATTAATTGGTTTACCTTTTTCATCGCTGACCAAATGACATTCAACTCCCATTTGAGTGTTTGCTGAATTTGCTTCTTGAGGTTGTATTTTTGATCAACTCTCTTGTGTATTTTGATTGATGGATAAAAATTCCTTCTTCGGCTTGCTTAATTTGCAAACCTAGAAAGTAAGTGAGTTCTCCCATCATGCTCATCTCAAATTTTCCTTTCATGAGATTCTCAAATCTTTTATACGTAACTTCATTAGTAGGATCCAAAAAATA